>CM068959.1:46729099-46732416 GCA_035128595.1 Eptatretus atami | reverse complement strand
AAAAGTCCACAAGAACAACAACGTGAGTAAGACTTAGAGATCCTCCACGAGGATCTAAAAAAAACAAAAAACAGGTACACTTCCACATTCTATGGAACCATTCCTATTAATCAATATATTGGGGTGGCACAATGCTTGATTATATTTTTGTTACTGAAAATTGATTAGTACATACTGTAACCATATTTTAATGTTCCAAAATTAATAAACCTTGAATAAAATTACAGAGGTGGAGATATTTAAACCTTTTCTTTTTACAGTACCAGGCCTGTGTGATGTTTATGCACTGCTGCGAGAGCTGTACATTCATTCTGTTCGAGGTCTTGAAAGGCATAATAAGCAGTTTAACTTTGTGTTTCCATTGCTTTCACCTGCAGGTGCTAAAACTTACAAGGGTGTGGATTGACATACTTACAAAGTAGCATTGTGTGGGGCTGGGAAATATTTGGGATACCTTACTTCTTCCTCTCAATAATTTTCACAAATAAGGTGAAATTCACCTTATTTGAAGGCACAGGGAGGTGAAATTCACTGCATACGATGTGTAACACACACAGAGTAAAATGAGTGTCCATTTACATCCGTAGGATGTCGAATAAATAAAGAAGATATAAGCACACCTGATACTAGGCCGAGGATTCAGCCTTTGGCACGCTCACGAGGCTGTACCATTAAAATGAAACATCCCAGGAGATAAAGAAAATAAGGTAACATTTGTACATGTGGTGTTTTAAAATAACGCTTCTTGCTATGAAACATCATAACTTGCAGTCTCCTTGAATATTTTCAATAAAATAATTCCAATCTGTCATTTTTGATGGGCTTTTATACAAGTATAAGCATATTTCCCTCTTATAAGGCATCTGTTAATTTCACATTTGAATCATTGTTTTTGGCATTGTAGAGCCAAGGCAACAGCAAAAGTATAGTTTGACTACCTGCCAAATCTATACAACCTCTACGTGATTTATGATATGGACTATGATTATTCATAGGCACATTCCGAATACCACTTACCAAGTAAACGTGAGGTTTTGGGGCCTATATTGAGGAGTACGATATGTATGACGATGATGTTTCTTGAATGTTCGGTTTTTATTTTGGAAAATTTTGAGTACTCGTTTCCCATTCAGAGGATCAAATGATTGTTTGATTTCGCCAATGGCAAGTGTTTCAATTTAGCACGAAGAGAGTGAGACATTAATTTTTATTTTGTGTTTTGATTGCCATCTCACAATAATAGATATTGATATTTTATCGTCCATGAGGAATCTATGTTTAACAACGTTTTGACGATTGCAAATTAAATGATGCACTTTCTGATGCAGACTTCTAGTTCTCTGCATTTATATGGTGATGATAGACATGATTATACAGCGATTCGAAGTACAACAATCTGATACAAGTATACACAAAAGTAAGCACATGAAAGTTTTTTTTTTTTTAAGCCTCTGAGCAACAAACAGTGCTTATGTCTCGGGCTCACGAAGGAACTTATTCATGTATCACATGTAGGATGGAGATATGAGATGTCAATGTACTTTTACATTAATTGCAAGGACATGAGAAGAAAATGTAGAAATAAACACAACATATGGGATTTGAACCTCGGATTATAACATTACGAGCGATGTGCTGGGATGGGTATATGATACAGGCCAAACCAAGTTGGAGATGACATTATACGCCATGTAAAGACAAGCAGACGATAGTACAATGTCTGCTTATCTTACATGGCATATAATGTCACCTCTAACTTGATTTGACCTGTTGAATAGATTAGTTATGCATTAATTACATTGATTCATTTACAGCATTAATTACATCGATGCTGAACAGAATAGATTAGTTATGGGTTTAATAAACATAAGTGAACATAGCACATTCATGAAATTATCTCGCACGTCACAGCTAATCATGCATTCACAAAGTTAAGATAATACTGTTTCCACTTATATGCTTAATGTTAACTTTTTTATATATAAATTAAAAGTGAAAAATTTGATTATGATCGGATTTGAGTGCTCTTAGTCCCGTCTTAGATTTCGAAGATTGAGTTTAGTTTCCCTTTATGTGAAGAAGTCTGCTTGTGGGTGGGCTATGGCTTGGACAAATGGATGGATGATAAGATGGATGGATCGATGGATGGTTAGTTGGATGGTCGGAATGCTTTGCAATGCTTTTTCAAGTTGCTTCACTACATAAGTTATTGATCAAGTCATTAAAGTGGCTTGAGGTGACGTTTACCTTAAAATGTACGTCCTCGTAATTTAGACCACATATCTGAAGATATCGACAATTTAATTTAATTAATTTTCTTGTAACTGAAAATGACGCATGGCAGGAATATAGAAGTAAGCACAATCAAAACAAGTGCAACTAAATTGAACATTTTTGTCGTACTTGTTATGATTGAGTTTACATCTTAATTTTCAACAAAATGATAATACTCTTAACATGCCAATTTTTAACTGTTCCCTCGCCTGGATAAAAACGCTAGTCTCAGGAGCCATGGATTTCCTAGGTTGTTGAGTAAGGGGGTCTTTTGAGGTGTAACTAGGGGATGGAGGTGGTGTGAAGAGGGTCATGAAGACAGATTTGGATAAAAAAAATTATACAAATTAGTTTGCGTGTAATTATATTACTTGTACTAATACACTATATCAAAGTCATGGGCTAATCTGCTTTGCCCTTTCAATATATCATGGAATCCCTTTGTGTGTAACCCACTTAAAATGTGTATGCTTATGTGCAGCTCTTTTATGAACTGGCAGGTCTTTTGTTGGATTTTTTTTTGCTTGCCTTTTTGTGTAGTAAAGCAAGGAAGTAGCACTTACCATTTTTAAAGTCTTTGGTATGACTTGGCTGGGGATTGAACTACTTACCTCCCAGACTCAGAGCGGACGCTCTAAAGTCTGAGTCTGGTTGCTCTATCTGCTTGTTTATCATAACCTTGCTCTATCTGGTTGTTTTCAGTTTAGCCACGTAAAGAGTATGATGGGTGTTATTAAGTGAAAGTTTACAAGCGTGCTCACCATCATCGGAAGCAAATGAAGCTTACATTTTGAGCAAAAGAGAATAAAACTCATTTTGAATAATAGTCCATAATAATATCAATGGTGGTGAATTAAAACCTTGTTCAAGCATATTTGGTTCTTTTGAGAAACAAAAATTGATGATGTACAAAACATTATTAACCTCCGCCATCTTCGAAGATGGATGGAGGTTACTGTTTTCACCCCTTTCTGTTTGTTTGTTTGTTTGTTGTTTGTGTGTTGTTTGTTTGTTTGTGAACAGTTACGGAAAAACTCCTCGAC
>CM068959.1:46721599-46724099 GCA_035128595.1 Eptatretus atami | reverse complement strand
CTTCATGTATTCGACTAATTACCCCATATACACAAAGCAAAAAGTATTGCTAAGCAATTGGTTCACTTCTGTCTGTCTGTCTGTCCGTCCGTCCATGTACAAATGACAGGTTATGATCGAAGAACAAATAAATTTCAAGTGAACGTTATATTTTGAACATAACTCAGAACATGAATCAGAAAACGAACCTGTAGTTTAACAATACTTTGGTTCTCCATTCATCCCGATTGCACATGTACAGAGAGGAGTGAGATAATGTTTTTTACTCTGTCTGCCTGTCTGGCAGTCAAACAAAATTGAAAATCATTCCAACCAGGAAACTTACTGTTTTTAAGGCCTTCATAAAGGACACACACAACAAGCACGGATAAATAATGTAACGTGTTAAATAAGGTGGTATACATGATGCTGCGTGAACAACGGAAAAACTCCGGAATTATGTTTTTGATACGACCTTTAAAATCTTCATTTTATTTCAATTGAATTATATACGTAAACACTGTGTCGGGTAAGGAGTTCCATCAACTCTCTATTTTCTGATGTAATCTTGCCATATGTTAAGTGTGATTAGTTGTGGGAGGAAAGGGGTCTAGGTGTGTTGGATGGTTGTGTGAGAAGCAGTTCAATTCATTGACATAGTTTTTTTTATTATTATTTCAATAATGACTAATCTCTTAATCCATAATTTCACATTCAATCCCAAAAAATTGCCTCTAGCTTCCCTTATAAATGGCAGGAAAACATGATAATTATAAATATTAGCTGTACTTGGTGATTCACTTCATCTGATAAGAGAAGGGCATCACATTCATCGGGTAGCTATATAATGGACTTTTATTAACTTTCATTATAAATTGCTGAATCAAGCATGGAATTCTGTCCATGTGAGAAAAGTGAATGCAGAAACCAGCAACCATAAAATACACGTTTTACATTTTAATTCAATATCTGGACAAACAGTGTTGAGTAGCAGGTCCATTAGCTTTCCCTGTATTTCATCTTAGCAGTGTAAATGCACAGTGTCACAGAAACAGCCGTTGTGATAATAACTTGTCTCTGCAATTGTCTCCAGCACAATGTTTGAGTTTGAAAAAAAATGAGGACTTATTTCGCATCTCATGTTTTGTCTGGATTGAAAGAGCTTTTCGCTTGAAGAAAATGATGGCTGGGATTCGGCAAAGTGTTGTGATGAACAACTTTGCCTGTTCAAAAGATCTATCATTGTTCTTAATTGAACACTGGCTGGTTGAGCATGATGGCAAGGAGAAAACACTCGTTTCTTCCTTGGGTGTGTGTGTGTGTGTGTGTGTGTGTGTGTTTCTGGATACAGTGAGTTAGATGTTCACCAGCAGCCAGCAGGGTGTGTTTGTAAGGAAGATGACCTCTTTGGCCAGGTCACGTCGGAGCATCCGCCATCTCGGCCTTTTGTCCACCAAGCAGCCCTCTATTACAACAACAGGGCACCCCACAGTGTCCATCTGCTGTGTGCCATGTGTGGTTAGCCCTGGACTTTATTCACAGAGTTCATCCTAAAGTTTTCTCTGCCTTGGGCAACACGAGTATTGTTTAAAACTCACCCATGTGTAATTGGGCTAGCATTAGTCACTACACTTTGTGTGATTAGGCTGTACCTCTGGGAGTTAGCTCACCTCAAGGCATCCGCATATTTGACTAGGTCTAAATCTCTCATCTCTGAAGCTGCTCTTGAGTCTATGATTGTCCAGGTTTTCTTGTTCTGTAAAACTGAGCTACTGGGGCTTTGCTGATTGTATATTTAATCATTTCACTCAGCAATTGCTTCATATGTTTATATACTCAGTAAATATATAACATAGTAATTTGTCTTTTCTTTCTTGATGAAATAATAAAACAGTATTTATGGCTAGCGAGCCACCAAAATGGTAAATTGCTCTTATTATTCACCAGTTGGCTTGCCTCTCACATCCTTGAGAATCTAGATCCCCAGTTGGCTCAAGCATTATGGTTCCCTTGAGTAACCATGAAACTGACACCTCAAAGAGCAAGTGCAAAGTGAAAACTTATCATATACCTCACAGAGCAAATTCCAAACATGTGTGTGTGAACAGGGAGTGGTGTATCATGGACAATGCTGATTTATGATGAGGATGTTAAGTCTGCTATAAAAGATTCCTGCAATTACTTACGCACTCTCCACCCAAATCCCCTTTCTTCATCTTCCACAGTGTCCGTATGACTACAGCTTAGTATGCGGCTCCAATGGTGAAACGTTTCAGAATGAGTGCTTCCTTCGTCAAGCCGCCTGTAAACTGCAGCAGAATATCCGCTTGGCTACTGACGGGCCATGCTATGCCGGTAAGTTGGCTATAATACGACGTTTGCATTAAACAACACTATGTGTCACTTTTCCACCCATCGTAAACCTTTCGCTCTATGTACAGTCGTGGCCAAAAATATTGGCACCCTTGCACTTTTTTGAAATGACTCATAATTTTCTCTAAAAATAAGTTGAAATTGACGA
>CM068959.1:46690998-46705487 GCA_035128595.1 Eptatretus atami | reverse complement strand
CCATTATAAATAAATCCCTTGTTAAATGTTTCGGCACGGTGTGTGTTGGGAAATTTGGGAAGTGGCAAATTGTACATTTCGACCGACAGGACCTCGGTAACCATCCGCTCGGGTTACGCACCGGTCGAGCACGCATACGGCTCGTCCCGTACGAGTGCCGTCGACGGTGTGAATCCTCGGTAGCTCGCCACGTGGGCCTCTAGGTATTTTGAAGTTTGGCAGATAACCCTGTCCCACGTGGTTGATTTATTGACGATTCACGGTCTTGTAAGGGAGCCGTATTTTCAGAGTTTTCCGAAAGGTACGATCTAGATTCCCGGTGTTCGGTAGAGTCGACCCTACTGCTCCACCTAGCGGTCGTGCTCGCAACCGACGCCCGGCTCCACAACAATAACCATCTCAGGACCTGGATGTTGGTATGCATTCATCGGATCGGATTCTGAAATCCGTAACAATATATTGCGAACTGTGCTGTCTGTCTGTATGTTCATCTGTCTCCCGTTTATGGTGGCCGCTTCCCGCGCTGTGTTTGAAAAGCTCAACATTCCCTTTTTAAGTGATGGGAGAATAGGCATGAATATGTTGATGTCAAGTTTTATTTCACAAGCAGCATATTTTACCCTCTTTTTAGACAAATCCAACCTCCGCCGCCCAATGTTGCACAGCCATTTTGTGGTGGGTGGTATAAAAAGCACAGAGATTTAGCTCTGAGTAAAACCAAGAGTGCAACACAATAAACCTTTTTAAAGTCCATGAAATAAGTGTAATTGATAAATTACCCTAAACCTCTCCCGTCACTGGAGAAGGGTATTCTTCCGAGTTATTATATAATACACTTATTACACTATATTGTCTGCATAATAATTATACACTAATCTACGAGCCTATGGTAATAATAACTTCTTATTGTCCTCATTTGAGGAAATGTTATTTGAGTTTTGTGCATTTTGTTTATTTCAGGGATAGTCTTTATTTAGCAATGCATTGAAATGACCTCTAATGTTCTCGGCTGTTAATTTGATGCATTTTGTGCTCCTGCTTTATCAGCAGCTGAGTGAGCTGGGTGTGTGTGTGTGTGGGGTACAAAAGTTCACACAACAGGGCTATTCAGGTTTGGGCCCATTTTAGAAGGGCTGGGAGGGGGACATTAGCTTTGAGGATGAAAGAGTTCTTCAAAGGAAGGGGGAGTGTGAATGATCAATTGGAGGTTTGAATGGAGCCCATCCCTGCATGTGCAGCCCCTTTTAGCCACAAGACTTGTGAAAAGGACTAGTTGGCAAGGCCAGCCCAGATAACTTTCATCCCATGAAACACCACAAAGCCTAGCTTTCCTGCAGGTTATTGCCAGCATGGTTCGAATACCCAGGAAGGCTGTTTGCAAGGAGGCATGTGGGATTAAACAAGAAACACAATAGTCAAGCCACATGGAATTCCGCCCCTATGACAATGGGGGTCAAACCCTTTCTTTGGAAATTGTAAAGCTTGTCGTAAATATGCTCATAAATTTTGAATTCCCTTTCAGAAGTACATAATGGAATGGTGAAACTCCAAATGGTGCCCAAGCAAATGCACGAAACAAATTCGCAGTGTGGCTCATTATAGAGCATGACAGGGACTGAGGTGGAAACACGTTGACAGATGGTGAAGCAGGTGATGTGCATTGGGTTAGTGATAGTGAATGGAAGACTTCACACGTATACAGAGGAAGTGACATGTTGGCTCGTCACTTTTAAATCCGAAAGTGAAAAACCAGGCAGGGTCGAGATTTATGTTTGACAAGCCAGAAAAGACCGGAAATGAAGGAAGAGATGTATGAATATGGCCTAGAGTTAGGAAGGGAGGACGACATTGAATCTGGGAAACAACAACTGTGGTTGGTGTATAACACCTGATAATGGAGGAATCACAGAAAGACTTGAATAAAGGTAAAATTAGATTGACAAGCCCTAAATATCAAGCACCGAGACAAAAGCAAATGGCTTTAAGACCAAGAGGGAGTTTTGCGCCATTCGTTTCAAAGAGTCAATCAGATGTTGTGCATGAATAAGTGCAGCACCTCAAAACACAAGGCCATTGCAATGGGTCATCATGGGAGCTGTGGAGTCATTGTATTTGGCTTTTGTTGATGTTACCATGGACACCTTCTGTATTGCTTACAGTCATGGAACCCCAGAAGAAACTCTTTTAGTTGTGTTGTTTGAGGGGCTGGCAAGTCGGCTTGACGGAGTTCCTTTGACGGTATCAGGATCTGCTGCCTGGAAATCAGTACCCCCTTCATCAATGCATGGGAACACACACACACACACACACAAACACTTGTTCTGTTTGATTATTTTGCTGCTGCCCTCATGGTCACATGAGGCTGTTGCGGGGAGGGCACAAAGTTCAGTTTCTGCCATGCTATATACTGGAAAACTTCACTTTATTCCTTATGCAAGTAGCCAGATTTGTACCTGGGAGACTTGCAGACACTCTGCAGGTGAGCATTCAAAAGATGAAGCAGGTGGTACCACAATGCAGCATTCAGCTGTTTTGGTCTTCGTCTGAATTTCCGTAGCCCTGTTAGTCAGTCAGTCAGTCGCAAGTACCTTCTGTTACATCCATTCATCACTATGCGGAAGGTTGTACTTATGACTGACACACATATCCAAGAGGAAAAGGTAATGGATGAGTGGCTCACAGAAGGTTAACACCTTTCTCATCCCAAAATCTGAAGAAACCCAGCTACCTCACAAATATAGACCAATAACATGTCCAGCAACAACATACAAACTCTAACGGGAATCATCACAGAAATTATGGATTACCACCTAACACAACAAGGAGGCCTGGAGGCAGAACAGAAGGGATGTAGAAGAGGATGCTATGGAACAACAGACCACCTACTACTTTAAACAAGGCCATATTTGGGTACGTAATAAATAGATTGAATGTGGCATGTTCCTCGGTCCATAACTCAACAAGGCACTCGAAAATTGTAAAAGAGGTAGAAGAAACAATTTGTCCACAGCCTATATATATTCCTCTCTCTCTCTCTCTCTTCTCTCTCTCTGCTCCTCATGTGCACGGCCACATCTTAAGTTACAAACTCCAAACTCAGGGTACAAATACTACTTTAGTGGGGGGGTAAAATAGTCTCTGTGGCCACGGCCTCAAGTGGGAAAGTGGGGGGGGAGGAGGAGATTGGGACCATACTCTATGCAGAGCGTTGGTGCTGCTTAAGCAGTCTCCTTGGCTATTGGGTGCAATCCTGGACGGGTCACCACTCCGACACAGTATACAGCATGCTGGCACTCATTTTGCCAACATCGGAAGGATGACAGGTCGAGTTAACCCCACTGGTATTAATTCAACAGCTGAGTGGGATTTGAATCAGGACCTAGGATCGAAAGCCCACCACCCTAACCTTAAGCCAACACCGGGGAGGGGGGGGGTATAAATTCCCGAAGTAAATGTGTACAGTGTAGTGCTACCTTGTGGTGGTGGCAGAAGGGTCATTACATTTTCCTGTTTTTACCTGGGCATCGCTGAGGTTAAAGCACTCTTCATATGGGTAAGTTTGTCATCCTTCCCTTCTCTCCCCTCCTCCCTCAAAACGGAGGGGCCTGTCAAAGCCTGTCATCGTGTGTAAGACATTATTTTCTCACGGGAAGGGACATCAGGACAAACGGGCACAAAGCAGTGAGGGATGGAGTGGGACGTGAGGATGGGAATGGGGAAGGGTTAAAGCACTCTATGCCGGGTGAATTTGTCTTCCTTTCCTTCTCCTTCTCACCCCAAATTTTTGGCAAACAGAATGACTAATTGATCCATTAGCGAAGCAACGGGTAGGCTCTGCTAGTACACAAGAAAAAAGCTTTTGATAGTGTCCCACATTGATGGATGATAAAATGCATGCAAATGTACAAGAGTAACCCCAAATAATGAAACTGATTGAAAAAGCAATGGCGCTATAGAATACCACATTGATATTACAGCACTCAGAAGGAAACATCAAAATACCAGGAGTGAACATACACCGTGGGATCTTCCAGGGTGACAGCCTATTTCCTCTCCTGTTTTGCCTTGCTCTACATCTACTAAGTAACCTCATTAATGAGCAATGACGCAGGCAGTTGAGCAACGAGCAAAAAAAAAATTCGCCAAGTAGTATGTTGGTCTCTTGTGTTTGTCTGTCTGTTTGTTTGTTTGTCACACGATTTTTAGCCACAGTTTTCAAGCAATCATTCTGAATTTTTTTGAGTGTGAAGGTTTCTGGCCAAGGACAGCCACACTTGATTTTAGTGAAGATCCGAATCCGGATCCGGATCTGAGAATTTTTTTTTATGTGATTCTTCACCATTGAAAGATCGGGCCAAAAACGATAAATAGCACAATATCTCAAAAGGTTGTGGATGGATTCCGACGAAACTTGGTGCACAGGTTGGGTGTTTGACAAGGACGAATCTCTTCAATTTTGGTGAAGATCTGAATTTGGATGCAGATACGAGTATTATTTATTTTTAATTATTCTTCACCATTGAGAGATGGGGCAAAAAACGATATTGCGTGATATCTCAAAAAGTTGTGGACTGATTCGGATAAAACTTGGTGGACATGTTGGTTGGGTATGTAACAATGATGAATTGATTCGATTTTGGTGAAGATCCGAATCCGGATCCGGTGACAATAATTTTTTAAGTGGTTCTTCACCATTGAGAGATGGGGCCAAAAACTATGTTTCGCATGATATCTCAAAAAGATGTGGACGAGTTATGACAAAACTCTGTGGATGAGTTGGCTATAGGTGACAAGAGCAAGGCAATTCGATTTTGGTTAAGGTCTGGATTCAGATCTGACGTTATCAGTAGCATACAAAATGTAAACTATTCAGCCTGGCGGATGTATGTGCCCGACTGAGTGCCATTCCGTTTCGCCAAGTTGTCACTCTTTGAGTGATTTTTCATTACTTGGCGAAAAAAATTTTTGCCAACTATGTTGGTCTGTAGTGTTTGTCTGTCTGTTTGTTTGTTTGTCACACGATTTTGGCCACAGTTTTCAAGAAATCGTTCTGAAATATTTTTTGTGTGTAGGTCACTGGCCAAGGACAGCAATGAGGTGACTGGCCAAGGACAGCAATGCTAAATTTTGGTGAAGATCCGAATCCGGATCCGGATCTGGAGCGACGCCCCCCCCCCCCCTCTTCCCCTCCACCCCTCATGGAGAATATTTTAATGATAATTGTGATGTCATAGGTCATGTGGTATGGCAGCCATCTTGGATTAAATGCAAAAAATTAAAACATTATCTCTCTGAAACCGCTGATCGGAAAAATTTTGAACTTGGCACATCCCATTCTCCTATCAGTGGGGAATAAAGGATTGTTAGGGTGATGTCGTTGATGAAGTAGTAGAGCAGCCATCAATGTTTTAATCAAAATCCTTATTTACCATTCAAATTCAGTGGTGTATGTCGAGGCCATAACATTTTTACCAATTGAGCTTTTGTCATCAAATCTGCAGCAAGCCTTTATTATGAGATTGTGAAGAACACCAATTAATAAAATGTACAATGTTTTTTTTAATTGTCGTTTTCATCAAGTTTAGTTTGAGTACAAAGCAGACGTGGATGCTTTCTAGTTTAGGTTTTTAATTGATCACAGAAGGCCATAATGGATACTGGATTCATGTTGTCATTAATGTGTATGCAGCTTCTCCCTTTATACATTTTTATTTTGACTTGGATTGTTTTTCATTTATTTACTGTGAAGCTTTCAGTCAGCCTAAATTTCTTTATTTATCTTTATGGACCACCCTACAGACTAGCGGCAGGAGATAAATGGGATCCATTGTAGGAACTGAAATGCAGGTGTAACTTTCTCGCTTCATTGAAAGGAAAGGCTCAAACTGTGCTTTACCAATTGCATTCTGTTTCCACAGTTGATCCTGGTTCTGGCTCAGGCAAAGGAGGTGAGAACGTCCATCTTGAAATATTTGCCCTCTGTGCTTAGAGTGTAACTTTGTCACTATTTACTTTACCCGTGAGGGACCAGCGGGCAAATATGAACATGTTTTTGGAAACTAACCACGGAGGCTGCAACCAGCCAGCATCCATGAATCATAGAGGCCTTACTGCAGGCCAAATGGGAAGGTATATGGACAAACGATTGGTCAAGCAAGGCACACATATGAGACCTACACTAAATTTCCCAGGGCAGGCAAATCGAGCTGCAAGCCTTCCAAAGGCTAATGTTGCCTTCCAAATCTGCTTCACATTATTTCGGTCCCAAATCTCAGGCCTTGGCGCATTGCTTTTCCATTTGACCGCAAATGCCCTGGTTTCATTGGGGGTAATGAAAAGAGATTGAGGTGGAGAAAGGCACAGTAGATGATGGAATTTTATCTGCAACTTCGTATAAATCCAGCCCAAAGTGGCCTTGTTCAGTTTGTCCATCTAAGAATCTCATTTGTCTGATTTATTGAGAGACAGCGGTTTATTTATTTGGGACCTATCCAATTTCCTCACTTTAAACAACTCCTGTGGGGCTATAATATTAGCTTTTAGTTCTGCTTGCCTTCTTATTACGTGGTATATTGGAAAGGATGTGACCCAAATTAAATATTTTGTCGAAAGACCACAAACTACTCGAGCACAAAAATGCTAAGATCAATGGCTTCAGTGGTTACTGCTCATACTCAACGTTTTAAAGCCACTTACTTCAACCATCGCTACCATCCTTCTCAACCAAGGCCTCATCAAATTAGCTTCCTCATTTGTACAATTAGTACAGTATTCATTTGGTTGTGCCAGCATCAGCGAGGACAAAATGCCGGTCAGACTCGTCATTAAAATTTTGACTTGTCAGCAGCAGCGCGTTTCCTTACATGGCCCAGCTGCCAAGATAAACCATTACCAGACTTGAAATATCACTGACTGGTTGATTGGTATTTCAAATTAGTATGCCAATGGGTAGCTTTATATCATGTTCCAAGTACACTGTGGGTGGATTAAGAAAGAAAGCAAATTAATCCTCAGGAATAAAAATCACATTGCTGACAATTTCTGTCTCTAGAAGTATTCCTTAATTGGCACATGTCATTTTAATGAGATGGGCTTTATTTGGGGGGAAAGTCTGAGAACAAGTAACGGTAGCCTGTTTGTAAAGCAGTAATTTGCTTTTCAGCACAACTCCTGACAAAGTTCATTCCAAGAGTCATGGAGTAGAAAGTTGAGTTTCTATTTTGAGTATAACTTCTAATTGCAACTGTCAGAGGGAGACAGTTAAACCTTTTGCAGGCACTTTCACAAACAAACAACAAATTCGATATTTTTCACTCATTACAAGGGATGATAAAACTTGTGCGTTTCTCTGGTTATGCAATTAGAAACTGCCAATATTGCATATGGAGCAATCTAAATTGGGATGATTATTTTATTGTTAGTATTGTATTATAGTGAGTGTGGTCACTACATGAGATCCTTTGATCTTGTGATGAACAAAGATGGCAATCATGAACGATTGGAAATGTTTGAAATGCTTCCATGGCATACAATGGTATACAAGGAACTTTGGTGCAGGAGGAGGCCATTCGGCCCATCATGCCTACCTTGTACCAACCCCAGAAACCATCACCCATCCACACACCTGTTATCGTATCTACAAATCCTGTCAATATCCGCAAACCC
Organism: Eptatretus atami; assembly: GCA_035128595.1. Classification (NCBI taxonomy): domain Eukaryota; kingdom Metazoa; phylum Chordata; class Myxini; order Myxiniformes; family Myxinidae; genus Eptatretus; species Eptatretus atami. The sequence goes on along the minus strand of CM068959.1, from coordinate 46,697,822 downwards.
ATATATCTTCAATGTATCTAAGTACCCATCCAATTAAAATTTTAACCTATCTACTCTTTCTTCTGCCACCACCTTTCTCTGGAGACCATTCAATCCATTAACTCCTCCCTCACTGAAACACCACTGCCTTAATGCGGTCTTAACTCTCATCTTCTTTACTTTCAGGCTATGGCTACTGATTCTATCACTGTCTATTCTGCTGAAAAACCCATCTGCACTTAATTTGTCAATACCGTTCATTATTTTAAACATCGCCATCACATCCCCATGCGTGCAATCGCTTCCTTTCTACTGTATAAAGCCCTGTCTCTTTCAGCCGCTTCTCATAGCTTAGTCTAGCTAGCCCTGGAATAAATCTAGTAGGCTTACATTGAACCCTCTCTATGGCAGCTATGTCCTTCCACAGATGTGGTGAGCAAAACTGAACACAATGGTGTCGATGAGGCCTCACTAAATTCCTATACAGTTCACACAACCACTATTGATCTATAATTTATCTCCCTACGAATACAACCTGAAACCTTATTTACTTTACCTATAGCTGCTTGGCACTGTGCCGTCTGCTTACCTCCCGCATCCATTAACATCCCCAGATGCTTCTCTTGTGTGACATGCTCCAAGACTGCCCCTTGTGTCATGTAATTGGTTCACGAAAAAATATTTTCACGAAAACAATAAGTGACCACTATATTCGTTATTGGTGTGTGTCTGTCTGTCTGTCTGTCTGTCTGTCTGTCCGAGCATAGCTCCGTGGGTTTGATCCGATCCTGATAAAATTTTGGTGGGGGTTTAATATCATGATCTAGTTGTGTTTTCCTGAGAATGGGCGTGGTGCGCACATTATGGGCGGAGCCACGCCAAAAACGTGTTTTTTAGGGGGTAGCCGATTTCAATTTGCATCTTCTCCGAGGGGGTTTGTCGAATCTGACAGGGGTTTTCGGTATTTGGTTAGCCAATGGCACCTGCATAGCCCACGAGAGCTCGATTTTTCATTTTCGTCCCACAGGTCAGAAACTTATAAAATTGCAAATTTTTGACATAAAAATCATACGACAACCCAAACTTTGAGAGCTAGGATGACAATATTTTTTATGCATAATCTTGAGGTATTCCCCACCTAAAGTCTTGAAACCATTTTGCTCTATCTCGAACACCTTGCCCGTGGCTCCCCTTCAAGCTTGTTTTTTACGCTGATTTCATCAAAGTATGGATAATCCGAGGAGTGGAAATGCCATATAGCCTATTGACGTTATATTGTTCCTGGAATGTCCAGAGGAAGTTTTGCAACAAAGGTCATAATCCTTGACCTTTGACTTTAAAGTTCACAAAGGTCAAATTTTAAAGTTGTGGGAATCGAACCGGGTTTTCGACCTTCTTCGACGAACTAACTCCAATAAGCTATAGCATGTATCCTGTTTCCTTATTTTTAATGTCCACAACATGGTTTGTGACCTTTAAAGGTTATGCAAAGGTCAAATTTTAAAAGTTGTTGAACGAACCGGGTTTTCGACATTTTGCAGCTAATAACCTGTCACTCGTACACATCATGTTGATCATTTTTTATAACTTGGTCAAACATTATCACATCGTCCTCATCCTTGACTTCTGAAACAATCTACATCGTCAAATACCGCTCGTGAACCATCGTCGTCTTCACACTTGTCTATGTTATCAATTATTCTTACACATCCCCAACACCTTGCATTTCTTTATGTTAAACGTCATCTGTCAATCTTTTTCCAAATCTATGAAAGTAACTAGACTTTCCTGAATCTGATCACCCCCACCCCCCATCCACGCTTTGCCATCTACCTTATTTGTAAGCTTATTGTCGACTGCAAATTTAGAAAGCCGACTCATATCTCTGGCAAGTTAAAATCCCCCATAATCAGAACTCCTCCTTTATCACATGCTTTTCCAAATTCTTCACAAATCCATCTTTCCTGCTCTTCTCTCACACCAGGAGCCCTATAAAAGCATCCTACAAGTATCTTACTATTCCTGCAATTTCTAATCTCTATCGATACAGAATCCTCCGTATTAATTCCCTCCTTAATGTCATGCCTTTCTCTCGATACAAATACAACACTGTCTTTCACACATATTTGCAAACCTCCTCCCTTTTCCTCTTTCCCACCACACCTATAAACCCTGTTGCCTTGAATTCCCGTCCTCCAGTTGGATTTCTCAATACACCACATCTCACGTATTGCTACTATGTTGTACCCCTCACTATCGATCCTAGCTTTCAGCTTTTCAACCTCTCAATTCAAGCTCCTGGCCTTCGTATAAAAAAACCCCTTCAACCTTTCCATTCCATTAACTATCTCCTGATGCCCCAACCCTCCAACCACATCCTCAGCCTCTAATCTAAAAACATTCCAATTTATTTCTCAAGACAAGAACCTCCGTGAATCTCGCTGCTCCTCTTCTATTGAACACTTGCCACCTGTCTGCATACACTCTTTGGCCGTGCAGGGATCTCCACTTATTCACAACCCCAACCCCCCTCCCTACACCACCCCTCCCGCCATGGTTAAACATCCGCCGCTCTACCTACAGAAATATGCACTGACTCCCATCCTTGATAGAATCCTTGAAAAAAATCACTTCACACCCAAAATTCTTCAAATTCTACCCCCTCCAAAGTTATTCCTTCTCTTCAAATGTTCGAACAGACCCTCCCACACCTTTCACCACCCCTGCCCCCCACTGCGCCATGCATCACACCATGTTTCCACCTGCAACCTGACAAAACGTCATGTACCATCGGCCCATGGCAAATTGAATTGAATAAATGTTCACTGCAATGAAATCCACTCATTTTCACCCATTTAATAAAGAAAAACCTTTTCATTATATTTCCACAGTCAGAGACCATTACATAAACAACTGATCGCTTATATTGGTTAGCAATTGAATTATTTACTATTGAAGCACTGTAGTCTTATCTGTCTCTGTTTACTCTTTTTGCAAAGAGAGACCAGCTCCAATATACAGATCATATCTAAGTGCTCAATTTATTTTCTACGAGACATATTTTAAGTGTCGTTATGTTCTTAAAGGTATTATGTGCCACCAACAATGATATGATATAAGGGTTCAACGTTTTGACACGAATCGCATTCGCCAACAATAGTTGCAAGAAAGGATGTCCCAATACACCGGAGTTTCTCCGATAGGGACGAATCATTAAGGGAAAGACAGACAAGGTTTTTCTGCTTTGACACGGAGATGAACTAATTACTCTCATACCGTGCCGAGAACGAATACCGTGTTTTATTTGTGACTGGAGAATCTTTTTGTTTGTGCAGATGATGAGAGTTCTGGGATGGTTGTTCGCTCGAAGGCAAATCGCTGTACCCGCTGTAGGTTTGGAGCTGAGTGTGATGATGATGCTGAAGACCTTGGGTGAGTGCGCTGAGATCAAAAACGATTTTATCATCAGATACAAGCAGAGACCCCATTCGGAACCTCGGCACTGTGTTGTCAGCAAGTTTTCAACTTGCTGAGAATCTTCTATTGCCATTGGGCATTCAGCTTTTCAGAGTAGTATGGTCGTATACTGTGATGGTTTCATTTTGAGCACATCAATAATTTTGAGCATTTAAAACATAAAAATCAATGATCATGGTATAGGTGTTTATAGCCAGCTTTTTAGTCTAAAAGCATGAACTACATGTCCTATATAGTAACTGTAAGGGGAGGTTTAAATTATTACTCAATGGCAAAATTTGAAATGGAATCAATATGTAAAGTGTGACTTCATTGAAGACTACAACTTGTGGTTAGTCAGGATTTCATTCAGGCATCTTCACTCTCAAAACAAGACTCCAAGTTGAGGCAATTGTTATGTAGGACTATTAGGAAATGAGGATGTTGAATATCTCAGCCTGAACGTTCTTTCGACATCCAAATTTGCACTTCGCAGCTCGAGGCCAATTTTGACCCGATGGTTTATCACTGATCCAGCTTCTGACCTGCGATTCCAATTGCATAGAAGCACAAAGAATCTCCGGCACCCATGATATTGGAATCTGCATGTGCACATCTCGAGAGCATATTCACATCCAGGATGGATAAGTCCATTGATGTGTATGTGACTCCGGTGTGCATGAAGTGTTGAGATGGTCCGATGAAAACGCTAATATTTTAGACATCGTGAAATGCATGGCACCCCAATTGTATTGTGACCACCTCACTGAATATTCTGATATGCAAAATAACCAAAGGTGCACACACTCCCATATTATAACACAAGTGCCTTTATTATTAATAATATTATTATGATGAATATGTAGTCATAAAATGTGTTTTTTTTATTTTTATTTTTACTTTTTGTAAACAAAGTCAAGACTCGTGGAAGAGCGAGAACAAAAAATGGATTAGGACGCAACAGAACAAAAGGAACAGTAAATGAGAGGGGGGGGTCACCAACAGCAGGGTTGGGGGACAAAATAGAGGCAGATTTGGACAAATATGAGATGTGTGGAACAATGAGGAGTAGGGAAGGATGCACAGGGTGGACAATATGGATTCAGAAGCAAAATTAGAAATATGAAAAGGTTAGGTGGGGGGGGGGAGGGTGGGTGAGGGGAGGGGGTGATATGAAAAGATCATCATTTTGGATGTGGGGTGAGCCGAGATGATAGTGGTGAATAGCTGTCTGGAAGATCTGGAGGGAAGAATGAAATTGAATGGAAATGGAAGTTAGTTCCACAGATTTGGGAAAAAGAGGAACAAATGAGTGGAGGTGAGCAGTGATTCTGAGTTTTGGGAGTTTCTCCAGAAGAGGTTTGGTGGTGGACTGCATGCACCCTGCAAAAACATGGGGGGAGGGACAAAGCACAGAAAGAGCAGAGGATGCAATACCACAAAGGAAGCAGTATAAGACAAAGAGAACACCAACTTGTCTACAATTGGAAAGTGATAGGCCCAAAGACTCAGCTTCATTGCGAGAGATTCCAGTGATCTTGAAGGCGAGGTTTCCATGGCATCAAGCTGAGCAAGATCTGAGGAAGGGGATCCAGTCCAGAGGGGCAAGCAGTATCAAGCTGCGAATGAAAGGTGTGCCAAGGAAGGACTTTGTATGATGGAGGATGTCCAGTTGGCGGATGGCTTTGGAGGCAAACTTAGAAATATGGTTTGCCCAAGAAAGATCATGGCTGATAGTGAGACCCAGGACTTTGAATGACTGGACTTATTCATGAGGATTGTTAAGAAAGTAGATGGGAGTGTTTCCCAGGCAGTCCTTTCGGAGAGGTAGAGCGAGAGAGAGAGAGAAAGAGAGAGAGGGTGGCATTTATCAGGATTAAAAAACACATTTGAAGTGTTTGACCACCTGATTTTGTGAAGGTATAAAAAGAGGGAAGAGGCTGCTACCCGTCTATCTGAAGGAGGAGTAACGTGATGGCAGAGAGTGGAGTCATCAGCAAATCGATGAAGAGGATTTTCCAGAGTCAGGAAGATCATTGATGAAGATTAGGAAAAGGACTACCACTGGCTTGGGGCACTCCAGCCTTTACAGGTAGAGGAGATGAAAAGATTCTGTTGAGAGCCACACATTGGCTGTGACAGTAGAGGAAGTCAGTAAGCCATGTGTGGAACTGACCTTGGATGCCAGAGGCAGATGGTTTGGAGAGTAAGACATGATGCCAGACTGTAGCAAAAGAACCAGATATGTCCAGAGAGCTGTCTGACATCATATATATCATCAACGATAGTGCAGACAGCAATGCATACAAATGAGGCTCCCCAAGCATGTACGACGTGTAAACGTCAAAAGCAGTCAATAAATAAATAAATAAATAAAGACCCACCCACATATCTCACCTCTCTCACTGTCTACGCTATCACTAATAATTCGCCAACAAGTGATGAAACCGGTCCAGCAGCTGAGGGGGTGTACAGCTTTGGGATTCTCATGTGTGTACGATGTGTGAACGTCTTTATAGTTGTTGAGGAACTCTGGGATGGGTTCAAAACAGCGTAACACTTACCTTGTGTAAGTCTTCTTGGGTTGCTTTACGCAGCTTCTTCGGCTAGAGGAGTGTGGGAGGGGACAATCATATGTGTGTATGTATATATATATATATGTATACTGTATGTATGTATGTATGTATGTGTATATATATATATATATATATATATATATATATATATATATATATATATATATATTGTTACGAATTTCGGTCCGCCCGGCGTGCGATCGGCCACCTAACTCAAATCGCGACCGCGTCGCCCACCGGAACGGACAATTCAGTCGTGACCCTCCTTGGAACTACCGCCAGGAGCTAGTCACGGGTGGGTCTTTCGACCCCACCACAATCGTGCCAATCGGCCACCCGTGCAGGATAGGGTTGTTCACCAAACTCGACCTACCTAAGTACCTGCGCGGGTAGTTAACCGGGCGATCGTACCTCGCCGCTGGCCGGCCTAGGACACGAACCGCTGAAGCGGTCCGTTCCGTGCTTCAGTGATAACTGAGCGGTGTTATCGCCGGCCCCGACGGACGTGATTATTTACTGGGTGCCTACACCCCTCTACCAATTCCTTCCGTGATGCAAGATGGAACTTTCAAACAAGGGAAAGGACGCAACGAAACGGGGAACAGTTCAACAAGCACATTTATTGCACACTCAGACAAGGCACGTATTTACAGCTATACAGTAAATCATGCACGTATGTACAGTGAAGCAATGAAAGCAAGCAAAGGCAGAGTTACAACCGAATACTTTATTTCACACGCATGCTTAGACAGTTCTACTTATAAGACGGCGCCACCACATGCATTTACACAAAAAGCAAAGGAAAAAGCCACC
>CM068959.1:46663054-46675607 GCA_035128595.1 Eptatretus atami | reverse complement strand
TGAAAGGTTCTTTCCTGCCAGGTACCTCTCGACCTGAGGAACGAAACAGGTATGGATCCAGTCCATAAAATGTTTAGACGTCACTCACACCTTCCTGTTCGCTCTCCAGTACACAGGCAGCGCCTGCTTGTTTGTGTTCTTCAGTGCACGTGGGTTCAGGGAACAGTAGAGCATCATGGGCTTTACCATGAAGTCCCCTTCGGCATTTGCACAGAGTAGAAGGGATACCCGGTCCTTTGCGGCCTTGAAGCCGGCTGCTTTGCTCTCGCGCTGTGAGATGAACGTTCTGGTTGACATCGTTTTCCAAAACAAGCCGGTCTCATCAGCATTAAAGATCTGCTCTGGCAGGTACTCCTCCTCGATGGGGCTCGCGAGTTCTGCAGGGAATGCCTTGGTCACGTCGTAGTCCGTGGAGGCAAGCTCCCCTACGAGCTTGATGTGTGCATTGTGGGTAACTGCAGGAGGGGTGAGTAGTCTGCGCATTGTTTGTGTGGGATTCTTACGGGTGATGCTGTATTCGGCAGCTGATAATAGATGTGGTGAGCGATGCCATTGTGTAATTAGTCTGTATGTAGCTAGCTGCTAATTACACTAATAGATATTGTTACGAATTTGGAATTCAATCGCACACAACATACTGTTCGCTTAGTCAGCTATGTCGATAAGTGCATGGTCCCTAGATAGCTCACCTTCCATTGTTTAAATGTTTTGAAATCGATTAGATGCGCTGCGGATCGATTTAATAGTTAGGGACAAACAATGGAGACGTCCCTCCCCTCTTCTGCGAAGAGGAAGAAGAACCCTGCGGTGACGTCAACAACTCCCTCCCACCCGTGTTGAGCGGGGGGGGGGGTGGATCACGAGGGCATGAGTCACGCCGGGTGCGGGGGGGGGTGCAAAGGATAAAGAGGACATCTTTTCTTTGTTCAAAAGGATTTCGTGGAAAGATTTGCGGTGAAGTCCGTGAAAAGAGTTCGTAAAAGGTCCGTGGTAGGCCTGAGTTCGTGGGCTGAGTTCGTGGAGTCCGTGGCAGAGTTCATGTGCTGAGTCCCGTGGGAGGAGTAGCTTTTTGCTTCGGCAGTTGGGGGAGTCGGGAGGAAGCCAGAAGCCAAGGAGCTGCGTGAAAGTCCGGGCGTCGCGAAGGAGACGCGAGCTGGAGGCGCAGCCTTGCCTGCTGTGTCCGCAAACCGCGCGTCGTGTGGAGAGAGCCGGAGAGATCTCGCCTGCCACACGGAAGGCCCGAGCCGACCGCGGCTACGCTAGCTGCCGTGGGGAAGGAGCATCGCGGGTCGCCCAAGCGCGTTCGTGTGGAGAGAGCCGGAGAGAGCTCGCCTGCCACACGGAAGGCCCGAGCTCGACCGCGGCTACGCTAGCTGCCGTGGGGAAGGAGCATCATGGGTCGCCCAAGCCAGACACCACGAGGGTGCAGGTAACCTGCAACGGTCTGGTGGGACTCGTTCGGTCTGCCAAGTCCCACGCCATAAAGACCCAAGAGGTCCAGTCTGACCCCATTGCCTTTGATGGGGTCTTTTTCCTGCTTTTCTTTTCGAATGAATGTTTGTGGCGCCGAGTCCCGTAAGTAAAACTGTGTAAGTGACTGTATTAATAATTGCTTATAGACGGTTGTAGTTATTTTGGTGCTTGTATAATTGCATACGTGTTTTGCCTTATTTAATGCATACGTGTTTCATTATAATAATGTCCTTGTGTAAAGTGTAAACCTGCTCGTTTCGTCCATTCCCTCATTGACTGAACATTTCGTGTGTTGGGAGTTAGAAAGCCGTTGGTTTGCCGTAATAGGGGGACACTTGGACCGACGGTTCTCGGCGATTACGCCGCTCGGAATCGCGCACGGACAAGCTCGCCTCGGCGGTTTGTTCCGTACGAGATCCGTCGGGGTGGAATACCCCGGTAGTTGGATCACGTGGGTATTTAGGTACATTGAAGATTGGCAATCGACCCTACCCCACGTGATCTGCCGATTGGCGTATTTCGGTTCTTGTACAAGGACCCGTCGCTGCGAGTTATCCGGGCGGCGATCTATATTCTGGGCGATCGTCGGGCCGACTCGACTTGCGGCTCCGTTCAGAGCGGTCGGTTGGCGCCGACCCCCGGTCTGTAACAATATGTTGAACATTTGCATTCTTTAACTCACAACACATGACGTCTTTCATATCTGCAGGCAGATTATGCTGAGCGTTTTTAAAATGTAACAGCTCAGATGATGCTGTTTTTAGCAAGATGGTGATTTATATGAAGATGCGCTGAATGTTTCCATTGTGTAATTTCCATATGTGGAAACCTGGTAATTACTGAATACATCAATAGATGCTGTTAGTGTTTTCATTCTGTAAGTAACTCATGGGGATGGCGTCACAGGAATGACATGTTACATTGGTGAGACATCCAGCGAAACAATGTTTATTCCGTGAAGCTACAATACAGTGCCGTGTGTTTAAAGTGCACATGGTGAGACGTCCCGCGATACTACAATACACATATATGGAAGCAGGTCATGTTCGCGGCTCGTGGAGGATATATTTTTTGCAGACGTACAGTTTTTTGTTGTGCATACATCCAGCTGTTTTGTGTGTGGCTCGTGGAGGATGTTTTAGAACTTTGTTATGTTTGTGGCTCGTGAAAAAAAATATCACCGCGAAAACCGCGAATACGCAGGGCAATTTGCCACAAATGTAGGAGCATGTCACAAATTATCAACCGTGAATAAGTGGAACCCGCGAATGTTAGAGCCGCGAATGTCGGGGTCTGGGTGTATGTATGTATATGTATGTACGTATGTATATATAAATATATATATATATATATATATATATATATATATATATATATATATATACCTAGCAACGTACTGCAGACAACCCAAAAACCTTGAGTAGCTTTCACCCTTGTTTTAGGGGAATGTCAATGAACAAATTATAAAAACAATGTTGCATTATAGACGTTTCAGAGACATAGATATGCATGAACATTCATCTTTATAAACAGCTGCCAATCGTCATGTGACGGGTGTTACAAAAACATGTGGCTCTGTAATTGAGAAAATGTGTTGATATGACAAACGGCTCATAAATTGGGTGTTATCAAATGTATTTTGCTTTCAAACTCACAAAGAGAAACCATATAACTTTTATAAAGCATACCCGATTCAAATAAAACAAGAAAAAGAGCAATCAGAGATTCCAGACCCTCACCAGGACTTATTTTGAGTGGTGTATTTTTATAGGTTTTTGGGGTAAATCCAATATGGCTGCCAAACCATGTGACCTGTGATATCATATGTGTAAACCTTTTGTTCCTCATGGACAGGTGGTCATACATGTAAAGTTTTACCTCAATCTGTTCAGCCACTTCAGAGAAGAAGATTTTTGAATGTTTTTTTTTTTTAAACAATATGGCTGCCGAATCACGTGACCGATGACGTCATGAAGTTTTTTTTTCTTTCCGTGGACCATTTTATCCCAAGATGACCCTCAAAAATTTTCGTTCTGATCGGATGTGGTGTTCTACATATGCAATTATGATGTCATAACGAGGGCACCTATGACATCATTTAAAAAAATCACACTCATTCCCCATGAGTAGTACTTGCCATGTGCCAAGTTTCAATTTTTTCCTTGGTACAGTTTCAGAGATACAGAGGTCCAAAGTTTTTCTATTTTTCCAATATGGCTACCACACCATGTGACCTATGACGTCATAATTACCGTTATAACATTCTGTATGCATAGTCTTTCCAATGGTGAAAATTTTGTCTCTATCCAACAAGCGGATTCAGAGAAAAATATGAAAGTTCTGTGCGGACAAACAAACAAACAGACAAACAAACAAACAAACAAACAGACAAACAAACGGATCCAAATGCAATACCCTCTCCTCTGGAGAGGGTAATAACCAATTGCTTTAGAAACAGTCACGAAGACAAAGTAAAACGTGATCACTCCCATGCTGCTGAGGTTAAAAGTAAAAACCTCCACCACATATCATCATCATAAAGTAGGGGATGAAGCTTTGCCACCACAGCGCCCGTAACAAAGCATGCAGGCATGCACATACGATGAATCGTGCCAAATATCACCACAAATGAACATAAGATTTATTCACATAATGAGTGCATGATGTTTAGTTTGTATCCATGCCAGCAGTGGACAAGCATGACATAAAAGCAGCTGCCTCCTTTGAATAGTTAGCCCTTTTATCGAATTAAAATAAGTGACATGATTTATGGACTTGTGCATTTCATTGTAATATTACTTACACATCTTGTACAGTTAACGGACACAATATTAGAGAATGTACCAATGGTTAGCCAGACACTGTTTTTGTTTTTTTCCCCTGGGTAAAGGCAACACTGTGACTTGGTACATCATTTTCATGCCTCATACAGAATATTTATTCTGGAGGGATGAATATAGTTGTTCAAGACAACCAATCTTGATGAGACATAGCCCAAGGTTGCTCATTTGGATAGACTTCCAGACATCATGATTGCAAGGAAAGATAAAATGTGTGATGTTGGTGTCGTGTTACATGAGCATCTTGAAACACGGATTCAATGGATGGTGTATCGTCTTCCTGAAAATTCTTTTTATCATCTTCTCAATGCAGCAGCCTCATAAAACTGTGGACCTGATCATTGATGATCTATAAGATACTTCCAGTGGAATACGAGTTACTAAATCATGACATATGTATGTATATACAGTATATATGTATATATATTATATATATATATATATGTATATATATTATATATATATAAATAAATAAATATATGTATATACATACATTACTCCACTTTTAGTGGCCCAAACCAGTGACTGATTCATTCAGAATACATTGAAAGTGGTCCAGCATTATTTTTGGGAGAAGGGTGAGGGTGAGGGAACTTGCTTTACCCACGTAGTGAGGGCTTGACATCTGTGTGGGAGCAGGAGCATATGAATGGGGCAGTTGCCCTGTTTTCTTCAGTAGCTGAAGCTTTATTACAAATGAACTATCAGGGGCTATCCAGCGCTGCCCAGGGGCAGGGAAGGGTGGGAATACCCGGTGCTGTCCGGCTGGCTGAGCTTTTCCCGGCAGTAGTTTCGGGATGTGTTGGACATTGAAAAGCCATAGAGTTATTCGCCTCGTGGTGGTTACCTTTTGCCTGCATGCTGGCAGCAGCACTGTCTGGCCCCACACCCCAATATACACTTTATACCATTTGGTGGCTTCAAAACAGATGTCAAGGCCAACGTGTGGTAGCTTCAAACCATGCCCAGATTTTGGGGCCTCTAGGTGCAACGGTTCGGCTGTGAAAGAATAACGTACAAACACACAAACACTCGAAAATATGTATATAGATCACCTGTAGTCTTAGGTCAGCTGTAGTAAATGTTTACATCAATAAGTTCAAACAACTACCATTCTATTTGGATACAGTTGTCCATAAGGTGTTGTGAATTGATACTTTACATGAGTCGCACATGGTGTTGTGCTGTTGGACCATCCTAGCAGCGAGTGACATCACGGCTGTGACGGCCCCAATGAAGGATGCTCTCAATTAGCAACTGAAGCCGTCTGTCATTTGGAAGTATTTGCTACGTTGTAGCGAGACAATATTCGTCTGTGCAGGATAGTGCAGAGGTACCACACCTACCTCTGAACTGTCTCGTCTGTGTTTGATTCCCGGAACAACTATAAACTGTTGGAGTGGTGCTTCGCAGGCCGGGCATTGCCTAACAAAGTGCATCATCCCTCGGGTGGATGTTAAACAGGGTGACCCATCTGCTCGATGTTAAACATTCCCTGGTGTCTTTCACAAAGAGTTGTCAAGCTATTGCTGGCACTCTCAACAAATTGCAAATTCTTACCACCTCCTCTACTACGACTGGCTTTGCCAGCCAGTTCGTGAAAGTCTTGAACTAAAAACTTTCCACCTCCGACCCTGCAAGAATGTGGGAATAAATGTGGTCATTGAAGAAGTAGTACTATTAGCGAGAGAATATTAAAGACTGAATGTGAATTTGAGTGTGAGTGGTCACCATGTTGGAAATAGATACTTAACAAGCTGTTATTCCCGAGATATTTGACATTGTGCAGTATACAATCAGCAGATTATCGATAAATTACAGAGAGATTGGTGTGTGTGTGTGTGTGTGTGTGTGTGTGTGTGTGTGTGTGTGTGTGTGTGTGCATGTGCGCGCACGTGCGCACACATGCACACACACATACAATTATTGGAGTGTCTGCTCTGAGTCTGGGGGGGTTCATGGTTCAAACCCTGGCAGAGTCATACTATAGACTTTAAAAATTGTGTGTGATTCTTCCTTGCTTGACGTTCAGTATTTGGAAGGAAAGAGCACAGGCAAACGACCAAGGTTGGTAATAACAGTGCAGGCTTTGAATGTCATAATGGCTTCTCCTGCATCGAAGTTCCTTGTAAGGGAAATCATTTTATCGTTTTCATAATGCAAGGAAAGAGGGAATATGCACTGAGACACCTGGGGATGTGAGATCTTAGATATTGGCCTGTCAAACATCATTGCTTGCTCACTCGTACCACAAGGTTAACCTGCTACTCTCGCTAGCACCAGTTGTGTCTGGTAAGGCCCGACATGAAGGACTGGTTTCGACACAAATGGCAATCTAAGTTGATCTCTTTGGCGAAGAACAGCTTGCATTTGGGTCAAGGAGAGGTTGTCGAAATAATAACCATTTCTGGCTCAAGGTGAGAGCCGAGCCCTCAAAGCTTCAAGCTGCTTGCCTGGAACGGCTCCTGACATCTTGCTGAAATGCTTCATGGACCTTGACTCGACTTCAGTGAATGGGGAGGGGGGGAACTCATTTCTCCGCCTGCGGTTACATCTATTGTAATGAAATAATAGATCCTAAATTAATGCATGAGAAATGTCAGCAGTACAAAAGGATTAAATTACTTTGTCTCCTCTGGCCTCAGCTTTGCATCTGTAGGATTTTCTTTTTTACTTTGTGTTGATTGCTCACTCTGACAAACAAATTGAAGGTTTTCGACAAGGCAAAGTCTCCAAACAAAGTCATAATGGACACTAGTCAAGTACAGAGTACCAAATTGCCTGTCAGCTCTTTTCTCTGGTGCCAAACTGCATGTGCAACATGATGTGGTGTGATATATAGAGCTCCACTTGAAAATTCCACTTTCACAGCAGTACCACACAGAGTCATTTCCTCTTACACATCCCATTGCATCTGGAAATGAATTTTGCCCTGCCCTGAAATTCCTCGTTTTCACCTCTGCCATAATATTTCATAAATTCTCCACTACAATATCTCATCCGATTCAAACTCACGAGGTGTAATGGATATGGAAACTGAGGTGTTAATGGAGAGTGGATGTGGTGGCCAATGGATTATATCGGCTGTCTCAGACTCTCGGACAGTGCCGATTCCTGATAACTTAAACAAAAGTTTTTTGTTTTTTTTTACAAACTAAGATGACTCTTCAGAGAGCATTACGTGCCCACCAGATGCTTCACATATATTGCGTAAGGTTTATATAATATGAGCTGGATAACAAAATGCATACCACAAAAACAATTATTCATCAATACTTGATATAATAATTCTCACTTCTACGGAACCGCTGGCCAGAAACAGTTCTTTCCCATTCTTTACTCCAGGGCCTCAAGCGGGCAGTGAGTAGTGACAACCTCATGTTATATCCCCATCCTGACCCATGATATCTAGTGCCCCCATTAACCCTTTTTAACCCACCAATCCTCCTACTTGCTGGTTTCAGCTCTCTCTCTCTCTCTCGTCTCTCGTCTCTCTCTCTCTCCTTCTCTCTCTTCTCTCTCCTCTCTCTCTCTCTCTATCGTCTGCTCATTGTGCCCAATTGTTGCTCCGCTACCTCGCTGGCAGTTCAACCTTGATCTTCTGTGAGCTTCGCTCTTCTAGAGACTGCAGCTGCAGTTTTAATACAACAACATCAAAATACAACTGACATTGTAAAATAATATAAATGCTACCCACCCTCTTACACCTACAGAGAATATTTGTTATGTACAGGAAAAATAATAATTTGTGAAAGATCACAAGTAGATATTAAAGATAAAGGAATTAATGACGAAAAGATTTTCACACCTTTGCACCGTATAAGTGCGGCACTAGTCAGTGATAAAGGAGGAGTATTGATTATGGGGGATTCAAATTTGCCAGGGATAGATTGGGTCAGGAATGGAGGAAAGGCAGAGCGGGTGAGGATTTAATATTTGCTGTCCAAGATTGCTTTTTAACCCAGTTTGGAGAAAAGCCCAGGTGGGTGAGCTCAGTGTTAGACCTCTTTTAAAATAATTATCCCAATATGGTGGAGGAGGTGTGTATGTGGGAGAAAATGTGTGGGGAACAAGTGACCACAGCATAATAAGTGCAACTCTGTTGAGGTGTGTAGTTTGGAATAGCGCTGTAAGGCTATTGGATTTTAGGAGGGCAAACTTTGATGGTATAAAAAGTGATTTGGGAGCTTAATTAGATTGGGTAAAGTTAATGAGTCTACATTAGAGAAATGAGAAACCTCAAGGAAAAAGGTGTAGGGGTAGAGGAGGTGAATTCCAGCGAGGTATAAAGGTAGAGGAAGAAAGCGATCACGTGGTTGAGGAAGAGGTATGCAATGTACTTAAGAACAAGAAGCGAATACTTCGACATCGCGCGGCTGGGGGCAGTAAAAGTCTAGGTTAAGAATGATGAAAACAATTTTGCAGTTATAAAATTTTAAATGTAGACACGGTGAATTAGCATGCATGATGGGAAGAGTTGTGACGTTGGACAAATTTCTATTTATAGCCCTCAGATCAAAGGGACGTACACGGCCATAAGTGTGACAGAAGACGTGACAGAAGACACAGGACAGACTAGCCAATTATATAACAGCGCGATGTCGCCGCACTGTAACAACAGTTACAACGCTGCGCGTCAACAACTAACGGAAAGGGAAGATTATCACTTCCTGCTCAGAAAATCAACTTCCGGCGTCACACAGAAAACGATTCAGCACAAAAAACGTCGCTCTTCCGCATTAACCCCGCCCACAATCCACCCGGCAATCTCTGCCCACAATACACCCGGCAATCTCCGCCCACAATACACCCGCAATCTCCGCCCACAATACACCCGGCAATCTCCGCCCACAATCCACCCGGCAATCTCGCCCACAATCCACCCGGCATCTCCGCCCACAATACACCCGGCAATCTCCGCCCACAATCCACCAGGCAATCTCCGCCCACAATCCCCCCGGCAATCTCCGCCCACAATCCACCGGCAATCTCCGCCCACAATCCACCAGGCAATCTCCGCCCACAATACACCCGGAAATCTCCGCCCACATCACACCCGCGAATCTCCGCCCACATACACCGGCAATCTCCGCCCACAATCACACCCAACAATAAGTGTGACAGAAGACACAGGACAGAATAGCCGATTATATAACAGCGCGATGTCGCCGCGCTGTAATAAGCCGAAGGCATTTATAATAGTAAAGTGACAGGACTCAAGTCCGACTCGCATCATTACTGGAGAAACAGTGACTAGTCGGCGAAAAAGCCATAACTCGGCAGGCCAAAAGGGACTGAAAACGACGTAGCCAAAAATATTAAACATAACAGCAAGATATTCTTTAAATATACAAGGGGTAAATCGAGGGTTAAGAGGAGTGTGGGCACATTGAGAAATAGCACAGGAGAAATGGTGGATGATGAGGGTGAGATGACAGGCTTACTAGAAGCGAACGTAGAATTCTTCTTACATTCGATGCTGCAATTTCCGGTTACTTCGGCCTGGATTCGGGATCAGCGATCAAATAATGTAAATCACGATTAAAAATTATTTTTTGATGATGCGGGAGATATCTTTATTAAAATCAGTGGAGGAAATATACACCATGTCTGATATTTGGGTTTTCATGTCTCGACGATGCCTTTATCTCCCGGGACGCATCATTCCCCATGACAAAAACCGGAAGCAAAGGGTCATAGCCGACGACACAGATTCCAAATTGCCAGGTATTTGTTGTTGTTGTTGTTGTTTCCTATTCTCTCATGTGCACACGTTGAGTATGAAGCTCACTGCGTTCGCTATTAAGTCGTATTTTTTTTTTTTGCTTCTACATTTATACAGGGACAGTCAGGGGGACTTCCTGTAAACTGAGTATCTTGAGGATGAGTAAGGGCCTTTAGGAAGGATCCAAGTTGGAGTAGAGTAAGTGAAGAAACAGCTAGAAAAATCTAGAATATTGTATTGTAAGGGGTAGGGGGGGGGGATTCATAGAGAACATTGCGTTTCGTTTTGGTCATCACATCTGGTGAAGGATATAGCTGCCATAGAGAGGTTCAGTGTAGTGATATTAGATTGATTCTGTGAACAGCTTGACTAAGTTATGAGGAGCGGCTGAAGGAGACAAGATTTATACACGAGAAGGAGGCAATTGCAAGGGGATGTGATGGAGATGTTTAAGATAATGAAGGGTGTGGACAAGATAAGTGCAGTGTGCTTTTTCAGTAGAGTGGACAGTGTTAGCACCAGGGGGCATGGGGCCATAACCTGAGAGTAAAGAAGATGAGATTTATGACAGTAATTGGTTCCTTTGAGATTTATGACAAGAATTAATTAAGGCATGGGTCTTTTAGTCAGAGAGTAGTTAATGCATGGAATGGTCTCCCTGGAAAGGTAGTGGCAGCAAAGATAGTAGATATAATTTTAAGTTCTAATTAGAAAGTGAGGAGGTATGCATTGTACAGAGATGGATTGGAGTTAGAGGTGTACAGGGATGTTGGCAGGACTTGGAGGTAGCATGATGCCTGTGTATGGATGGGTGATGGTTTCTTCAGTTGGGATAGTGCAGGCATAATGGGCTGAATGGCCTCCTAATGCACAAACGTTCCTTGTGTGTATTTTGGCAGAAAGTATAAGCACCAAACTGTTATTTCATCTTTGCCATTGCAAATCGAGTGGGGTGGAAGGAGAGCGAGGGATGTTTGGGCAACGTTGATACTGTCACGTCGGACGGTGTCGCTGACGCGGGGCCCTCGTGACAAAGCAATTTGCTTCCCAAATGGCCAATTTAATGAAATCTACCCTCGAGCAGAAAATGCAGTTCCTTCCAATGGATGGATTCTGTATCCTGCCTGTCTCTAAAAACGAGCTTTGTTTTTAAAAACTTTAGCTTTCCCCAGGAATTTTCAAACTTTTTTTTGTTTTTTACACGTGACAACATACGCTTCAAATCTTGGATGAAAGGAAGAGTGACAAATAAATAAGAATTACATACACAATACAAGGATCAATACAGAGAAATATTCAAATTATATTACCTTCACCACCAAAGTGGACGGAGGTTATGTTTTCACCCCTGTCTGTCTGTCTTTCTTTGTCTGTCTTTGAGCAGGATCTTCAAAAAGTTGTTGATGGATTCGGACGAAATTTGGTGGACAGGTTGGGTGTGTGACCAGGACAAAATGGTTAGATTTTGGTGAAGATCCGGATCAGGATCTGAGAATTTTTAAGTGATTCTTCACCATTGAGACATTGGACCAAAAACGATATATAGCATGATGTCTCAACAAGTTGCGGACGAGTTATGACAAAACTAGGTGGTTGAGTTGGTTGTGACAAGAACAAGCCGATTCGATTTTAATTCAGGTACGGATCCGGATCTTCACCAAAATCTAATCAATTAATCCTTGTCACACACACCCAACCTGTCCACAAATTTCGTCTGAATCCGTCCATAACTTCTTGAGATATCCTGCTTACAGACAAGCAAACAAACAAACAGACAAACTAGAAATCATCATAGAGCGGCACTTTACAAACAGAACAAACTAGAATGGCACTCAGTAGAGCGCGTACCTCCGCCAGGTTGAACAGATTATGTTTTGTATCCACTGATGGGCTATATCTGAACCAAAATTGAATAGGCTTGTTCTTGTCACCTAACCAACTCGTATATAGTTTTTGATCCCATTTCTCAAAAGTGAAAATCACTTTAAAAATTAAAAAAAATTCTCATATCCAAATCCAGATCCGGATCCTGACCAAAAATATGTTACTGTCCTTGGCCGGTCACTGACATACATATAAAAATATTTAAAAAATTTCGGTCACCGGTCACCATAAAAAAATTCAGAACGATGCTTGAAAACTGCAGACAAAAATCGTGTGACAGACAGACAAACAGACATACAGAGTACAGACCAACATACTTGGACAAATTATTTCACCAAATAACAAACAGACAGACAGGCAGACAGGCAGACAGGGGTGAAAACATAACCTTGATCCACCTTTGGTGGTGGAGGTATAAAGGTTCTATTTCTGGTCCCACAGCTGACCCTATTTGTTATGTGGTTCACCTTCACGTTTCTTACGCGACGCACCATAAACGTCACGAGTCATCATCCATGCTTCTAAAATAAGGACACCTCCTCCCATTCCTACAAACATAACAGTATGTTTTTACTGCAGCTGTTTTGGGTGGAATTTGGAATGTGTTCAGCATGCCAAGAAATCTCTCTCT
>CM068959.1:46652896-46663029 GCA_035128595.1 Eptatretus atami | reverse complement strand
TACACCCGGCAATCTCCGCCCACATCACACCCAACAATAAGTGTGACAGAAGACACAGGACAGAATAGCCGATTATATAACAGCGCGATGTCGCCGCGCTGTAATAAGCCGAAGGCATTTATTAATAGTAAAGTGACAGGACTCGAGTCCGACTCGCATCATTACTGGAAGAAACAGTGACTAGTCGGCGAAAAGGCCATAACTCGGCAGGCCAAAAGGGACTGAAAACGACGTAGCCAAAAATATTAAACATAACAGCAAGATATTCTTTAAATATACAAGGGGTAAATCGAGGGTTAAGAGGAGTGTGGGCACATTGAGAAATAGCACAGGAGAAATGGTGGATGATGAGGGTGAGATGACAGGCTTACTAGAAGCAACGAAGAATTCTTCTTACATTCGATGCTGCAATTTCCGGTTACTTCGGCCTGGATTCGGGATCAGCGATCAAATAATGTAAATCACGATTAAAAATTATTTTTGATGATGCGGGAGATATCTTTATTAAAATCAGTGGAGGAAATATACACCATGTCTGATATTTGGGTCTTCATGTCTCCACGATGCCTTTATCTCCCGGGACGCATCATTCCCCATGACAAAAACCGGAAGCAAAAGGGTCATAGCCGACGACACAGATTCCAAATTGCCAGGTATTGTGTTGTTGTTGTGTTGTTGTTTCCTATTCTCTCATGTGCACACATTGAGTATGAAGCTCACTGCGTTCGCCATTAAGTCGTATTTTTTTTTTTGCTTCTACATTTATACAGGGACAGTCAGGGGGACTTCCTGTAAACTGAGTATCTTGAGGATGAGTAAGGGCCTTTAGGAAGGATCCAAGTTGGAGTAGAGTAAGTGAAGAAACAGCTAGAAAAATCTAGAATATTGTATTGTAAGGGGTGGGGGGGGGATTCATAGAGAACATTGCGTTTCGTTTTGGTCATCACATCTGGTGAAGGATATAGCTGCCATAGAGAGGGTTCAGTGTAGTGATATTAGATTGATTCTGTGAACAGCTTGACTAAGTTATGAGGAGCGGCTGAAGGAGACAAGATTTATACACGAGAAAGGAGGCAATTGCAAGGGGATGTGATGGAGATGTTTAAGATAATGAAGGGTGTGGACAAGATAAGTGCAGTGTGCTTTTTCAGTAGAGTGGACAGTGTTAGCACCAGGGGGCATGGGGCCATAACCTGAGAGTAAAGAAGATGAGATTTATGACAGTAATTGGTTCCTTTGAGATTTATGACAAGAATTAATTAAGGCATGGGTCTTTTAGTCAGAGAGTAGTTAATGCATGGAATGGTCTCCCTGGAAAGGTAGTGGCAGCAAAGATAGTAGATATAATTTTAAGTTCTAATTAGAAAGGTGAGGAGGTATGCATTGTACAGAGATGGATTGGAGTTAGAGGTGTACAGGGATGTTGGCAGGACTTGGAGGTAGCATGATGCCTGTGTATGGATGGGTGATGGTTTCTTCAGTTGGGATAGTGCAGGCATAATGGGCTGAATGGCCTCCTAATGCACAAACGTTCCTTGTGTGTATTTTGGCAGAAAGTATAAGCACCAAACTGTTATTTCATCTTTGCCATTGCAAAATCGAGTGGGGTGGAAGGAGAAGGCGAGGGATGTTGGGGCAACGTTGATACTGTCACGTCGGACGGTGTCGCTGACGCGGGGCCCTCGTGACAAAGCAATTTGCTTCCCAAATGGCCAATTTAATGAAATCTACCCTCGAGCAGAAAATGCAGTTCCTTCCAATGGATGGATTCTGTATCCTGCCTGTCTCTAAAAACGAGCTTTGTTTTTAAAAACTTTAGCTTTCCCCCAGGAATTTTCAAACTTTTTTTTTGTTTTTTACACGTGACAACATACGCTTCAAATCTTGGATGAAAGGAAGAGTGACAAATAAATAAAGAATTACATACACAATACAAGGATCAATACAGAGAAATATTCAAATTATATTTACCTTCACCACCAAAGGTGGACGGAGGTTATGTTTTCACCCCTGTCTGTCTGTCTTTCTTTGTCTGTCTTTGAGCAGGATATCTCAAAAAGTTGTTGATGGATTCGGACGAAATTTGGTGGACAGGTTGGGTGTGTGACCAGGACAAAATGGTTAGATTTTGGTGAAGATCCGGATCAGGATCTGAGAATTTTTAAGTGATTCTTCACCATTGAGACATTGGACCAAAAACGATATATAGCATGATGTCTCAACAAGTTGCGGACGAGTTATGACAAAACTAGGTGGTTGAGTTGGTTGTGACAAGAACAAGCCGATTCGATTTTAATTCAGGTACGGATCCGGATCTTCACCAAAATCTAATCAATTAATCCTTGTCACACACACCCAACCTGTCCACCAAATTTCGTCTGAATCCGTCCATAACTTCTTGAGATATCCTGCTTACAGACAAGCAAACAAACAAACAGACAAACTAGAAATCACTCATAGAGCGGCACTTTACAAAACAGAACAAACTAGAATGGCACTCAGTAGAGCGCGTACCTCCGCCAGGTTGAACAGATTATGTTTTGTATCCCACTGATGGGCTATATCTGAACCAAAATTGAATAGGCTTGTTCTTGTCACCTAACCAACTCGTATATAGTTTTTGATCCCATTTCTCAAAAGTGAAAAATCACTTTAAAAATTAAAAAAAATTCTCATATCCAAATCCAGATCCGGATCCTGACCAAAAATATGTTACTGTCCTTGGCCGGTCACTGACATACATATAAAAAATATTTAAAAAATTTCGGTCACCGGTCACCATAAAAAAATTCAGAACGATTGCTTGAAAACTGCAGACAAAAATCGTGTGACAGACAGACAAACAGACACTACAGAGTACAGACCAACATACTTGGACAAATTATTTCACCAAATAACAAACAGACAGACAGGCAGACAGGCAGACAGGGGTGAAAACATAACCTTGATCCACCTTTGGTGGTGGAGGTTAAAAAGGTTCTATTTCTGGTCCCACAGCTGACCCTATTTGTTATGTGGTTCACCTTCACGTTTCTTACGCGACGCACCATAAACGTCACGAGTCATCATCCATGCTTTCTAAAATAAGGACACCTCCTCCCATTCCTACAAACATAACAGTATGTTTTACTGCAGCTGTTTTGGGTGGGAATTTGGAATGTGTTCAGCATGCCAATGAAAACTCACTTGCAATTCCCCCAAAGACACCTTACCCTTGATGTCCACCAAATAATGCTAGCATAAGGGACACCCAGCTTAACGCCCATCTGAGGGACGGCACACTTTGTGATGCAATGCAGTGCCTATGAAGCACCAATCCGACACATTATTGTCGGGTCGGAAATCGAGCACAAATTATATCCAGCTCGAATGTAAGTGCACTACCTCTGCACCATCCTGTCAAGACTTGTCATGCAATTCATGTAAAGGTGCACTCCATGTCTCCTAATGCCCCGGCCCTTTGTTAGGATTGCCCTTCATAGCGGAAATGTGAACACCTGGCTGGGTAATTTGTTTTTGGTGTAGGAGCTGCAGCTTGTATGGAAACCACATTCTGATATATCAAGTCGTGTAACCTGGTGTCAACGGATACCCAAGAAGACCAGAGCACTTGTTAACAGGTTTTTTTTTTTTTAGGGGATTTAGAATTTGTTCAGGATGCCGGCTATAACTCTACTCCTCTTCGATAAAGACTCCGTGAGTCTATAACACCTACCGACTAATGATAGTAGACAGGACACCAGGCCTAAAGTCCATCTGAGCGCACCACCACGAGCCTTAACCTGTGTTTTTAAAATCCCAGAATTAAGATATACATCTTGCTTCGCAAGATAGTCAGTTTTCAGTTTCTTCGTCGGTATTCATTTTCCCAAGTGGTTTGGAGATAAACATTTAATCAAAGTGAACATGTTTTAATGTCAGATGGAAAACACGCATCACGTTTCCTTAAGCAATAAGCTTATCTCCCCTATCTTCTCCCTTCCTGCTCTATCACCATGAAGCACATCATCTCTAACATGTTTTTTTTTTTTAATTTAAATACTGACTTGTACTTGTTGAGTTAAACCTGCTTGAAAAACTTTTTATGTTTTGCCGAAAGACAATTGGTGGAACCTGCTCTGCAAGCCACCGTGTGGCATGATGATGGCTCTTCTTGTATAGATGCCAGGCAAACACGGCGTACAATGACTGACACATTTATTCGTACATTCGTGCATTTTTGGGTCACAATTGTCAGGCCTAAAATTAGTCAGGGCCATCTCTGTAATATGCACACAAATACGCTGACTTTTTTTTTCTGCCTCCTGCCTCGTTTACTATTTACATACATGATGCCCCTTCTCTTACCTACACTCCTTCCTTTTTATCCCCACACTTCTCCTGCACTCCCCATACCATCCCTGTTTTCCAACTGTCATCTTTCCCATCGCTCTCTCAATTTTAATTCTCACAATCTATCGCCCCCTTCCATCCCATGCATAGCTTATAAACAGATTATACACATGGATTGTATGTGAGAGGTGTCTTTGTTGTCGTGTTCGAACTACAAGTTTCAGGACTAAAGCTACCAGAAAGATCTCAAAGCCTGAATATTATAAAATGTTGAAAAATCACTAAATGTCAACAAAAAAAACATCAAAACGAAATAACGAGTAGAGGCAAAATAAGTCATAATGGAGTATTAACACCCTGCTTTAATAATGTCAAATAAAAGTATGTAAGACCACCGCTTAAAGTGAATGCGAACATTTTCTTTCGACGGTACTTTGTCTTGTCCTCAAACTTGCTTTTCTGACCGCTTCATGTATCCTGGTGTAGGTGTGTTTGCAATATCGACTGCATGGGTTACAACTACAACCCCGTCTGTGCCTCCAACGGCCTCTCATATGACAACCCATGCTTGGTGCGAGAGGCGTCTTGCCTCCGTCAAGAACGCATTGATGTGCGCTACCTGGGCCAGTGCAGTGGTGAGGGCCGACGTGGGCTTCTTCCTTGCCTTTCACTGTTAAATCAATGGAGGTTTTAAAAAAATAAGAAAAAAAACTGAGACAATCTCAGCTCTGGTGTGAGCCATCTGCACTTTCACAGCATCGTATGAATGTGTTCACAGCGGAATATCCTGCGAGGAACAATGAAGATTATCCCCGTTATGGCCCAGAACTAAAAGGTATTACTTCTTAGAATTACTGTGGATATTAGTTTCGCTTTTTTGTGCTTCGAGTCAACTTTTATCAATGTTTGGATTCAGGGGTCACCTTATTACAAGGTATTTGTATCGGGACATCATCTGCTATGGATAGCTCCTCGTTTCCTGAAAATCAAAGCAATGTTGACACGTTTTAAGTTGTAACTCGTCGTTCATTTTCCTGGGAAATGGGTCAGCTTGTTTGCCATTCCCACCTGACTACTTATCACATGATACTGTGATTCCAGATTCATAACCGATATACAATGTTGATTTGTCTATTGTCTACTGATTGGCTTATGAGCGACATGGAACTACTCCTTGAGCCTTACATCACTGTTACAAAATGAGGTGAGGTACTCGCCGAAGTGTTATCTACTCTGCGTTCATATCTTAACGAAATAGGATCCAAGTGAGAGAAAAAAAAAACAACTTCCAGCGATTCTCCTGCAGGGCTTCATCGAACTTGCCGTCCCTAACGGAGCAGATTTTACACTGCCTTCGTAATCTGCTCGGAAGCACTCGTTAAGGGTGAAGATACGTTGGTGCCTTTGGGAAAACAATAGGCAGTGCCTTCCGGTACTTTGGCAAGTTTCCAAATCCCCGTCCAATCCACAGCGGCACTGGATCAGCAGGAAAGACGTGTCCAGTGACGATCCAATTAACAGACAGTCTGCACATGATTGCATGGTTTCAACAGAGTCTCTGTTTTGATCAAACCATTAATCCAATTGTCTACCAAATTGTTGATTCCATATCAGCAACTCAAATTCCCTCACAACTAAACATAAAAGGAAAACATAAAAAAACATAAAAAACAACACAACAAAACATAAAAGGAAAGAACCAAGTTTATGCTTTTTTATTATTATTTATAAAAAGCATGTTTGCTTCGCAGGAGTTCAAATGCATTAAGATCCTTTTCTTTGCAGTGAGCAGCAGCGACAGGAAGGAGCAGAGCGCAGGAGGAACGCAAATGACATGCCCTGAGAAATTTAAGGAGTACTGCACACATGGCACCTGTGCGTACACCGATTCTCTGCACGAGGCCACTTGCCAGTGAGTTATACCTTCTTTCTTTTTTGAGAAAATGCTTATTTTGCCATGAAAATGCTTCGATACCTGTACCACACGACAAAAACGAAACGTGATTATAAGAGAAAGAAATCATTATTAATCACAATGCCCGATCACGCTACACACGCACACACCGAGAACCCCGAACACGAACCCAAACACACACATCGGCAGGTGCAGCAAATAATTACCTCATTAATTACCTCCACCATCTGTGATGGATGGAGGTTATGTTTTCACCCCTCTCTGTCTGTTTGTCCGTTTGTTATTTGCAAAATCGAAGATTTTTCAAGTATATTGGTCAGTCGATTTTGTCGTTCTGTCTATTTGTCTGTCTGTCTGTCTGTCTGTCTGTTTATCGCCTTCAGGTCACAAATTTTAACCGGTCCTCACGAAATGTCACCACATGCTAGAGTTTGTCACAAGGAAGAACCCTATTGTTTTTGAGGTCAAAAGGTCAACAACTTAGGTGAGATTTCTAAAATCCTCAATTTTCATCCGATTGACTTGAAATATGAACAGGATTTGCATATTGCATCACTGGACTGGGAAACCAACTATTTTTGAGGTCAAAAGGTCAAAAGATCAACTCAAGATCAAACTTCTAAATTCATCAATTTCAATCTGAAAAATAATCAGTTTTCATCCGATTGACCTGAGCTTTGATTAAGATTGGCAATTTTAATCTTAATGAAATGGACAATTTGATGTATCCATGGCAATCTTTGGAGAGGGGTGGATTTTGCATGTATCGTGCTCTGCACGACGTCTTTTTCTTGTTTGTTTGTTCGTCTGTGAGCAGGATATCTCAAAACATTGTGTATGGATTCGGATGAAATTTGGTGGACAGGTTGGGTGTATAAGAAGGATGAATTGATTCGATTTTGATGAATATCCACATCCAGATACTAAAAATAAACAAATTCATGATTCTTCACCATTGAGAGATCGGGCTCAAAACGATATATAGCACGATATTTTAAAAAGTTATGGACGGATTCAGATGAAACTTGGTGAACAGATTGGTTGTTTGACAAGGACGAATCACTTCTATTTTGGTGAAGATCCGTATCCAGATTCGATAATTTTATTAGTTATTCTTCACCATTGAGAGATTGAGCAAAAAACGATATATAGCATGATATTTCAAAAAGTTGTGGAAGGGATATGACAAAACTAGGGAGATGAGTTGGGTAGGTGACAAGAACAAGCCGATTAGATTTTCGTTCAAGTCCGGATTCAGATCCGACCTATCGGTGGGATACAAAATGTAAACTGTTCAGCCTGGCGGAGGTATGTGCTCTACCGAATGTTTTCCCCTTTCCCATTAAACTGATTCTTGTGCCTGGGTATTCAGTACAAAATACATTTCCTTGCCTCGTCAGTTGGGCAGCAAAGCAAACAAAAATCCACCAAGAAAGGCCGAACAATCAGGCCTGATGTGACATACCACCCGTAGATAGCTTAATTAAAGTAGCAGAATGCCTGCCCTACAGACAATCTTCTCCTAAGTGTGCAACACATTCTTCTGACATGTCCCTTTATTTGGGTGGTGTATAGGCAACAGACCACTGCCTCAATCGCTCCAGAAAATAAAAAATAACCTGGGTTACGTATCTGAATCGAAAACATGCGCACTGCTTATGTGCATATATAATACATAGTGGTTGTTCCAAATAATTCCAAATGCACCTCCCTCCTCCTCAAAAGGGAAGAAAATGCCAAGATGGGCGATAATTAAAAATATATATTCAAAACTTACGCAGGCACAACCTCTGGGTGCCCTCATTAATCCCCGAAAGGTTCGGCTTCCTCGGTCAAATCCCCTCGGAGTATTAGATGAAACATACAACATACAGTCTATACATCCCACATACTTTCCCTCCATTATATAGAGATTGCACGTCAATGTGTGGGTACACGTCGTAGATTAATTTTTTGTATTGTACAGATTTGTCATATTATACCATTGAATGTCAAACAATGTCAACTTTACAAGACTAACTGAAACCAGATCAACGGCGTTTGAGTTTTGAAAATAACTAAGATGTAACCACTATAACCGTTCCAAACATAAGGAGGTGATTTAGTAGTTAAACGCACTGAAACGTGACATCAAAAATCTAAAATGAAATATCCTCTCCAGTTTTAATCCCTCGCCTCACCACACTTTATAGTCAACTGTGCAATGAAAGCATTAAAACCCCGTGACAATACAGGACTAGCTGCCGGTCATAACCAATAAATACAGTACTTGTGATGTTATTGATAGTTCATCATTTGCACAAAGCTGCATTGTGGCTGAAGATGATCAGATGATGAACACTCATATGTTATGTTAATATCTTCTCGAGAATGTGAATGACGTATGGCTATCATGGCCTTGTTTGGCCTCGCAATCTTTAGGAATGGATAACCTACTGCCTTTCTTTGTGTTATATTGCAGGGAGACATGGCATCATTCAATGCACAGATTTCAAAATCTCCATTCAATGCACAGATTATGGTTATTACGGAAGCAATTGACTTTTTTTTTTCTTTCTTTCTCAACATTATACTTTATACATGAAATCATCATAAAATTGCAGCGTTTTTGATAATGAAAGTAAAGCAAATATGAAGCTTTTGTAAAGGTGTGAATAATTGTTTCACCATAATAAGCAGTGATGTGCAAATGTTTGAATGATTTTGATGATGCAGATTGTATATGAGAAGCACTTTTTCGTTTCTTTCCCCAAGAGGTTGTCAGTATAAATTAACAATATATTCTTCTTGAACGGTCTACACCTGCATGAATCGCAAAACACTATTTATAATGTCAGTTGAGGTATGCACACTCACCCCTGAGGCGTCGAACCAGCAGGGTTTGAATCTCGGCCCAGCTACAAACTGTCATCCTGTTGTCTCGCAGGCAAGGTGATTCATCAATTTGTGTGCCTTCCCTCGGATGGACATGCAAGTGGGAGTCCCATCTGCAAGGATTACTCGGTAGACGTTAAATATCTCATGGAGTGCTTCGCGAAGAGAAGGCGAGCTATCGCCGACATCCTGAACAAATTTGAAATCCCTGCTCTAACCTACATGGGGCATCACATCAGCAGCACAGCCATGCTCCCAGCAATGATGCAACCAGCAGCCACAGGCTGTATACAAAATTAACAAATCAATCAGATCCGTTTTTAAGATGGGAAGATACTGGCCAACATTATGGTTTTTGGTTGAAAAAAAAGGGGGGGGAGTGGGGGAGAGAGGTGCAACCAGAATTTTTATAAAGGGAGGGGAGGGTCAGTGTGCACATAGAATTGTGCAAGATATTTCACGAACATCATATTTATCCGTTCCCCACACAGCGGAAGGCAGGTTTGTGCAATCACGTGTGTGTGTGTGTGTGTGTGTGTGTGTGTGTGTGTGTGTGTGTGTGTGTGTGTGTGTGTTGTGTGTGTGTGTGTGTGTCTGTCCAGGCCATAACATTTTTACCATTTGAGCTTTTGCCATCAAATTTTCAACAAAGCTTTATTATAAGAATAGGGAGAAGACAAATTAATAATTTTGTTGAAATGATTATTATTTTTATGATTCTTATGTGACCCTTTTTTGGCCTTTTAAAATTTTTTTTACATTTTTCTTCTCAGCAACCACTTGTCTGATTGACACAAATTTTTCAGCAGAGTAGGAGTGACCCCACCATGGAGAATATCTTAATGATACTTTGTATTTAGTAGTGAGTAAAATTTGGACAGTGTATGTCCACCTTGAAGTGACCTTTTTTTTAATTACAGAAGAACATCCATCAATCTATATTTCAAATTTTCATCACTAGAAACACTCACTACCTTCAGGAGCATTGGCAAGTCACCCCCCCCCCACCCCC
>CM068959.1:46633678-46652886 GCA_035128595.1 Eptatretus atami | reverse complement strand
TGATCATCACCTGACTCTGAGCACTACGAACACGTATGCAAAATTTGGTGGAGACCATGTTTTTTTCTATGATTTTCAGATATGCATACATGCATACAGATAATTTCCTCATTTAATATAGTAGGATCAGTAATATTCCTCAATTTTAAGTACTGTACATCTTTATTTAGGGATTAGAGCTACAATATTTTCGCTGGAATTATATAATGTCCTTATCACGAGTGAAAACCCACTGAAACGCTTGTGCATTGAAAGTGCAGTGAGATTTCAAGCTCGAGCCTTCAAATTCAAGTAAAATGCTTTAGTTGACGCGGTTGAACAACCTTTGTTCACAAAGAATGTGTTTGAAAACAAGAAACGGGTCCCGTCGAAAGGAGGCCGGAGAGTGAAATCAAGCAATAAATGTCTTTCAAATTCAAGGAAATGAGCCGGGTTGATGAAGCACCAACTGCAGGATTCGAAGTACAATAGTAACAATGGCAGGTGATCCACGAGCCTCCAGAGACACAAGGCAGCAGCCGCCAGATGGAGGGCCAAGCGTTACAGTCAGCAGCAAGTGATGTACAGCCATGCTCATTGGCTGGTGTCCTGACATCGGTGCACAGATGGCAAAAGCATTGCTTTACTGGATGTTGAAATACCAGCGTAGGGACAGCCTCAAGTCAAGCAAGATGCATCGCAACCATCCAGAAACGCTTCTGGATCTGAGCACAGGTTATAAAGGCAGCCAACAGGTCACTTTTGCAATGGGGATCTTTGCGGCAAGAGCTACTCTTATGTTACCATGATGAAAAATCACCCTGGCAAGCTAATCATGACAGTATTCTTGTTTCCCATTTGAAAGTCCACATTCAATTTTCGAATCTGTCCACACCAGCTGTGTCTCTGTCTCTCTAATCACCTGACTGATTAATCAGTAAAGCTAAGATTCATTAAAAAAAAAAATTCAAACGCTTTGGGTTGTATAACATCCTTGCAAATACATATTTGACCGGAATTCAATCATTAATTTGGGGTTTGCTAATTGCATCATCGATAAGGCATGGCTGATGCCACAGATGTAATACTCCTGTAGGTTCGGGAAGGATTTTGGAAGTGGGCCAGGGAACCAACACCCAAAGGCCTACTCTTTCCGAAAGATACCTTGGAATATCTTTAACATGCACCGACAAGCACTGCTAAATGGGACACCCAGCTTAATGGGACACCCAGGACACCCGCCACCAAAGGAACGTCTCATTGGTGTGATGCCCCTCCGGGTGAAGTAACAGGGTGGCAGTTTATGGTTGGGTCAGAAATCAAACCCAGGCTAGACAAAGGTGAGTACGTTCCCTTTCAGCCATCCTGCCAACCCATAAAATCCTTTTACCGTTTGAATAAATAGTTCATGTACATGTGAACATAGCAACAATGAACTCAAGATCTACTATGTCTGTGGGTACAAACTTAATTGTGTACATAAACACCATCCGATTATGTCCATCAAGTAACAGGTTCTGTGTTGTGTATAATTACTCTTATGAGAGTTTATGTGTCATACCTTTGTAGCTATGCCTCGACATATCTAGTTTTGTTCTTTCTTCACGTTCATCAGCTGATTCTTTAAATAAGCTGGGTAACAAACATTACAAGACCTTGTGGTTCAAACACGATTGTTTCCTCAACAAAGCCACACTCAGACGTGTCACTGGTCATGACACACTTGCCAAGTGGACACCTCGAATTAACAAAGGCCTTATTGTGTTGCTTTAATTGAGACTTGCACATGGAACGGCAACTTTAACTTAAAACTAGGCTGGATGACCGAAGGCTTATGATTGTGCACCGCAATGTTTATGTAAAGTAATTGTATTCATTGGTAATCTAAGCATGGCATAGTGAAGAACAAGTAATTAGGCAGCTTAACTGTGTGTGACCTCACTGGACTAACAGGTTGTGATTTGTTATGTTGCAGGTGTGACTCAGGCTACACCGGCCACCGTTGTGATAAGGAATTGAATATACTGTACGTGATACCTAGTGGTGAGAAATTGCACTATGTGCTCATTGCTGCCATCGTGGGCGCCGTGCAGATCGCTGTCATCATCGCAGTTGTTATCTGCATTGTCCGGTAAGGCTGTGCAGAAAGAAAGATATGTTCGAGTTTTAATCATTCTTTTTAGGCCTTTACATCTCCCAGCTCATCCCGTTTCACCGCTTCCCTCTCTGGTGACCACAACCTCCAACACACTTCCTTGCTTCTTATGCTTGCATTTATTCTTATCCCCTCAACTATCTCCATTGCTCTCTATTTCGTTCTCATTCCTCCTTCTCAAACTCCCTGTTTCATCTCTTCCTTTCACTAACTCTATTGTAATGTTTTTTTCGACTCCCACTTACGCCTTCTCTCCACCTTCTTTCTTCCTCCCTCTCTCTTTCCCACTCTGCTCCTCTCTCTCCCTCTCTCCAGACACAACTAAGGTTGGGCATCTGTTTTTCAGAGCCAAGAGGTTCTGTGATTGAAGGGTTAAAAACCTCGATGATGGATGATGCCAAGCTCCTGATCCAGATGGTCAATGAATCAGTCATTCAATAAGCTGAAGGATTTCATCAGAGCTCTCGAGAATAGATGGCTTATTTTTGTGAGGCATCTCCTATTTAGCTGTCTTTTCTATTCAAGATAAATCCACGAAAGCTCGAGAAAAAAAATGGTCCTACAGCCCTGCAACCAGCTGGGCCTGACCATCCAAAGTACCCAAATAATAGCTGAAACATTGTTTATCGACCACAATGATCCCCTTTGGACGAGTATTTTTAGACAGGCTTTGTATGTCTTCTATATTGTCCAGAAAGGAAATTATTTTCCAATTTTGATTTAAATGTCGTATCACAAACGTGTTTGGGCTTTTGACACCGCAGTGACTCACTTAGAATGTGAGTCGAAAGAAGGCTCAGATTTGATAATTGAAACTATAAATAAGATTTCTGCTGAGTTTTGTAACAATTCCCATCAACTTTCGCAGAAGAGGTTTAAAATGTCGACATATGACATTCAGACAGATAAGAATAGGCAAACAGATGGCATGCCATTGTGTAGCCACCTTTGGAACACCGTTTCAAGTTCACTCAGCATGAATCGTGCGGATTTGTTTACAATGAGGGCTCAAGGAAGTTCATATCTGATTAACAATGTCACACTAAATAAATCATTAGCAAAGGAAACATATATCAGATAACCACAAATGGCCATTGTCAAGGAATTGCGGCTAGCATTCCTTTGTGGTTAAGTTATAGCTTACAGAGGAAAAGCATATGTATCCACAGAAGAGTTGAATATACAGTAATACACAATGGACACATACAATGAGTCGAAAGAAGGCTCAGAATCAATGAAGGGAACCATTTGGTAAAGTTACTCGTTGACTGTATGACTGGTGGGCAATTTTATGCTTTGCAGTAAGCTTACGGAATTACTAATGATAGCCTGGCTTCGTGAATAGGCAACTCACCCTCTTCTCATTGGTATCAAACTCCATAAGAGTACTGCTCCCACCATCACGCATCGTTTGTAAAGGCCAACCATAACTGATAAGTCAATTAGAAACCTGCTTATTGGTCAACGAGGTTCAGACTGATGCTGCCGTAGTGTGGTTGCTCAGACAGCTCATCATTGGATGAAAGATTCATTGTACCAGAGTTCATTAAAAAGGGTTGTTCACCTGAAGTGCCACCTGCTAAAATGAAATTTGCTGTAATAACTTTCTTACAACTACACAATCAAGGTGTATTGTGCACGTTTAGGGTACAAATTTACGTCTACAATGCATACAAATGTTTGCCTTAAGCCTGCACAATCCACCTGGATTGTATAGTTGAATGTGATATCCCCCTCTTCGACATACTTTAATGAATGCTTAAAAATAAGGCAATTAAAGGTGTCAAATGCTTCGATAAACCATCTGCGCATGCTTGTGCACCCACACATTGAATATTGATGAAAGAGGAAGTGAGGTGAAAGTCAAGGATTCCTCTGTATTTGCATATGTAATAAGTAGATCCCCTCCCCCCCCTCCCATCCTTCACCTTACTATCTCCTCCTACCCCTACCTTCTTCATAACTCCTCTACCCTCTTTTCATTTATCCATCAACCCATCCTTCCCTTTTCTCAATTGTTATTAGTCATTCTACCCCTTCCCCCCACCCCCCATCCCCCACCCCATCCTTCCAAGTGTTATGTAATACATAGATGACCTCTTGCAAAATCTAAACTCCAAAGCTTCAGTTTAATTCCACCAAAAAAGCCATGAATTGTCTCTGGATTCAGAAAATCCAACTGAACCACACGAACGGCTCTAAAACAAGAGCATAATTCAGTACGTGTTTGCAAATCATCGACACATTCAAATCTCCCACTGTGTATTTCGAGATTAAACAATTCGGTAACAATGATTACACCAACAATTGTATGTTTCCTTTGTATTTGTAATAATTGGCATTTCACAAGGTTTCTACGGTGTAATTATGGTGCAATTACTTACAATGTGTTTGCGTCACGCTCCGTATGGTATGATGGAATCACTCAGGGCCAGACAATTACTTTAAGTGTGTCTTCAATGCCAACCCTATGGTTTGTGAACAACTATTACTTTCAACCAAAGGAACCTGCGACCTTGCTCCAGTTTCCCCCCAAAAAATATAGATTTATGGTGAAAATGAATCAGTCAGTAATACGGGGATGGTGCAAGGACCGTGAAATGCATTTTACCATCTATTGATGTTACAGAAACGCTCTGTCTGTCTTGCAGGAAATGCGGAAAGCGCAGAAGGGGTCGTCCTCAGAAACATAGCCTAGGCCACTTCAACACGGATTGTGGTCCTATGGCCTCCTCGCTGATGATCTGAACGGCCCCTCTCGGACCTCGCTCGACGCGTGTTTTCCCCTTCACTTGCCC
The DNA here is from genome assembly GCA_035128595.1 of Eptatretus atami. Lineage (NCBI taxonomy): Eukaryota > Metazoa > Chordata > Myxini > Myxiniformes > Myxinidae > Eptatretus > Eptatretus atami. Next base: position 46,647,954 of record CM068959.1, on the reverse strand, counting down.
CACTTTGCCGTTCGACTGACCACGCAAGGTTCAGAGTTACGGCAGCCGATCTCGTGGTTGTTGAGACAAGTCCAGTATAGAAATGGCATGATGACATGAGTGCTGTTGCTATGCCCAGTGCAGGGCTTGTGGACCAAACATAAAGACAAGAAAGGACTTTTGTTTGTGCGTTTGTGTGTATGCGTTCGATAGAAGCGCACTTTATTTTGAGTAATTTTTTTTTAGTCGTGCAAATAGAATGGTTCTTGTGAAGTTGTGTTTTTAACCACATCGTTGCAACTTTTCTGATATGAAAAATTGTAATTGCATTACAGGTGTTATTAATTCACTATTAATCGCAAAAGTGCGACTAAATCTCTGTTGGACCTCCAACCCACCCTGAAATCCTTTCATTCAACTACATGATCACATTCTTCCACGAGATCAATTGCGAATATTTATCTGAGTCATAGAGGACAAATCTGCAGCCACTTCGAATAATAATTAAGTCCCTTGTGCAAGGGGCCTTTCATTTGGATGATGAACGCTTTTCTTATAATCCACTGTTATTGATGGAAGACCCCTGTAGGCAGGTGCAGGTATATTGCTGTTGTAGCACGGGGTGGTGCAGCGTCACAGACTTTCAGGTGCGAGGAACAAAAGTGTTTTGTACGGACACGACCAGATACGAGTAACATCATCATTCACGCACTAATTGATCACAAAAATAATCATTCAACCAACACAGATGCTGAGGACAGCCCCTGAAATGAAGGCAGCCACATCCAGTAAATCCACCTGTTTGAGAATCTTTGCCACGTCCGGTGCTCTAGACTGTTTTCAGCTCATGAAAAGTGGGTCTGCTATGATTTTGGTTAAAATTATGAAACAGCTTCTACATATTCATTCCATTTTTTGCAACAAATTAACCTGAAGTTGTTTTCGATCAAAGCTGGCAAACTTAGCCTCGTGCCACGTGGCTGACATTCACTTAGTCCTCTGCTGTGTGCCACTGTCTTAAGTTCAATGAAATTTCTGCTGTCGACCAGTGAGTCTTTTTTGCAAAACTTTAAACCTTGCGACTAGTAAACGGTGTTTCCATAAGTAGGTTCCTTTACATCCATCACACGGCCGACCATCATTGGGTCAATGATACCTCATTTGAGATGCCAGTTCGTATTGCTTTTTCTTAGCGGATCCCACGGTAACAATGTTTCGGGATTTTTCAGGTTTGCCAAAATATTGCAAAGCATCAGTTGTGTCTCGTACGAAATGTCACGATGGTGTAGTTGTATAAGGTTTTATTTTTAATCGTTTTTGGTTGTTTTTTTTACAAATCCCATAAGGATTTGTAAATATAATTTACATAGATCGCTTTGTCAGGAGACGAGCATTTTATCAGGCAAGCGTTCGATTCCTGTGCCAAGAACACACTATAGACACAAAAAACACAAATTGATTAACGTGCAGGTTGGAGTCTGGTGTGTAACTTAGCCTATCATTTGTTTTTGTGATGGAGCATGCGGGAAAATTGTACGACGACAGTCGCTGCTTAAACCGGAGGGAGGATGGGGGAGATATTTATGAGGAATCAAAGAAGAGGAGGAGGGGGGGGGGGACAAAAACTTTAGTCCAATGTGATGTGAGTATTTCATTCCTTCATTTTGTGCATTCTTATCATTAATCATTCATCACTAAGTGAGGACGGGATTTAAAGATTTGGCTTTGGAACTGCAATCGGACGATTCCACGAGGGTGGATCATTTAACGACATGCCCAGGCCAACTACATTTTACTTTTGGTAGAACAGTGTGGGTCAGCGCTTAATACGTAGTTTTCAAATCGAGCAGCGTAACTTAATCTCTACTTCGCTGTACAAAAAAAAAACGTTGTTGTATTCCTTATTTTCCGATATTTCTAATTTATTGAAATAACTTTGGTGTAGTAAAGTGCGGATAGCATCGACGTCGGAAACAAAAAAAAGTAGGTAAAGTAACTTTTTAATTAACACTGCCTTTATAATATGTAGTTTTTAAAAATGCAGGCTGTGTTTGGAAGCAATTTGTACCGATTTGTTTAGGCTGCATGAATCAATAAAACATAGAGTACCCTTTTCCAAGCGTTGTTCATTTCTTTTGAAGGGCCCGCCGTACCATTTTTTGGTGTCTTGGGATATTCACGAGTGCTGTCTGTTTATTACTTATGCAAATGTAACTGAAAGAGTGTTTACCACAACGTAATGCATACTCCTTTCAATAAATGCCGCAACATCTTTAAAGTCCACAACTGAAATGGCGACGGGAGAGTCAGCTTTCCGTCCCAACCCAAAAAGACGGCATGCTAATTGTGATGGAGCGCCCCCTGATGACACATCTGCTCCAGGTAGGTCCATAGAGGGAGGTAGGTATGTTTTGTGGATTTATTTACCTGTGGGGGGAGGGGATAAATCGATAACCAGACAGACCTCCAAGAGGCGAGCACGCTACCAAAGGATCTACCATGCCGTCCCCCAACCAGACAACTCCCGGGCCTTCTTTGGTCTTCCATCCAAGGTACGAACTGAGCTCAGCCCTGTGTGAGTGTCGTTACGACGATATGGGCTGCCAGGATTGAGACCGGGTCTTTTGCAAAGGTGAGGGAACCTCACATGAGGACCCCCCCCCCCCCACACACACACACACACACGTGACAATATTTTTAAACGTTCTCACTTTTCAGAGTTGTTACTTGTTCACTACTCGTCATCACTCATGTACATCATGCTCAATGTATTGCCCTCTCGCTGTTAAGATGAGGGTGCAATTGTAGCTCAGTGGGCAGAACTGCATTTTCCTTAGTATAAATGTTCTTGTACTCCAGCAAAAGAGAACTTTTGTCCCAGTTGGGAAGTTCAGAAGGGCTTGTCAGGGGAAGAGAACTATACAGATGGATACAATTAGTGTGCTAGGAAATCCGTGTGGGATTCCTCCTGATTGCACATCCATAGGGAGGGAGGAAGTCAGGGCAAAGAAGAGATAAGGAGGGGTCGTAATCAGGAGGAGATTGAGTGAGCGTGTGTATGGAGGGTACAGAGTCAGGATTGGGAATCAGGGCGGGCGTTGAGGGGGATGAGATCGAGTCAAGAAGAGCGACAGCGATGGAGGAATATTGGGAATGTAGTAATTGTGACCTGGGGGAGATGTAAGCAGGATGAGGAGTTATTGAGGGGGGATGGTAGGGGTTGAGGACGTTAAGGAGAGTGGGGTGAAGGACGTTGAAAAAGGGGTACAGCATCAGCATGTTTGTATAATGTGGAAATCCAAAAAGATCATTATACTTGTTTAAAATGAAATCCTATTTTTAAACACGAGGATTGAAATGGAAATCAAACATTTGCGGAGCAATGTGGAGTAAATGGTAATTCCGGTTCGCGTCGGTAAGAAAAAGTGGAGTTTATTGCCACCGATAGTCCTGCAGCGTAGTCTGATATTTCAGATCAATTATTCAAATTTGCATAAAAGCACCAAAATTGGTACACATGTAGAATAATGTATTCCGAACAATTCTAGATATGGAGCCACCCGAGATTGTGCCTTGGTCAGCTTCGGCGACCATTTTCCAAAATGACCACCATTCGACTTTAGCGAAATTGGCTATATGCTCTTATTTTCTTATTGTACTGGTGTTAGATATAAGGAAAGTGTAAAATTCAGTAAATTGACCATGAAAAGGCATATTCAAAATATTTATGCGAGCCAGTATTTTCGGTAAAAAAGCCATTATTTGATTTGTAAATTGCTGCTCTCCTGAAACTTTGCGCTGAAAAGTACCCATTTATTGCCTGGAGAACAAGAGTCAATGATATTCATCACATTCAATGGGTTTGGAATCAACAAAAATTGCATTATAGATTACATACTTTACTCTATTTTGAAAAGGGAACTGATAATCGAGATAATGACAAACTCAGAAAATGTAGTCAAATTATTGCACACTTCACTTTGAAGCGGCTACGGTTTACTGTCTACTACCATTCTACCAGGACACATGGTATACGATACATCAGTCTAGTACAATATGAGTTTCTGAGCTCAAGTGTACTGGCTCTGGATAAGAAGTCAACACTTTTACAAGCAATGCGACTTTGCATTTGTACATTCAAGCTAGGCCATATCTCAGTCTGTGTCTACTGTTCTGTCTACTGGCATTCTCCTTCACAAGCACACAGTCCAGTGCATTGCAGATTAGCCTTCTTGCATTTGCAGCAGTTTCTACAGCCTTTTTTGGCAGCACGACACCAGCTCGAAGCAGCTTTTGAAGCCTCAGGGAGTGTGGTCCAGAGCGGTTCGTAGGCCCATCCTCTGTTTTGCCGCCAGCCCCAGCTTGTTGGTGATGAAGCACGGGTTGAGGGGAAAAGAAGAAAAAAAAAAAAAAAAAAAAAAAAAAAAAAAAAAAAAAAAAAAAAACAAAGAAAAAATAAAAAAATAAAAAAAATAAAGAAAAAAAAAAAAAAAATCAAAAAAAAAATAAATAAAAAAAAAAAAAATAACAAAAAAAAAAAAGAAAAAAAAAAAAAATTAATAAAAAATTTAAAAAAAAAAAGAATAAAAAAAAAAAAAAAAAAAAAAAAAAAACAAATAAACAGAAAAAAAAAAAAAAAAAAAAAAAAAAAAAAAAATAAAAAAAAAAAAAAAAAAAAAAAAACAGAAAAAAAAAAAAAAAAAAAAAAAAAAAAAACAAAAAAACCAAAAAATAAAACAAAAAAAAAAAAAAAACAAAAAAAAAAAAAAACCAAGACCTGTCCCAGGCATAGCCACCCTGGAAGACTGATCTCTTCACATGCTGTTCCAAAGCATCGTAGGTAGGTGGGATGCGCTGGACGGAGTTCCTCTTGGCGAAGATTTCTTTCTGCGCTCGTTGACGTCCGTATATGGACTGGTGCGGTCATAGAGGAGCACCACAAACTTTCAATGCAGTGCATTGTGTCATCCTGGATGTTGACTGGCGTGGTGGTCAGGGTCACAAGATAATCTGTCAGTTCTGAAACGAGTTCCATGTGGCCCAGGCAGATTTCTTCCATGCCCCACGAATGCTGATACCGTGTCACATCCGGTCATGGCATGGAAGACAGGGAGGGCCGTGCCTTCTGTGGACGCGAGGGAGGCAGCTATTTCATGGGCAGGGATGTAGCGGTAGTTCTTGCCCGTCCAAAGGCATCCAGAGTTCATCCACACATGGTAGTGCCTGGGCTACCATCACCGCCAAGACGACGACGTGGTGTCTACGATTCGAACTTGAATCCGACGGTGGTCATGTTCTGCAGCATGGGCCACATGTAGCATATTACCAATTACACACCACTTCCACCACTACACCACCACAACAAAATACTTCTGAACTTTCACTGATGCTGTGTGCGAAAATGGATTTTCCATAAAAATGACCATTTTTCCCAATACATGGCTGGAAATATAATAAATCAACACAAATGACATTTGTATTGTTTTCCTTTGTAAATGCACATCACATGGAGTATTTATCACCTCTGAGAAACCTACAAGAGAATAACAATGACAGATATCCATGTTGTTAAAGTAGAATGGCGGCCATTTTGGAAAATGGCACAAAGCTGACCAGGCAAATCTCGAGTGGCTCCATATCCAGAATTGTTCAGAATACATTAGTCAACATATGTACCAATTTGGTGCTTTTATGAAAAAGTCGACAATTGCTTTGCTATGCTGCAGTACTACGATGGGTGTGAATGATGATGAAACACCTGGAAAACGTCCTCAAATGCTTCACATCAGGGTTGTCCTGCAAATATTCCCATCGGAACCCACAGCTCATGATGCAGGGACCTATGGGTGTGTTCATGTACCAAGTTTCTTGTAGAGTGCTTGCCAAATGGCTTAAGCACTCAAGCAAGCATTCCATTCAAAACAGTTTGTAAGGAACGACTGGCTTGGCAAGCGCTAGTGAGTATCTCGGAGGTGTGTTCCTCTGGGGTGTGTTCCGTTAGCAAGTAGCTTGGTTGATTCAAATGGCTCAAGCAAAGACTCCAACGGAACGAGCACTCGGCATCGCTTAACACGGCGGCCTCCAATGAAAGGATTCCATTGAGAGCCACATGTTGGCTATGAGAGTGGAGGAAGTCAGTGAGCCATGTATGGAGTTGGCCTTGGATGTCACAGCAGACAGTTTTGAGAGTTAGCCTAAGTCACATTTGCTCTACGGCGAGGATACGGAAGCCGTACGCCCTCTGAATTGACAGAAACGTGCGGCGGCCGCAGAGTTTCTGTAGGTGGCCTCACGCGTTTGGCTATCTTTTACAAGCCGTAGGGGTCGCCGTGAATTATAACGCGGAGTTATAACTTTTTTTCATTTCTACGTTCGCCGTAGCAATTAGACAAGCCGAAAAAAAAAAACTGTTAAAAAAAAAAAAAAAAATGAGCCCACTCGTTACTGTCCGTCTGGCTGCACGTTCGCTTAGGCCCCCTGCAGTCACCTTGCGGGCACCTTGAGGTTACCTTGCGTCTGCCTTGAAAATTCTATGGCCGCCGCAGGCCCCCTTAAGGTCACCGTGCGACATCAAATCAAAGACCGTACGGCAACCCACGTTTTTCAGTGTCCACATTTCTAAATACGCCGTGCGGCTACCCGACAAATAAAAAACATACTAGCGATACCCGTGCACATGCACGGGATAGCAGTACAACATAGCTGGTAGCAGACGACAGACCGTACATGGGAATGACAAAAATCGCATTGTGCAAAATGCAAGTGGTACTATGGAACACCAAGACTTCCCAAACATTGTCGCGCATGTCGCTAAGTGCCACAGCAATTTCATAGGGATCGTGTGACGGCGAGCCGAGTTTTTAGTGTGCAAGCTTGGTATTATAATAGAGATGTGACTGCTACATTGGGTGACCGTGGAATACTGCGGCCGCCGTATAATTGCTAGTGGCCGTAGATTTTGGAGACCCCACGGCCCGCCGTGGCAAATGTGACTTAGGCCTAAGACAGGATGCCAGACTGTATCAAAAGCATGAGATATGTCCAGAGCGACGGCCATAATCTCACGTCTGACATTAATGGCCTACATTCATTGTTGGGTGAGTGGAAGCAGCATTTCCAAGGTGGAGTGACCAGCTCTGAAACCAAATTCATGATCTGAGATGAGGTTGTTGGTGGAAAGGAAGGATTTCATATCAACTGCAATGATGGATTCCATGACCTTTCTCATGATTGGAAGTAAGCTGATAGGTCTGTAGTTAAGGGGATCAGTGTTTGCACCTTTTTATGTAATGCAGTAATGTTGGCTGACTTCCAAGCAGATGGAAGACGACCGATAGTAAATGACAGGGTGAAAGGGCAGAGAGAGGATGTGCAAGAGCAGCAGAGCAGGTTTCTAGGACACGTGAGCCGATGCCGTCCGGTCCAGTAGCAGAGTCAGAGTCGAGGGTTGAACCTTTTTCGGACCCCTAAGACACTATAGACCCTCTCACGCCCCCTAGAAAATCAAAAAAATCCCCCCAAAGTAGTTTTTGATGACCTTTTTGGTGCACCATTTGTGTCGCATCACAAGTTGCAATGACGAATCCAAACTGATATCCCAAAGTAAAACTGATATTGGAAAGTGAAACTGAAACTACTGATCTATGGATCATCATATGGGAAACCAGAATGAAATGCTGTGAGAAATTCCTTCTGGAAATTGACGAAAGCAAAGCTATGGGGAGGGGGGAGAGAGAGAGAGGGGAGGAGGAGAGAAGAGAGGAGAGAGAGAGAGAGAGAGAGAGAGAGAGAGAGAGAGAGAGAGAGAGAGAGAGAACGAGAGAGAGAGAGAGAGCGAGAGAGAGAGAGAGAGGAGAGAGAGAGAGATGGAGAGAGAGAGAGACGGAGAGAGAGAGAGACGGAGAGAGAGAGAGGGATAGAGAGATAGAGATAGAGTATAGAGATAGAGAGAGACTTTTGTATATTTTTTATTATAAAAATAGAAAGAAAGCCCCAAATGGGAGTTACAATTTTCATTCAGAGAAAGAAAGAAAACCAAGAACAATTTCTGAAGAAAGGAAAGGATGAATCGGTGGATTTATACAAAACATTTCACAAAAGGATAAACATTCCTCTCGGACTTTGCAATAACTTCTTTTATACACCATTTTGATTCGAACTGCGGTAATCTTCCAGTTACTGAAAAGAAGCAAAATCCAATTTAACACGACATTATTACAAGGTTTTGGAACAAAACAAAGCATCTTCATCTTTACTCCAATCCAATTTTTTTTCCTTGACTTGTATTACGCCATCTTTGCCAGAGCAAGCAGGAAATTGGCCCACACAGCATTGAATCTTTGTGTGGGATATCCAATCGTAGATGAACACACAAGTGTTAAAAAACAAACCAAACCTCACAAAACAATTCTGAAGTAAGATGAATACAAGGAGCCAACCGTTGGCATTCAACATAGCATGTGAAAAAGGTTTTCAGATTTCTTACAAAAAGGACATTCATCTACAAGCAGATTGGAAAACGGTGTAATAAGGATTAGAAGGAAGGATCCAGTGTAAAGTCTCCATTGGAGTCGCCATATCGTGGTGGTACAGGAGGGTGATAAAACCTTTCCAGTTAGGAAAATAAGGGGAGAACAAGGTAAGAGGTCTCTCCATCGAACTCTCTGCTGCGTTATTTGCCGTTGCGAAAGAATTTTACACAACCCAAATAAAGGTCTTTTTGTTGGGAAGGCCATGAAGCCTACGCTTAAAGGGGACAAGGAAGAGGGCTGGCAAGAGAAAAAGCACATACGAGTTCAGGAAAGGTAGAGAGAGAAGGTATTCGATGTGCATTTTGTTCATTGCTTTGGTGTCCTGCCTCCAAGCAGGTGCACAGTGTGTGGTATGTCCAAGGCACACTACATAATATACGTGCCACGATTCGAGGGATCGCACACCGACAGCTTGCCAATGCATCAGCTCCGATCCAGCTGCCGTTTGGGCTGACAAGATCTGCGACAGATTTAACGCCCTTGTCGGTAAATGCGTTGAATAAAACCATCACAGGCATATCATGGAAAAAGGAGTTGTAGAACAAAGGTTCTTCAGAAACATCTGTGTGTAAAAATGTGTAGCTCTTGTTATTGTGAAGTTTTGCCACGCATTTTAAAGTTGTCTTGAATGAAACCAGAGAGGGGGATGTTGTCTATTTTGGAAAGGTCTATCAGGAAAAGGAGTGGTTCATCAGGAAAGAGAGAGAAAGGAGAAAAAGCCTAGCCTCCAGCTGTTGCAAAAGGTGACGAGCGACGTTGACCATGGTGGGGGTCGCATGTAAGATTGTGAGAGACTACAGTCGAAAGGCCATTAGCCGGCTCTTTAATTCGACCGGCCTTGTCCTCCATCGGTCAGTGGTAACTGAGGACCCCATGTCGAGCCAGTGTTTTCCGTCCGAAAAAGGACACGAAGCAATTCTGGAGCTGTATGAAGCAACGCTGAGGATGCAACACAGACTGTGCATAAGGTGGAGGCACAAGTGTGTTGATGACCAAGACTTCACGTATGAAGTTGTGTGATCAGACATTCATTTTTGCAGTTTGCCTCAAACTAAAGCAGACCAGCCAATTTTTGCTACTGTGGTATTATTATTAAGAACTCCAAGGTACTTCACCCATCATTGCCCATGACAGTGAGCCAAGGAAGTCTTGGCGGCAAGTAGCACAATGACCGAAGCCAAAGGGCACTCGTTTTGTCATTTACTTTGGCTGAGAACCTTCAAATAGAAACAATAACGAACTATTTAAGTCATTGATATCTTACGTCGAATACAACATACGTCACGCGTATGCAGTCGGTTGAGGCCGTTCAAGCTGGCAGAACTAACCCTGTTATCTACGTTGCAAAAACAGAGGGTTGATGGAGAGAGGCATAAAGCAACCAGAAAGGGCAACTTGCTTAATCCTTGTTAATAGACAAGGATGCACAAGTTCTGTTTATTAAGCACACCTATAAATTTATTGTATAGATTTTAATATAAGAGATGAAGGTTGAACAAGTCAACGCTCAAGTATTCGAAAAGGTACGATGGTCAACCGTCAAGGCTTCTCGTCTGACAGAGAAGAGTCCTAAATCTTTAGGGTTTTCTTGCACGTTCAATATGTCTCACAAGGGAGATGTGTCATAGAGGACTTTGGACCAGTAACTTGGTTTTTTCAACAACGAGACTAAATAAGGAGTAATCTTGATGCAGGCTGTTTGAAAATATCTTATAGTCTGTACTAAAGGAGATAGATGCCATTTGCATATCAGCATGTCTCCCTTTTTTGGATGAGGTAAGAAGACTCTTCAGACGTCTGAGTATCTCAGCTGCACTTGCGTTCAAGGTGTTAATGAGTTCTGACCAATAAGTGCAAGACTTCTTGTAAAATTGGTTGTGAGTCATCCAATCCAGTGCTTTCCCATGGCAAGCCATATGCAAGGCAAGCGCAAGTCATCCAAAGTAATGGTTTTCCAGTTGGAACGCCCATCTACACAAGACTGCAGGCCTAGCAGATAGGCGACACTGACACATTTATGTCGCCATTGAATATATTTTCGAAAGTTCCTCAAGAAATGTTTGATTTCTTGATGTGTGAAGTAGGATTGATCTGCTAATACAGCTGAGAAGCTGTTCTACTGGAAGCGTTTTCGTAAGAAAAAAGTACTTGTTTGTAACGTCTCTCTTCAGTGTAGCACCCTCATCCGACTAAGGACCACGTGCATTTCCTCTCGTTATTTCCTTGAATAAGGATGTTTCTCATTAAGTTTTTTGATATGTTACTATTATTTTATCCGATGACCCGTTGGAGTTGTAAATCTTCTAACTGAATATTTTCTTTACTTCATGGGCACCTTGTGAGAAACATGATATGTTACAGCCCCTTTATTTGGTTACTAAATCCCAATATCAAAGGTTAACGGAACGCTTAACTCTGTTCTCGGAAGTCCAGAAGGATTCAAAGGCTGAATGAAGTTTAGGTTTCTAGTAAACTTTATTGAATTCCCGTGAGAGAGCTCCTGGACTGGTTTTAGAGAGTCGATAAAGATCCAGCTAGGAGATGGTCGAGAAAACCAGAAGGAAGATATCGATTTATAAACTCCATGTAATAGATGAGATTTACATAGATGCGATCAAGCCTCGCAAGTAGATGTGTTGTTTAAAAACACACGCTGTATAAGACTGATCAGAAAGGGTGTTATGCGCAAATATATGAAGATTATATTCTCAATAAGTTTGCAAAAGTTTGCGGTCATGGTGGGTTGCGACCCTTCCAGTAAATGAAGCATTAAAGTACAGTTTAAATACACCACAATATAATGAAAGTCTGCAAATCAGGTTTGCAGAATTTCTGCAGTTCAGCAAAAAAGGATTGCCGTGCATTTGCTTGAAGCGTACACATTGAGAATTGTGATTGACCTGATGATAGAGAAGTCACGAGCATAGGGTCCATCAATACTACTCAATAATTTAAGCAGGAGGATGGAAATGTTTCCTAAGACAAACATGATGCCTTGCTTCGACGTGTTGTTACTGAAGAAACATTCCTTGTCCATAAATAGTCCCTGGAGCCTGAATCAATCGCGCATGGTCTCTTGTACAAGCTATGTCAAGACGTTGACCTCCAACTGTTTAATTTGGATGCTTGCGAGCGGACTCGACATTACATTTATCGTTCAATCTTAAACTGCGCATGAGGAAAAATATCGTTTCTAAGATAAATCAGATGGGATCATTGATATAGACATCCTTTTGCCTTGGCATCAGTTTTTTTTAAGCGGTGACAGTGTGTTGGTGGAAACCGAATACGTAGGCTTACGTCAGATAGCCTGAGCACCTCAAGGAAGGACGTTATCTGAAAGTATTCCGTCAGGTTTATTATGCGTTTCTCTGTATGTATTTTGTTAAAGAAGGGTCTTATTTGTTCGGGGGGTAGGACCTTGACTGTCGCTTCTCCACCGTTTCCACTGACTTTCTATTTGCTTCCTCCAGTAATTTCTCAGATCGTTTTAGTTTCGATCACACAGTTTGTACTGTCCTGCATATGATTACTGTCGTCAGTATTGGGATACACGGATCTTTACTGGTCCACGTCTATGTGCTATCCATTATGTGAACATCTCTGTGAAAACGGAATAATGCGGGATTTGATGAAACGAGAATCACATCAGCGGATGTCGATCCGCTTCCATCGACCGTCCGGTGTTTCGCTCTCAACGGTGTGGAGGTGTACAGTACTTTTGGTCTTCTATAACCATCATTTAACATTTCCTGCGTTCAGCTTCACGTGATGGACTGAAGAGTGACAGGTTAACATTTGTTTCATATTTTCCGCTGACAAGTCAGGGTTAACATTACGAAGTGACAAGCAGTCTCACTAGTGTCTGTGTACACCGTCAATGCGACTAACAATAGGAATTTTTAACGAGTGAAACAGTTTCATTTAATGCCGATAAAGTAAGTTTCTAGACGGTTTCTCACGTGGAAGTGGTAGTAGGTCGGGATGCATAGGGTCACCGGTCATCGCAGGTAGTGTAACTATGCGGCTCAGTACGGGGTCCATTCCGGGTCCATACGTCCTCTCGGGTCATAGCCGCGTCCATGTCAGTCGTCCATACCGGTCATTCGGGTCCATCGGTCATCACGGGTCCATCCGGTCCATACAGGCCGGTCATCGTCCCGGTCATTCTGGTCAACGGGTCCATTCGGCTCCATTACACGGGTCCCATTCGCCATACCGGTCGGTCCATTCCGACGGTCATTCAGGTACCTTTGTAGAGTGACTAGTCAACAACGCGGAAATTACGACAGGATTCCTCGTTGTAAAGCCTCTTCTTCTGGTGTAAGAATCAGGTAAGTCTTTCTCTTCCTTCGATGGACGGGTAGACCATCAAAACATTCGTTTTGCTGTTAACTACAGACTGGGAACTGGCCTTATTACGGAACGGGTTCGCTTTCGCAGTCGAGAAGAGAAGAAGAGAGACGTATCTGTTGACGAGTTGTTTCTCGTTTGACGAAGTCGCCTGAAGAACGTTTAAGGTCGAAATTACACATTCTAAACATTTTCAGGGTTCAGTGCGTTAGTAGACTTGGTAATCATGATTATCAATTTTGAGTTTTAAACAATGTAGTTCTTTCAGCGTTAGAGGGAAGGAAGTACACATAAGTTTGTTCCGAAAATACATCACAAGCTTTCCGACGTGCCTGCTACGTAAAGAGACATAGTATTTGAAACCACAGAACATAACGATAGTTCGGAATAACTTATTCTCAGGAAAGAGGATCGTTCGAATTAAGACCTTCACCGGCCGGTGTGTCCAGAGGAGAACGAGCCACGAAATGTCGTCATCTTTGATAAGTCCGGTCGTACATTTCGTGAACATTCTTCTCAGACACGAAGATACCACACTTGTTATTTGTGAGGGGCACAAACTTGTCAGTACGACTATGTTTCCGTGTCGATAACGAGATCCCTCGACGCTGACGTCGTCGGCGAACACACGACGACCGCATGTTCTTTGTTAATGCTCAATGCCGAATAAACGGAAATACAAGTCTGTTTGGGGGGGAAGGAAGGTCATTAGCTCTCTCGACGTAATTAAATAGGAGCCGAGACAGGTTTCAAAGAATAACACCTACAGTGAGAACAAAAATCAGTTGGGCGGATGGCCGCCAAACTAAAAGCTATCACAAGAAGCTGTGGGTCTTTCTCTCTCTCTCACTCAGAAAAGGTATCGAGGAAAGCGGGGATGGAGAAGAGAGAGGAAAGAGATGAACCGAAGGGCAAACCGTAAAACAATGACAGTATGGGCGGGTGGGTGACAACGGGCGAGGAAAGGCTGTAAGCCGGAGGGTCTAAACGAAGAGGTGGGCGCAACGATAACGTCCGTAACGGACAAACGAAAAGTGAAACAAAAAACGATGCGAAAGGATTAAAGGTGAAAAGCAGGCGATCACAGCTCACCAATACCCACACAGCACCATGAACACTCCACTCGACATCACCAAACAACAGCCCCAGGGGGCAGAGAGATGAGCAGATGGAGAGAAGAGAGAGAGAGAGAGAGATGAGAGAGAGAGAGAGAGAAGAGAGAAGAGAGAGAGAGAGAAGAGAGAGAGAAGACGAGAGAGAGAGAGAGAGAGAGACGAGAAAGAAAGAGAACGAGAGACAGAACAGAACGAGACAGAACAGAGACAGAGACAGAGACAGAGACAGAAGGACAAGACAGAGACAGGCAGACAGAGACAGAGACAGAAGACAGAGACAGAGTGGGTTAGGGCGAAT
>CM068959.1:46620927-46632095 GCA_035128595.1 Eptatretus atami | reverse complement strand
AAATTCGGTTGTGAGTCCATCCAATCCAGGTGCTTTCCCAATGGCAAGGCCATGCAAGGCAGTGCCAAGTTCATCCAAAGTAATGGGTCTTTCCAGTTGGGACACGCCCATCTGCACACAACACTGGCAGGCCTACGGAGATAGAGGCGACACTGACACGATTTATTTGCTCCATTGAATATATTTTCGAAAAGTATTCCTTCACGAAAAGTTTGATTTCTGATTGTGTGGCATGAAAAGTTGATATCTACTTGTGACCAAAGTAATGGTGATAATCTTGCAATCGGCCAGCCTGAACAAGCCTGTTTGACTCTGGGCTAAGACGTCTCTCCATCACGCGGAACATATCGGCACGTTTTTTTACTGGCGATGTGCTCATTAGTGCTCGCCACCCTCGCATCCGAGTAAGGAACCAAAGAGATGACAATTCCTCAAGGTTATTTCCTTTAATAAGGAGTAGATCCTGTCTCTCAGTTGAAGGTTTTTGTGATGTTACATTGACCGTGTGAGGACTATTAACAATCTCTTAACTGGGTATTTCGTATACTTTCAGGTGAAGCCCTTATGGCTTGGCTCGCTCGTTGATTAGAGAAACTCGCTCAGCCTCTAGGAAACCTTTGAACTTTGGGTCTCCTTTTACTAAATCCATCCCATATGTCAGCGGAGTTCCACGGAAAGCCTCTAGTCATTCTGTTCTGGAAGCCCGGTCCACAACGATGTCAATAAGCTCGCTATATGAAGCTTAGGTCGTATCTCTTAAGGTGCCTAGATTCACTGTGCTCTCATTTGAATTTCCATATGGGAGCTCCCTGGACGTTGGTTTTAGAGCGCGTATGAATAACGAGATCTTCGGCAGCTCACTTACCGATTCTTCCTGCGACATGTGTCCACGAGACACCAGAAGGCACGATGATATGTGAACTTTAGTCAGCTCCCGAATGTATAATTGCGAATGTCTTCTACCGATGCTCATCATAGCCTCGTAAGCGCACGCGATACTGTGGATATCTTTATAGCAACGACACCCATTGCTATACGATCCAGACAGCCGGACAGTGGCGTATCGTGCCCCTCAGATCCAATTGGAAAACTCTTATCTAATTCTCCGCAGAGAATGGCGGTTGTCTGGTCCATAGGCTAAGCAGTTTGCCACCGACACTCCTCGAACTCCTCGGATTACTTTCGACTATTCGGGTTTGCCCACGATGTATTCTGCTCCAATATTGTTCTTTCGCTCCACGATTACTGTCAGATGCATGGCAACTGCTGTTAACAGTACATTTAAAATCTCTGCCACCACCTACTACTCATTCTATGCCGAAGTCTTGACCTAAACTCTCATTGGTTTCCTGAAACTAATTCTGCCTCCCTCGTTCGGGCACTAGAAAGCGGTGCAATAACTCTCGGAGCCATTCGTCTTCCTGCCTCGACACCTGGCACACATTGGGAATCTTTGAACTATCTCACCTCTCATGATAATCTGAAGCGAAGGTTTACTGCGCGACCGGCACAGGAGTGTGACTGTCCCATTCAATACTTTACTCATAAATTTACAACACAGACGACTCCTCGATACTCTCCAACGATGAGGTAACTGTGTTTCATTAAACGAAGAAACTCACTGCGCATGGCTCGTGATCGCTCGCGAGGCTTTTGTTACTAATCAGGAACATGATACTCTTCCTTGCCATAGGAAAACTAGTTCCCACCACCAGAGCCTGAACAGATGGGATAACTGGGATGCGAAGGTCTTGATAACGAACGTATGTCAAGAGACCGCCTCATGGCGCCTCCAGGAGGCCACTGTGTATTTCTCGCGCGATATTTGCGGAGTTGAGAACTGGCGCCAACCACAATTAAACAATAGTTTCCATCTGGACAAGTGTGCTATTGCCGTGAGATAAATAGCTTTGCTCATCAAATTAAGACTGAGACGAATATTGATTAGGATCCCTTTTCGCCTTGGCAATCTAGTTTTGTGCGGTTGACCTTGTCTATTTTCGTCATGGTTGGAAATACGCCCGGATTACTGTCGAGCTTACGTCACTCGGCCTAAGGCCGGAGCTACTTCTCACGCCCGCGCAGTTCCTGAAAGCGGTAGATCTGGTATGTGGATTCTCGTAGAGGAGTTTCATAGTATTGCTATTCCTTGTTTATTTGGGTGTAAGTAGGGTTTAATTGTTTGCCATCATTTCCTGAGGTGTCGGGGAGATTTCTCGGGGGTGACCTGTACTGTCAGCTTCCCCCGTCCACCTGGATTTCCCTGTTTGCTCCTCCAAGTCAGATTCGTCAGGAGTCGGTTTTATTCCGAGTCACACAAGCTCCCCCTTGTACTGTCCTGAGGCGTCCAAAACTCCCTGACTCCAGATATCCTGCATCTCTCGTCATGCGCATTGTGCACGGATATCTGTACTTGGTTACCATGTGCTTCGTGCTCGCTTTCTCAGTAAGACAGGCTCGACGGCGTCGGCCACTCCTCCATGCGTGAAAGGTGGTGCTAGTAACGGAAATAATCGGGGGAGTTTGTGAGTGAATCTCGAAACTACATCACGGTTGTAAGTGTAGCGATATCGCTTCCCTCGACCGTCCTGGTGTTATCACCTCCCAACGGCGTGGAGGGATAGTACATTAACTTGTGGGTGTGGGTGGGGGCAGGGGAGGGGTGTCTTCGTAAAACATCATTTTAACATTTCCTGCGTTTTCCAGCTTTCAGCACGTTTATGAATGGTATCAGTTAGCAGTGTTAAAATTTGGTTTCACTATTTCCTCGCTGATCAGGATTTCCGGGGTTAACATTGATGGCCATGTTGCGCTGTCTGATTTACCAAAGAGTGAAGGCAGCGGTGGTCTTGTACAGTGGCTGTGTTATCACCGTTCAATGGACTTTCCAATAGGAGATTTTTTAACGAGTGTAACAGTTTCATTTTTACTCTGTTAATGTAAATCAGTAAAGTGGTCTTCTGTCAGGAGACGTCGAATATGTTCCCACCGGCAAGTAGAGGGTAACTTTTGTGGCCGTATGTAACCGGGGCCGGTCCCGGGGTGATTTCTCGTAGCGAGTGAGTACCCGGGTGTGAAGGTCCGGGTCCATTTCCGGTCCATTTCCGTAGATACTCGGAGTCCGGGTCCATTGTCGTCTGTGGTCCATTTCTCGTGTCAGGCTTATCCGGCGGGGCGCGTGTTGTGCCATTCTGTATTGTTGTTGGCTGTGGTGATGCCGTGCTCCGATCCAATACACGAAAGGTTGCCGGGCCGGTCCATTCCGTAGGTACCGGGTCCGCGTCCATTCCGGGTCCATCCGTAGGTCCGGCGGTCGTTCCATTTCCGGTCCATTTCTAGGTACCGGGGTCGGGTCCATTAACGGGGTCCATTCTAGTACCGTCCTCCATCCGCCATTCGATAGAACGGAGCGTACCGAGTGCCATTTCCGTCCATTCCGTAACGTCCCCTAACTCAAAGGATCAGCAGCCCGAATGAATCCCACATTAATTCCTCTATCATGGGTTGGGTAACTTACTACTATGTACTTAGAATATGATCTCACCTACGGGACCTTTATGTTGTTTGCGAATTTCCAGAACTCGTAACACTACCCTCCTCCCCTTTTACAGACTCGTCCCGGTCGTCAAATTATCGTGTGCCTCATTGTTAGTTCTCCCCTAGTAACGTTTTGTACTCCCGTACGGAGTCCACGGGGTTCCCATCAGTATCGAGTGTACCGGCGAGGTCCCTGGTTCCATCGGTGGTAGGCTGATAATGGATTTCGATCCCCATACAAACTGGATATGGACATAACAGAAACATTACCGACCTGGATTCCTCGTATTGTAAATGCTCCTGTGCGTCTTGGGTTAAACGAACCACAGGTCAAGTCTTCTCTCTTCCTTGATAAACGACGTGAAACCATCACCAAGAATTTGTATTCTGATTAACCACTATCTGACTGAGCCTTAATTACCGAGACACGGAGATCGTCCATATCACCTACCTCGGCACATCGAGGAGAGAAGAAGATAGCAGTGAACGCTTTAAATATTCTTTATTGACGAGGTTTGGTTTACATCGTTCGAGCGATCTGTCCCCTGTTGGCTAACATACGTTTCTAAGTGTACCGCAAATGATACCACCATTCGAAACATTTCAGACGGTGTCGTGGGTACGTAACTGGTAATCATGATTATCAAGTTTTGATTTGTTAAACGATGTTCAATGGTTCTTTCAGCGGCGTAGGGCAGAACGGAGGTAGCACCCACTCGAGCTGATCTTCCTCGAAAATACAAATCACCATGCATTCGTCCGATACGTCCTGGTTCTACGATAATAACCGGTAACATGGTTGATTCTGA
Organism: Eptatretus atami; assembly: GCA_035128595.1. Classification (NCBI taxonomy): domain Eukaryota; kingdom Metazoa; phylum Chordata; class Myxini; order Myxiniformes; family Myxinidae; genus Eptatretus; species Eptatretus atami. The sequence goes on along the minus strand of CM068959.1, from coordinate 46,627,749 downwards.
GAAACCAAGAACCCACTTTACATAGTTCGAGAGTATCGCTGTTGAATTCTTTTCATGAACACAGAGGATGTTCAAAGATCCATACACTTCGGCCACCGGCGGGAGTGTCTCCGTAAGAGAAGTCGAGCACGCAAATTGCTCCTTCTCGTTGTTAGTGTAACCGAGTCGTACAAAATTTTCGTGAACCAGTTCTTCTCAACACGAAGATTTGACCACACGAGTTGTTCATTCCAAGAGGCTGCACCAAGCATTTGTCTACCTTACCCGACTATGTTTCACCAGACAGTGACAACGCTCGAGACCTCGATACGCAAACTCGTCGGGCGGGACACAGACAACCCCCATGTTTACGCCGTAATGCTTCAACAATGTGCCCGGAATAAGGCCATACGGGTCTGTTTGAAGGGGAGTGAGGGGTGATTGCTCTCAGGTTGCTCCAAGAATTAAATACAGCCACGAGAGTCGAGGATCCGAATAGGTCAAATAAACACAGCGTTAGTGATGGAAAAAAACAGATTCAGTGAATGGCCGTGGATCGGCCCCAACTAAAAGCTTATTCCAACAAGAAGCTGTGGGCTCTTTTCTCTTCTTCTCATTCTCAGGGAAAGTTTTGTGGGAACAAATACTCAGCAGGGGCATGGTGCAGGAAACTGGGGAAATGGAAAGTAATAGACCCGAAGGGGTGTGCAGTCGCCACGAGAACAACAAAGGAACAGCTCCTAGTGGCCGCGGGCGCATGGAAGTGGGTGGAGTGAGACGCATTCGAGAGGAGGAGGCCGAAGCGCAGGTGTGTAACAAAACGCAACAGCACAAGAGCAGGTGGTACACATTAAATACTACATGCGTTAAGGGAAGTAGCAAGTAGCGTTGTGAGTTTGAGAAAAAACGATTGCAAAAGAGCGATAGAAAGGGTCGCAAAAACAGGGCAGATCTACTAGCTCCACAAGACCACACAGCCGCCCATGACAACTCCACTCGACTCACCAAAAGCCACAGGGGACAGAGAGAGGCAGAGACACAGAAAGAGAGGCAGAGACACAGAGAGAAAGAGAGGAGAGAGAGAAGAGGAAGATAGAGAGCGAGAGAGAGAGAGAGGTAGAGGATCAGTAGCGCTGTCATTTTATATGAGGGGACATTGGAGGGACAGAGTGAGAGAAAGGTTGGGGGGAGAGGGGGAAAAGAAAAGACAGGTGAGGTGGCCGTGGGGTTAGCAAGAGAATGCATATGTGACGGGTTCAATACGCAAACCATGTACAAGAGACGAAACCCACCAAAGGATAAATCCAACATGCAGCAAACAGCACTTTCATAACAAGCCCATGCACACAGAGTCACGTATTTGTAAAGTAAACCGCTGGCAATCTTGACAGGAACTCCTTGATATCCGGTTCTCAAAATAGCTATGTAGTGTGGAAAATGAAACCAAAAGCATCAACTTGGAAACATGACACAGCGGCAAGACGCGCACCGGACAGAACGAATGATCCCATCCGGAAACAACTAGCATGGACCAGCATATCCAATTAGGCGTGTTCAAAAAAGCGAAGGAAGAGATCCTGGCATTGCTAATGAGGTTTAATTACCGTTATGGATAACGGTGCCAGTATGCGAATTCAAAGCGAGAATGACCAAATACCAACGACGCTCAAGCTCGTGGAAACTGAAAGATCACGTGAAAGCGCGGGCTCCGGCAAAGGAGATGCTCACATTTATGCCACTCAGACCAAAAGACCTTAACACAGAGCAGACATCAATTAGAAACCACCCTGCACTGATTACTACACAAAAACGACTCTCGGAAGGCGTCTGCTGGAATACTAGCGCCTCTGCAGAAAGATAACAGATCCTAGAAACAGACCCTCGGCACACGTGAAATGTCAGAAACGATCACAGCTTTCTCGTGGGACAATCCAGTGACCGCCCTTGTCTAATATGAATGTGATATTCTCTCAGCCACACCTGCAGAAACCATCCATTACACATTCTAGAAAACCCCCATTACAGCTGTGGGCCGATACCAATCAACGACTCACGCACTATGACTTCTGGGTCCCGATTGCTCCCCTTGCCGCCTGAATTTTTTCAGGACATATGGGCGATGTTGGAGCTCAATGTGGATTACCTGACTACGTTATGTCCTGTCACTACCAGACCTTGAGTTAGCGTTTGTAAGCAAAAACGTTACATTTATACAACGTTTCAGGAGATGATCACGAGAGTCGATTTCAATCTTATATACAGGGTCTCTGTGTCGGCTTTACGGGGTGGAACCAATCTGCATGCCGTACAACTTTGGAAGAATCGCGGTGTACCATTATCTCGAGTCACAACCGGCTGTGAAGAATTCGGGCGTTATTCAAAATATATTTTGTTGAAACTCACAAAGGAAACACTTTAACGTTTTGCATAAGTGCAAAATCTCTCTGATACACCAACGCTCTAGAACCAACAGGCCTAGTGCCTTGCCTCGTCACTGTACAGATAGGACAAAGAGACATACTCCCTGTTCATAAGAACTTCTCCATCTACCTATTCGGGCATGACTTTGCCACTACCGCACCCGCACAGGTATGTGCATGTTCCACTCACCCACAGAGAGTCCGTACAGAATCGGAATCTACCCATGTACCACCCTTCTGTGTGTGCTGTTTAACGTACCCTCTGTAGTTACTGTCAACTGCTAATCCCTATCGAGTGATCACGAACTGTTCTTGCTACAGCTTCTGTTTGATAGAGGGTAGAATAGTGGAGAAATAACACTCATAGCACTCCAAGACGCGATACGACTGGCCTTTGCAAGCGATTACCACATTGCCGTTGTACACTTGCCCCGAACCCTAGTGAAGTGCAAAGGCGATCCGCTGATGCCTTGCAATGTCCGAATGGACAATCAAACTTTTGGGGGAATTGAACTGCTTGATACTTAATTCTGGGAGCCTTACATTGGATCAATCCTTAGTTAAGAGATTCTTTCTCTGGAGGTTAATTCATTGGAAGATGACGCAACATGAAATAATGACACAACGGCTAGGTGTCTCCAGGCATTTATCAGCCATGTGCAATTGTACCAGGCGATGTCAATCCACTGAATGGAGCATCCGCACCAGGTGCATTCATACTATGGGTGTGAGGAAAGTGAGATAAGGACAAACAACCTGTATCGTTAAGCGAATAGCCGCCTACCGCCTGTTCCAAGTCGCAGCCACTCATCGCGTTGAGTAGGCCACAAACACAAACATGCGGCACTTCAGACCTCGTCAGCGCAGTGCGATTACAGGCAGACGGTCTTCTAATAAACCACGACAGCGAGTGGCGGAGGATCGCCTGATGAAGGATATATTAAATAAGGCGCAGGTTTGAAAGTTATCTTCAAAAGGTGTTGTTTCCAATTAACCCAACACCCAATTCTTCAACTCTTCCGCTTCCTTGGAGTTTCTTAATATGCATGCAGAGAAGTTTAGGCTGCTAAGTTATTGGTTTTGATTGGATGAGAGGAGACCCACTGCACCACACATTGTTATGAGACGTGTGTGAGCCTCCCATATGTCTGGAACTGCTTGAAGGCGCACGAAAGTAGCACAAACTTCCTTGGACTTGCAATGATAGTCGTGGCTTTAGGCGTGGGGGTTCATGGTTTAATGGCGCCCACAAGCTCGAGTCGCTGGACTCCTGTGCGGGTCCATGATCCATTACGCTGGTTGGGGCCTGTTGGCAAAGTGAGATTGACCTATGTGCTCATTGTTATGGTCGCGAGGATGATCCCAGAAGCTTGCAGTGTTCTACCGGCTAGGTCGCTCAGTCCTCAATACGACCACCGGCTTGTTGTAACAAACTTTAAGATTGCAGCTTAAATCAGAGAGAATGTAGCATCCCAGCTTCAAGCTGGATGTTGATTCAACCAGGGATGAGAGGTAGCTGAGGAGTTTGCGAAAAGTCTGATGGAGTTTAGGGTCTGGGTGCTTTGGGGATCCTGAAGATATGGTGGACTCGCTTTTCCTCAAGCCACCTCCTGATTTGCCAGTAGCACTGTCTTGGAACTCACCATCGGGATGAAGAGAAGCAGTTTTTTTTCTCCAGGCGGACACGACATACATGAGTGAACCAGAGTTGCTAGGCACGCTGAATGGCAGAGCTGAGGCTGTTCAGCAGTAGGCGTAAAACTGTGCGTTTGCACTAATCTGACAAGAGGCTCCGTATGTGCGACGGAACCTTGTGATGGTGTGGAGGGTCATCACCTGCTTGCGTCAAGTGTATTCTCTCCTGCTATGCACGCGGGAATCGACATGCGTTCATCAAGCCATCCCTTCGATAACGTCCATGGTCGGTCAGGGCGGTCGAGGCTCTTACAGAGGAGTCGGCCCGAGTGAACGGCGCTCGTCTGGAACCGTTACTTGCTTGATTGCTTTATGTACCAGGCTGACTCTCACCATGCTGTCAACGGTTGGGTTGTCAGGGTGTTATGATCCCTATTGGTGACCCTTCCAATCAAATGTCGACCACCTTTCATTTGTGTGTAATTCATGGCTGCGGTTAAACAACTGGCTGAAATGATGTATAAGGCTTCCTGACTCTGTTGCATTCTTACTGTGCTTTCTCAAGGCTTCGTGGAAATGCCGGTTCTTGGTGTTCGTTGTCTTCTGTGCTCCTGTGCCTGACACACAGCGGGCGATCTTTCTAAACTGACGTGAAGAGGGGCCCTTGTTGTCGTGCCTCTTGCGAAAGGAATGGTGATCGCCAAGACTGCAACATTACCGAGGGGTGACGCTGCTGTCAGTGCAGTCAAGGTCTTTGCTCGGATAATTCTTGATAGCGCGATTCACCACCATCTGCTTGGCACAGCAACCGAGCAGTCAGGCTTTACACCAAAGGGTTATGATGACTGTATCCTTTGCACCTTCGGTCCTCACGAATGCAGACAGGCTTTTGGCGGGGCTACTCTGTAGCCCTGTTGATTCTGTAAAGCATTTAGATTCAATGAATTAGATGCCCTCTGGAGGATCCTGGTCTTTCATGGTTGGTGCCACCAAATAACTGATCAATCTATGTTTACTTATTTATTCTGGGTGTTGGTAGTACTGTTCGTTGTGATACCATCTCGGACATATGTAATCCAGTTGTTACTGGAGTTTTCAGGGTTGTCCTGGCCCCCACTTTTCATGCGTCTGTTATTGGATGACTCTCAGTAAGGATGTCGGAAGATCAAGGCGGTGCATCGTTGGGAATGTCAAGATCTTGTCCTTTTGATCATTTGCAAATGATCCAGTCCTCTGTCTGCAGACTCTAAGATATCTTTGGGGGCCCTCGACTCTGTTTTCTGATGGGTGCTTTGGAGCCGCTCAGGCTGGAGATTAGGGTCTGTGTGGGTCTAAAGACTCAGACATCAGGCTTTTTATGATATATTGGCGAGGCCTTGCATTTTTGTGCCTGTACATTGTGTTCTGTGCGAGGATGTTATGGGTCACCAGAGAGATTCACTGCTGCGGCCACTGATATTCCTCTCTGCTGGTACGTGAGACACGATGTCAACTGGCCCCTGGGCCTGGGTCGGGTCTCCCTGGACTCATGATCAGCTGGATTCATGGGTGGCGGCTGGCTGGTTCCTCGTGCAGCAGACGGAATGTCAGTTCTCCAAGTCTTGTTCTGTCTCCGCACTGGTTGCGGTTCCTTTCCCCCTTGCTTCTATTTCCATGCGCGCCAGGATCCGCAAGGCAGAACCGTTTCTTTGCTAAGCTGCAGGTAACCTGTCTCTTTCCTCGTTGTGCAGTCGTCTGCTCAACCACGGGCCTCTAGTGATGCTTGGCTCTCCTCTCTGCCTCCTCTCTCCGGTGCTACCTCTCGTTCCTGTATGACTCTTCTCTCCTCTTCCTGCAGTACCTCTAGTCCATTGATCCCTGCTGCTGGCCATAGTCTTTTAGCTCTTGCTTCTAAAATTTGTAATAGTTGAATTCGTGGTTCGTAAGTTCTGTTATTAGTAAATATGATCTGGTCCTCCGGCTCACCCTGGCATGTATGTGTTAGCGCCTCTGGCCCCAATTTTTATTAAGTTCTTGTCTCGTCTCTTCAGTGATGGAGTTGTTTAGTTAGTTACCAGCCCTCAGGGTAGGTTATTTTGGATCGGACACTCATACCCTATCGAATGTCGCACCTCATTGGTCTAATCCCGTATGTCTGTAAAACGTACTAGGGCTTGCGTTTTCTCTCTCGCTTGTTTCTCTCTCCTTCTCCTCCTCACCTTGCACGATCCTACAACTATGATGGCACACTGACTAATTTGACGACTTCGGGACGAGTCTAAATAAGTTGGCCCTCTCTTTTTGGCGTCTCTGTATGTTGGGAGACTGGCATACGGGATCAGGCTGATGAGTGTGACTGTAAATCTTACGCAGCGTCTGTGGGCTTTGCGAGACCTTTTTTGCTGTCCGACTGTCAGGATTGTCTGAGAGAGACTCAAATGAGATTGTACCTGCATAGTCTCCGTGAAATATATATCTGCCGGCGTATGACATTGAGCTCGTAAAATTCCCTTGAAGCTGATCCTGTCACCAGATTCTTTCAGCGAGGGAGGCTCTGCTGAGTGGCGCGATGTCCGAATTAGGTTCCGGAACTACGTGAAGCTCTCTGTGGGACTATCAGTTGCTTTCAATTATCTCAACGATATTGTGTAGTATAGGCCGCGATAGAGACCTGGCTCCAGTGCAATGGGAGCCTGAGTTTAAGTTGATTGGTCCAGATTCGGGGCATGCGCCCTTTTGGAGTTAGGCGTGTTCCTTGATCCTACCTTTGTTCGGGATATGGAGGCAGCAGCCCACGCCTAAAACTCTC
>CM068959.1:46605509-46617361 GCA_035128595.1 Eptatretus atami | reverse complement strand
GAGACAGAGACAGAGACAGAGACAGAGACAGAGACAGAGACAGAGACAGAGACAGAGGTGGGTTAGGGCCGAATAAGCAACGTGGAGATGGATAGGTGCCTGTGGGTGGTCGGTTGGCATGGAAAGAACTCTGGTGATCTTCAGTTAGCTGGTAGGCTCAAAAAGGGCCTAAATCCGTTTCCCAGATGAGTTTCCACAAGTTCACCTTTGCTCCCAAGCAGCACTTCAGGGGTACAACAAGCATGGATTGGAAATCTTAGCAGGTCGAATGGAACGATGTTGCCATGGTTACCTGCTCCACCTACTGCAACATCTGCTCACTGAATATTTACACTGAAATCCTGTTTATACCAATACACACTCCAAAAAATTACTCATTTGAGGTGAGACATCCGCAAGGTGAGACATCAAATGAGACATTTGAGGTGAGAGGTGTGTGGCAAGGACGAATTGATTCGATTTTGGTAAAGATCCGAATCCTGATCTGGATACGAGAATTATTTAATTTCTAAAGTGGTTCTTCACCATTGAGAGATTTGGCCAAAAATGATATAGTACTGTATAGCATGATATTGGAAAAAATGTATTGGGCCTGATATGTTCTCGTGGATCAGGTATTACGTGGCGGAGGTATGTACTCCTCCTCCTTTGGAGGTTGGCATCTAGCCTCTTAATGTGCTCTCTTGACACCCCTTTGGTTTTCCTCTCTCTCTCCCTGTGTGTGATATGTATTGCCTCTTCTGACAGCCACTTACCCTTCTTCTTTCTGTTTGATTTTGGGATGTTGTTTTTGCCTTCTTCTTTAACATTGTGTTCATCCTCTTGCCACAATTCATCTGACATTCTGTCAAAACGTTCAGCTTGGCAAAATGGTATTGTTTACCTTTATTTCAATTGTTTAGATACGTTTTCAAGGTCATATCTGGTCGGAGTTTTTGATTTATTTTCTTCATCTTTCTCAATTTGACTCATAGTTTTGCCACAAGGAGTTCAAGATCTGTCTCAGTCTGTGTCTGGCAGAGTATTGACAGATTGCACAGCACTTCTCCATGTTCTCTTGATTGGAATGTAATCTATGTGATTACTATGTTGCCCATCAGGTGTTTGCAATCACGAGCTCATTCTCCACACACAACTCCAGTCCGTGTGTGTGTGTGTGTGTGTGTGTGTGTGTGTGTGTGTGTGTGTGTGTGTGACACGTAAATCGGCTTCACAATTTGTTTGAACGTCGGCCCATCGGCCCTTCTGCGAACGACATGAAAAAGGACTCCAATGAAAGTTCCGGTCAGGATAATAAAGTTCAGTTCAGTTCAGTTCAGGATAATATTTTGTGTTCATTTTCTTCTATGTTGTCTGTTGTGCCACCCCACTGACACGCCGCATATTATGGAGATTAGAGATGGTGCAAGCCTAATTTTCTCGAGCTTGAGCTGCGAAAAGCTTTCAAACAAATAGAGCCCAAGCTTATGTTTCTTCCCAGCAAATCGTTACCCGGGAATTCCTGGAAAATTGCGGGAAATAGATTTGCGATTCCTGCCTTTTCCCAGTTTTTTTCGGTTCGTGCTTGGAAAAATTGAGCTCGAACCATCTCTTGTGGCAAGTGCAGATGTGTTTCATGCACTTGTGCAGTGTGCTCTGTGCAACTCCTTTCCCCACACTAAGGAAAGATTCATGAACTTCTTTTTATGGCCTTTAAAGCCATCCCACAATCAATTTGATGAAATAAGAAATGTGTGCAAGGACACAAGCAACCTTCATAGACAAAGTTACATGATGATTGGACGGAAAATTGGATGTGGCTGATTGATTGTGGCTGGCATGTGGCTGATTGATGATTGGATGTGGCTGGCATTGCAAGAAATCCGTTCTCTGCAGACATGGGTTGCAGTGTTCCAATGTCGTAAGAATAAACGGCATTGGGGGACACTTCACTCAGCCTTGGCTGAATAACCAGACTGGGGGTGTAATGGTTGGATCATCTGCTCTGAATTGAGGTCAGTTGTTCAAACCCTGGCCGAATCATGCCAAAGATGCCGAGTCACACTAAAGACTAAAATGCTTATCCCTTGCTGATTCTTTCCTTAATGCTCAGCTTTTAAAGGATAGATCACGGGCAAACGACGATGGGAAGGCAATGGCAAACCACCCAATCTCACCCTTGCCAAGAAACTGCTTCAGCAGCACCAATGCTCTGTAAAGAGTGTGGTCCATCATGTCACTTATCTAAAGAGTTTTTAAGGTGCAACTCACTTGGTCAAACATCAGCGCAAACATGAAGACCAAGGAGCTTATTCAAACAAATTAGGCATAAAGTGGTGGAGAAGCACCGTTCAGGAGAGGGTTATAAGAAGATTTGAAAGTCACTCATTATCCCTTTGAGTGCTGGTACAGTGAAATTCATCACTAACAAAAGTGACAATTGCTTTGCAATACATGTCCCCTATATCAATGTGATATTCTCTAAGTCCAAAAAGGGCATAACCCTGTGAAAAATTGACGAACCGCTCCAAAACTCGAGCTTGTTCTGTAACTTATCATAATAAAGCCATGTACCAAGTTTCAGTTGAATATTTTAGAGGGGATGGGAAAAAAATCTGAAAAACCACAGATGAGATAGACGGAGAACAAATCTATAGTCCCCTCCGGTGAAATCGGTAGGGGACTAATAATTAAGTGGAAGACGTATCATACCACCTAGACTCTACCGAGATCCGAGCGCCATGCGATAACTGTCCGGCAGGAGGGCCCCATGGACAGTCGTGAGCCTGGAGCTGGGACTGGTCTTGACACCCGGGCAGAGCTGGAGGGAATAGTCCGAGACATGGTCGACCGCTGGTTGGCAGGGTCTGGACCATGGCAGGCGGTTCGGAGGAGGACAGGGCGTTGTCCTGACAGCCACAATCTGACGGGATGGTGGAAAGGTTCAATAGAACCCTGATATAGCAATTGGCACTCTTTACCACCACCCGTCAAGATTACTGGGACGAATATCTGCAGTATTTATTAATGGCCTATCGGACGAGTCAGCATGGAGCCACCGCTTGCAGCCCGGCGCTGCTCATATATGGACAGGAGCTGCGGGCTCACATCGATTTGCTGTGCGGCTCAACGCCTGAGTGTCCCGAAAGACCCCCAGGGGAGGGCTACGCACGTCAGTTGGAGGAAGGCATGGAACGGGTCCATGCCTTCGCCCACCGCCAATTCCATGAAGCAGGTGTAAAAATGAAGCGCAGGTACAACCACCGGAGCCAGGCGAGTGAGTACTCCCCGGTGATGAAGATTTGGTTCTTCAACCCCCAGAGAAGGAAGGGCAAATGCCCGAAACACACCTCGCCCTGGCAGGGCCCAGGGGCCATCCTGGCGCAAATTAGTGACGTGGTCATCAAAATAAAAATGGGCCCACGGGCCCTCCCCCGTATCGTTAATGCGGACCGCCTAAGACCCTATAAGGGTGACGTTACACCCTCATGGATCAGCCAGACCGAAGGAACGGGAGCTAGGTTGATCATCCCCGTGGAGGCGGAATGCTCGCCGGGACTGGTCACGAGTAGACAAAGCCCGGGCAAAGAAGCACTAGTTAGGAGGAGGGTATAGCGTTAGATAGACCGGCACCATGTGTGCATTAGAAGCTGTCCTCCATGTGCGCCCAGGAACATTAAATAGCTGAGGGGAAGTTAGGATAGTAATTAGAGAAATTAGAGATCATTGGGAACAAGGACAGACATGGAATGTGTTGTGGGGATGTAGTTTAGTGATATAGAGTTAAACGGAATGTGCATTAGAGTAAGGGATGATGGAGGGTATGAGTTAGTTAGGGAGACGTAGCTATTAGAGTGTCGGAGTGAGTGGAAAAATGATGAGTGAATGTTGGTCAGCGGGCCCGATGAATGAATGTGGAATGCATGGTGCGAACGAATTATTGGAGGGGGTGGGGGGGGGAGGAGTGAATCCCACCCAAGGGAACCCGGGGTTAGAGTAATATTAGTTAGCAGGATAATCAAATCAACAAAGGGATGTTGTTTTGTGGTTGTTGTTGAACGAAGGCATGAAACATTTTGCAGGGTGCAGGAGACGATTAACCAGCTGGGAGCGTGGCTTGTGAAAGGTGAGTATCGAGTGGAGGACACCCCGGGCGCTGGAGTAGTTGGCCAGAGTAGGCCGTGGGTGCAAGGGACCAAGGAGTTAGAGTAGGTAATGGGCACGGATACCCAGTGAAAAGGGACCCGGAGCACCAAAATGCCATGTGGGCATTGAGGGGGAAATGTCAGTGAGGGCATTCCCCACGTTAGTGAGGAGTAGGAAGGCTCAGAGACAGCCTCAGCGACCGGGGGGTGCTGAAAAATGAGTTTGGCAGGTGGGCAGACCTGCCAGTGGAGCCACGCTGCCCAGCCACGAAATTGTGTGAGAGCACGGAGGAAAATTTGCGGGCCAGGCCCTAATTAATAATGAACACCAACACAGGTGATGGGAAACGTAGTTGCTGGAACCGATAGTTTAAAGATACAGGCGTGTTGAAAATCCCCTTGCATTCCCCAGTGCATACACCTCTTTGACTCGCATTCTTGAGTAGCATCAACCTGAGTCCACAACAGTTAGTTTCAGAGCTATCACGACACGCGACCACACCACACCCCACCAGCACCTCTCATTGTTCGTTGCACGTGAGCTGGATTGACAACTTACCCCCATACCCACCGACTTCTCTTCCTTCTATCTGTCAACCTTGCTTGTCTAATTTCCAGGATATCACAAGCACCTATGTCTGTGTTTCGTTAAAGTCAAATGGCTATGGGCTTTGAGTGCTAGTGGTTAAGATCTTCTATTGTGTTAAGATTATGAGGGGGTTGCTTGGACCCGCTTCCTGACCTCCGACCCTGCATCCGACGAGTCACAGATAACTCCATGACCTGACGGGTTGCTAAACAACTGAGGATGCCAGTTGAAGCAACTACATCTAGCAGGGTCCTCGCGCCTAATTATCGCATTACCTCACTGGTGATTCAGCTATCCCAAATGGAAAACTGCGCTCTCGACGTCCCACCTTTATCCACATATTACGTATGGCTGAGCGAAAACTTAAATGGAGTGTCTGTTATCTCGTGCAGCAATTCAATGGGGCAAAACTTCTCGTCTATTTATTACATACGCTATGTCGAACCAATGGTGGAAAAAGACAATTAAGCAGATTTGAAACAGTTTATAGAACGATTGGGAAAGACACGTAGTTATAGGAATGCAAGTATTTACAGAAATGCAGTGACACAAAAAGTCTTAACCCCTAAGCTGGAAAAGAATCCCTTACACATTCTTAAATGATCTAAAGCAAGACGGGTGCACCTCACTCACTTTGAGGAAAGTAGAGAGAGGGAGAGGGAGGGGGGAAGCGAGAGAGGGGGAGAGAGAGAGGGGGAGAGAGAGAGGGGGGGAGAGAGAGAGGGGGGGGGAGAAAGAGAGAGAGAGAGAGAGAGAGAGAGAGAGAGAGAGAGAGAGAGAGACGAGAGAGAGAGAGAGAGAGAGAGAGACAGAGAGAGAGAGAGAGAGAGAGAGAGAGGGAGGGGGGGAGAAGTCTGATGCCTGGTTGCAGCCTCTTGCTCACCAGACACAAGCCAGTGGGTTTGCGTTGGTCCAAATTTGGAAGGAAAGGAGGGGAAGTGAAGGAAGATGGTGTGTGTGTGTGTGTGTGTGTGTGGTGTGTGTGTGTGTGTGTGTGTGTGTGTGTGTGTAGCCACTGTGACTCAAGGATCTCCCGCTGTCCTTTGCCCTCTGTCTCTTTGCCCAGCACAACTTGTCTTGCTATGTTCCCAGACATGCAGGAAGTAGGCAGTTTTTAGGTTTGTCCAAATCCTAGTGCGTCAGTCAGTGCTAATCGTTGGTGTGTTTTGGCTTTTTATCGCATTGGGTGAGGTGGGGGCTCCAGGGTGGGTAGGGGGAGTTTTCGCACCCCAAGATCCGCTCGTGTCGTTTCTCCATTGGCTATTCTTTTCCACCGTATGAGGCCACATTTGGCGGAGCTGCAGTACTTGCCATCAGGGACAGCACCACTCCACTGGCTTGTATTGTGGTGTTGGTGTGAAGTAAGTGTGTATGGTTTGCACTGCAGAAAGAAGGATGAAAAATAGGATTCAATGGATTGAGGATGGGAGGGATTTAAATTGATTCAATGAAGAGGGAGGTTTGAGAAAGTGTCAGGGTTGAGAGTGGAAGGTGAGGGATTGGGATGGATGGATGGATGGATAGGGGGATTCCAAGAAGGTTGGAATTACAAAGGGATAGAACCTGCTAAACACACACACAACACACACACACAACACACACACACAACACACACACACACACACACACACACACACACATTTTCCCATGTCTGTTGCAAGGGGAGAGGTAACCTGGTAAACACCCTCACTAATGAAATATCTAACCTAGTACTGAGGGTTCTTGATGTGTTGAGTGTGTCACCCTGGGGTCCTGCATCCATAACCTAACAATATGAAAGATATAACACCTCTTAACTGGAATGGTTACCAGACACGCCTGTGTCACAGCAGCACATCCTGCATGGGTCCTGACAACATGGGAGGCCTGCTACATAACCACCCTGTTTTGGTACCCATGATCAATCAATGAGATCTTTTAATTGTAGCTGTGAAAGAAAGACATTAAAATAAGACAAATTCTGTCTCAGTCTTTTGAATGTACCCACGTATATATCTCCGTGTCGTGTTTGAAAACGGATCAAGCTCTTTATAAGTTGGTGTGCAGCGCCTTCTGGTGGAGTCATTCTCCAACCCCCCTTTCACAAACCGGTATTTGGGTCATCCATTGTGTGAGAATGAATGAGATTTATAACCTTTGAAATGTTACCCTTTCTTGGACCGGAGTGCGTCTGTGTGTCTCTGCCTCTCTCTCTGTCTCTCTCTCTCGTCTCTCTGCCTCTTGCTTCTCCTCTGCCTCTCTCCTGCCTCTCTCTCTCTCTCTCTCTCTCTCTCATGCATCCCACATTCCTGCCAGTTCAGTTTCCCATGAGAGCCCCAAGCATGCTTCTCTGGGTTCCCAACGCTGCACCCTCGGCAACCTGCACTCGATGCCACGATATTTTGCATCTCGACTCGACCGCACAAACTGCAGCTTACCATGACAGTGTTACGATCCTGGGATCCCCGTACTTATCGTCCGGCCGGTGGACCCTCACATACATCCCTTGTGTGTCCACGGACGGCCTCGTGTCCAGTCTGTCCCGATACATGATCCCTGATGGACAAACAACGGAACAAAGTATGTGATTGAAACCGTGAAAGGCGAAACGTTGTTTCAAAGCCCCCAAGATCCGTGTGGTTTCACGGCTCTTGGTTTCTTTTTACGCCATTTCTATCACTGAAACGCAATGGGAACATTTGGCCGTCTCCACTGGCGAGCCGTGCCGTGACGGGGGCGCTCACAGTGCTATTCATGAAATCCTGTACAGTACCGGCATCACATCGACGATAACAACCATAAAAAGAAGACGCTACCTCTTCATGGCAACCTTTTTTTTAAAACAGGTAAGAAGAACTAAGTTTCGAAAAAGGAAAAAGTTAATGCAACTATTTTATCAAGGCTGAAGATAATCGAACAAGTCACAGCCTAACCAACCCTTCCCTCTTCCATCCTCACCCCGCCCTCCCCCTCCGGTGGTGTTTGAACTCAAGACCCTTAATTCCACTTGGAAACTACCCTGGAGCAAAAACAAGTGATTCTCCGCTTTTCCCGGAGGAAAAACGGGCGAAGCGCGTCTCGTGGAAAAAGGAAGGGTTCGGGTGACGGGGATTGCCTCGCCCTTACTCGTCCCTCGATCAACCTCAACCCTCCCACGAGGATTGTTACAGGGTGGGGAGGGCTTGGTGCGAGAGGGCGGTGGAAAAGCTTCTTATAAGGCCGGGGCAACGATTGGGACTGGGAGTAGCTGCACCTTTACGCAATTGGTACCGTTGAAGATTGCGCCCTCGGGGTTTTACCCAAGTCAGTCCCTGAACTGTCACTGCTGGTGAGGAGTCGCTTTCAGGATACCAAACATGGCTGCATCGCAGGTGATGAGTTCAGCGGTTGGTGGGGCAGACGTGATCATGGACAACACCGCGACCCTGGCACTCATCGACCGCTTGCTGTGCTCGGTCGAGGCGCTGCGGGAGGGTCAGGTTCGGCTGCAGGAACGCCAGGAGAGCACGGCGGTCACCCTGCGGGCAATGACCACCAACCTGGCCCAGCTGGGGTCGGGTCAAGCCGAGGGCGATGAGGCGACCACGGCGCTCCTGGACAAGGCACGCCGGGTCAGCGCGAACGTGCGGGACATCCGTGCGAAGCTGGGGCGCCAGGCGGTGCTGCTGGAGGGAGTGCAGGCCGGCCAGGCACGTCTCCTGCACCAGGACAACTTTAAAATCCTCATCGCCAAGGTGCGTCCACTTGAGTTTGAGGGTCGTGGGAGGGGGAGTCAAGCACGCTCGGTCAGCAAACTTTGCGCAGAAAACACGCACCATGGGGGTTTGAAAGTGACACTCGTCGTAGGGATGGAAAACGAGCTTCAAAAATGATTCGTTCCCACTGATGCCTCGAAGTGCGAGTTCCAAAGGAAACGCCTCGTGACATCGAATGTCGAAACACAATTATTATTACGCACGAAAGGCGCACGCACGTTTTCATTAGCACCCTTGCAGCTCAACCCCCGAGCCCTTAATTCCACGGATACAAAAACATTTAATTTCACTTCCATTCGTATCTTTACACCGACTCGGAGCGTGCCAGTAACACCCAAAACGGCTCCACTTCATATTCCTAAATCCGATAAACAAAGGTAGTGCCGACGTGCGTCATGACTTAACGCCAACCCTAAAGTGAGTTGGGAGAAAACGTTTTCACATCCTCGAAACGTCTAAACATGATTTTATGAACGCGCTGGGTAGGCGGAATGTTTATGGTAAATCATCTACTGATGTTCAGAGAAAGGGAGTGAGCAAAGAGCTCCACAATGGGTACATGTGATGGATTTTAACAACTGCAAACTTCCATGGGAAGGGAATTGACGTTTACATGTACCTGGAGACGTGTTCTCAGAGGCTGAGTGCATATGACTACCCAAACTGACAAAATGTCCCACTCTCCTCATCTTTTTACTCCAACCTCCACCAAACTCGTTTTTCCTGCTCTTTACCAAAAGCTGCACTTTTGCTGTCTCCTGTCTTGTCTCAATTTTTAACACACACACCCGACAGGGGCTCGAACTCAAGATCCTGAGATCTTAAGCCAGCCACCTCGACCATAAAGCCAACATCAGGATACAATATGGGCTCATGCTTAGCAAAGGCAGCACTAACCAGCAGCAGGAGTGATCAGTGAAATATTCCATGCACATGTTGTATGGCATAGAACTGGTGTGACGTCACTGGATCTGAGCTCGGAGTAGGCCGTGCTTCTATGTACATCATCACCATGTCTTATCAATCATCCCCTGGATACTTCTATAAAATACGACGATGAGTTTCCTTTGGTCACACTCTGTGAGCTGAGAGTCTTTGATTGAATCCTCGTTTACCCCTTTCCAGGTCGCTCTCTGCCACTCCTGTTACGTTGTCTAAAGCATTGATAAGTTAGAACTACCTTTTGGAAATTATGTCATCTGAAGGTATGTGTTCAATTTGCACTCTCAAGTTCAAACGAAGCTAAACTTGACTATGACTCTATTCAAGAGACAGTGCTGCAATCGTACTGACAGGGAAGATGGGAAGTGTCCAGAAAATAGAAAAATATATGAACCTAACCAACCTAACCACGAGCAAGAACACGACATATTCACTGCTTTCAGAAGTTTTTATTAAAGCTGAGAAGTTAATAAAAACTTGTTGTTCTGAAAAGCTCTAAGTACTGTAGTGTGAACCGTTTGCATGCTCAGCTTCAGCTATCTTTGGAGCCAGATATTTACTCAAAAGATTTCGGCCCTTATCGCCAAACCTTTCCCAACTTTTCAGACAAACTTTTCACCTCTATCATAAGGGACTCACATACTCAAGTGGGTTGGGCCTGACTGCTGAGCCACGATAACTATAAGAGTGAGATAGACAGATGGTCCATTATCCATAGCACGTCATTCTGCACAATGGACAATCAAACAGCAACAAATAATTTTTGTTCTCCACCCAAATGGAGGTGAAGAAGTGGCGGTTACAAAATGACCGTGACCTGGATTACATTTAGGGATCCATATGGAGATATTTATTGCAGTCAAACGCAGCTGCATGTACTCAGATAAGAAGTGGGAGTTATTTGTTACACCTGCTATTGTTTACGTATAAAGGTTCACATAAATGTATCTCTCGAATGCACAAATCATCTTACACACCACATTAAAGAAAGGAGAGGTTCATAATCTGCTTTCATAGAAAAAGAAAACTAGTGCACAGAAAAACAATGGTATTGTTTGATGTATTGTTACTCCCTGCGGACTTGAAAATTAAAGTTGATAAAATTTAAAGTTGATAAAATTTAAAGTTGATAAAATTTAAAGTTGATAAAATTTAAAGTTGATAAAATTTAAATTGATAAAATTTAAGTTGATAAAATTTAAAGTTGATAAAATTTAAAGTTGATAAAATTTAAAGTTGATAAAATTTAAAGTTGATAAAATTTAAAGTTGATAAAATTAAAGTTGATAAAATTAAAAACAAATACATTGCCAAGGATCGTTTCACTACCTAATCCTGCGAAGTGAAACAGTCTGCTAGTTTAACTATTATGTGAAACTGAGCAAGAACACGACATATTTTTAAGCGATGTTTTTACATAAAAAAAAACTTTAAAAAGCCGAAAACACCAAAGTGTAACTCACCCAAATAGCATGCATTAAAAATAAATAATACCTTGTTATAAAGTTGTGAAACAAGAAGAAACAATCAGAGATTGCAGAGCCTCGCCAGGAATTGTTTTGTGTGGTGTATTTTGTGGAAAATAAATGGAAAGGTGGACTAAATGAAAGGTCATTGATTGCAAATGAATGGTCCAAACTCTAAATGGTCTAGTTTTAATGGTAAAAAGTCTGAAAAGTTGTAAAAGGTCAAATGATCTGAAGGTCGAAAGAGCAAATTGGTGAAATGGTCTTAAGGGTTTTAAAATGGCAAAGGAGTCTCAAGGGTGTAATTTAAGGTCTAAACGGTCGGAATTGTCTAAAGGAGTCTAAAGGGTCTTAAACCATCGAAAAAGTGTCAGGTCAGAGGGGTCAAAAGGGTATTAAAAGGTCTGAAAGGTGTGAAGGTCTAAAGGCCTAAAATGATTCTAAGGGGGCTTAAGGGCATTAGAGGTTCTTAAGGGTCTTCGGGTTATAAAGGGTCTAAGGGCTCTTAAAGGATATTGGGGGTGTAAAGCATATCAAATGCATTAGGAATTTTATGGGTCTAATGGTATATGGGGGCTAATGTAATTAATACACCTACTCATGATCGGTGCGGACAGACAGACAAATGGGCACAAATGCAACACCCTCTCCTCTGGCGAGAGTAAATATGGCTTAAATACAAAGCATAGGAGAAGGCCCAGAGCCATTAGCATTGACCTGAAAACAAAGGAAGGGAATATAGAGTCAACCACCACAAGTGGACCAACAGCGCATTGAGACCAGACCAGGTGAGGCAGGCACCTGAAGGTTGTTAATGATCCATCAGGTTTTTCATTTCTGTAATATCACAATACAGTAGTGACGTGGCAGTTCTGAAACCAATTCCTGAGGCTTAGAATTAAAATCCACAACCCTTAAGACGAGGCCTACTTTAAGATGGATTTCAATCCACAACCTGTGTGATACCAATACAATGTTCTCACCAGTAATCCACCAT
>CM068959.1:46529383-46605499 GCA_035128595.1 Eptatretus atami | reverse complement strand
GCATGATATATTTTATCAGTTGAGAGTTGACAGAGGGCTGGTAGGATAGTCTAGAGGTATGCACACTCATCTCTGAGCTGTCAAGCCTAGGTTCAAGTATTGGCCCAGCTATAAACTGTCATCCTGGTGTTTTGCAAGCAGGACAAGGCATCAATGCATGTGCTGTTCCTTGAATGGACATTAAACTGGGTGTCCCATTTGCCAGCATGAGTTAGTGGATGTTAAAGATGTCCTTCATGGAGAGTAGACGAGCACCCTCAACAAATTTCAAATTCTGCCCTGACTTCCCGTGTTTGAGTTGTGACCCGTGCAGGAAAAAAAAAACAGTCTATCAGTGGGATAAGAATTGCCAAGAAACCGCTTCGGCACAACGGTCGCTCTACATGGAGCATTTTCAGCAACATCGCATTGCACTGATCTCGTCATCTCATCATCATGACATGATGAGAGTTGATAAACGTATGCTAACCACCATGGGAAGCAAAGTGA
This sequence comes from Eptatretus atami, assembly GCA_035128595.1. Lineage (NCBI taxonomy): Eukaryota > Metazoa > Chordata > Myxini > Myxiniformes > Myxinidae > Eptatretus > Eptatretus atami. Next base: position 46,605,010 of record CM068959.1, on the reverse strand, counting down.
AGGTGAAGTTTTGGGTGTTAGCCTCTCTTTCACTAAAATGGCTCATGGCCAAGGCACAAGCCTCACCTGATTTCCCACGACAGTTAGCATACCTTCATCAACAATCAGTTGATAAAATCTATCATTCAAATTGGCCTCTTATGCAGACAGACCCTTACTTTGTTAAAGTCCAGTAATCAATGAATAAATCAATCACTTTCTTACGTCGTGCTTTCTATTTCAAGTTGTGAAGCGGTTGACAGGGACAATAAGGGAATAATAAAAAAACAACACTGAGGAGACATGATTTTGAGAGATTTGAAAACCGTAATTGATGAGATTGTGCAACGCTTAAAAGGCGAAGAGTTTCATCGTGGAGGGAACATATCTGGCGAATGTTCGATCACCAGAAGTGTTTGTCCTCCTCGGAGGACTCCCATTGTTGGACCGCAGTGTTCTTGAAGCACAAGGTGATTCGTTCAGATATTAAGGCAGGAACCAAGTTGCATATGGTTTTAAAGGTTAAAAGTTATCAGGAAGGTTCTGTAATCTATATGCTGGTGGAGTGTTTGAGGAATAGTCGTACTAATAAACTTGCGAGCTTAAACTCCAAGCCTGGCAGTCCTATTCTACATGAGTTGGAAGGAACAAGCCTGTTAACAGTGAGTTGCAGTAATCCAAGAGATCATGAACTAAAGTTTCAGTTTTCCTCTGGCTTAAGCAAGAGCAGATTTGGGCGATATTGTGGAGGCGGAAGAAAATATAGTCTCTTTTTCTTTTTCTTTAATCCTCTTTCAACAGGCGTCGTTTAGTTTCCTCTGCCATGGGATCAAGTCAAGACTTGCATCATTTTGCGTGTTCATTACATTTGAAAACAGAATTGAAATGAGCATCGTTGTAACCCCCGAGTCATAATCTCTGCTGTTCCTTTTGGCCTGACCCACTCAGTGTAGTCGTGCCAGCTACCTCCTCCACCAGCCTCGACTACGTAGACAAAATGAAAAAGAGCTACATTAGCAGAAAATCAGCCTTTAATGATTAAGGCACTTTAGAGAAAACTGTGCTCATTTTGAACAAGAAAGCATCAACCTGGTATGTTGGTGTTATCCATGCAAAGTTGATTATGTATTTATAACATGAGCACATACTGGCCAACATATTGGAAGCACACCCACACACACCAGTTCACCCCCTGAACTCTCACGGGGCTGAGCTCCACCCCCTTTACTTTCAGCCAATGGCCAAACACACACATGGGTCTTGGTGAAACGGAACGTGCAATTTTAACATGAAACATGACATTGTGGGATGGAATAGACTGGCGAGCTTTATCTCGGCCAGGCTGAACAGTTTATGTTTCGTATCCCACCGATAGGCTGGCTCTGTATTCGGACCTTAACCAAAGTCTAATTGTCTTGTTCTTGTCACTTACCCAACTCACCCACACAGTTTTGTCATAATCCATCCATATATTTTTGATATAGCATGTTACATATTGTTTTGGCCCCATCTTTCAATGTTGAAAAATCACTTTGAAAATTAAAAAAAAAAAAAATCTCGGATCCAGATCTTCACCAAAATCTAATTAATTCGTCCTAATCGTGCACTCAACCTGCCCACCAAATTTCGGCCAAATCCGTCCACAACTTTTTGAGATATCCTGCACACAGACAGACAAACAAGGGTGAAAAACAACCTCTGTCCACCTTCGGTGGTGGAGGTAACAAATAAATAAAATCACTTAAAGGTTGACAAAGCAAACACCACCATCTAAATGACCCTCCCTGTGAATGACATGTTGCAGCAAGGTACGGAGCTGGAAGACGACGACGGACAAACTCCACGCAGCAGTATAGCGCAACCATCCACGTCCAAATCTTCCATTGATGCTGCGATGATCTTACATGAAGAAGTCCAAGATGAAGTGTTCTTGGAGCCTTCACATGAGATCCCACTCGACGACGATGAAGAGGAAATGCTGGGAGCAGAAGGTTATGATAAAGAATTGGATCAGATGCTTGAAGGGGCAGGTGCAAGCAAGAAAACTTCTCGACTGGACACCCTCAAACGAGCTTTCAGCAAAGAGAACTTTGAGAAGAAAATGAGTACTTTTGGTCACAAACTATACCTATATGAAAAGAATGGAAAAGTAAAGAAATCACCTGAAGTGGGCCCTGATGGAGGAGAGAGCACCATAAAGCGACCTCAAATAAATTTCAGGGTGAAGAAGGTAAGAAAAGCACCGGCAGAAGGGACCGCCAAACCTGAGAGTTCTGTTGTGGTGCTATGTGGGGAATCGCCAGGCGACAGGGCCGAAAATGTAACCCAGGCCGACACCATAATACACTATGCAGAGCTGGATTTTGCCAACCCTCAAGAAAAGCATACAGTAGAAGCACCAGAGCCAGAAAAGAGCGCACCTGGAATCAAAGCAAATGCACCTTGCGGTGGAATAGCAACAGGTATGGAGGCCACCAATGGAGAATCGAAGATGCTGGAGAAAGCAGACGCAGAGAACGAAGATTCTTGCAAAACTACAAATGGAATTGGGTCATTCAATGACTTGTGCTCTCCACCAGTTGATGAAATTCAAGGAGTTCACCTTGAAGGTTGAGAACCGAAGGATGATGCATCTGTATTAGATGATGCTCAGCAAGATTTAACGGGTTCACCAAATGACCAATACAGTAATTGTGAAACCATTTTTTTTTATATAAACATGTAGAACATGAATATGAATACCTGCATCACTTCAATATCTTGGCATGGAAACGTTTTTACATATTATATTTTCAGTTCAAAAACAAGTCGAAAAGTCTGATTGTATTCTGATTCTGACGTACCGTATTCTGTTACAGAGCATTGATGCCGCCCAAAGTTTCTTGACAAGGGTTATACTCGGTAGTTTGCCAATGCCTTCACAGCAGTAGTTGGGGAAGGAATTTGGAATTTGTTCATGGTGCCGGCGATAGCTCGGCTACTCTTCACGGACACCGTGGGATGTTTAACATCTACCAACTAATGCTGGCAGATGGAACGCCAGTTGAACATCCATCCGATGGATGGCACACACACTTTTGCCTGCGTCACACCAGGATGACAGTTTACAGATGAGTTGAGATTCAAACTCAGGCTACACGGCTTAGAAGTGAGTGTGCATACCTCTAGGCCTTCCTGTCAGCCCAAGTCTGGTGAACCAAACTTAACTGTAATTTGCATATAATGGGTTATGCAGAATGTCATCACACTCATTTCATGTGCTTCAAACTGCATCATCCAAATGTTGCAGCTGAACCAGAAAATTGATTCGTATATACAATGTGAGCTTCACTGATCAACTCATTGTGTTTAAGTTCCTCGCTCCAAGTGACCACCAGTTGATGTTGATTTAAGTACGATATTTCAGAAAAGAAGAAGAAAAGTTTGTTTCACCCTTAGCTGAAGGAAATCAACTATGACGTCATAATCAAACTGACAATGGCTCGAGCATAGCCTGCACCATCCAAACTCATTTTTGAAGGTGTTGGGTAGAATCGCAATAATTTATACAATCAGGATATAAAACCTTATTCTCAGTGTGTTTGTAAACATGTGTATTGGAGAATTATATTGCTTGATTACAAAGCTGCTTGCTGACAATAAATGTGGATATAAAAACAGCAACCTACTTTTGTCTCCACCCTCCCATTCTTTACGATTGGCAGTAACTAAGACAAGCCTCATCTCCTTCCTCCCATTCAATGGGAACCTCAACCTTCACCCCATGAGCAACTGATACATCATCACCATTCTTTTTGGAGCTCCACCACACTCATCACAGTTAACATTGATTATATATATATATACATACACACACCCACATGCTACTTAACTGTGACAACACTTTGTGTTGGAGCAGAATAAATAGCATTTCAAACGGTTTGGAACTGTAACAAGTCAGATATGGACACATCACTGAATGCAACAATACTAGAAGGGCACTCGGTAGAGTGCATACCTCCACCAGGCTGATTAATTTACGTTTTGTATCTCACTGATGGACCGGATCTGGATTCGGACCTGAACTAAAATTTATTCGGCTTGTTCTCCTCACCGAACCAACTCATCCACCAAGTTTCGTCTGAATCCATCCATAACTTTTTGAGATATCACACAGAAAAACAAACAAACAGACGGGTGAAAACATAACGTCCATCCACCTTCGGTGGCGGAGGTAATAAATATACATAAACCTAATATCATGCAAGCACTAGTCCAGAGTTCGAACCAATTGAGCTCACGCCCTTAACAAAAGATAATTTACTTCCAGGGGTACCCACCATTGCACGGTGCTGCTCTAATCCTGTTGACATTTTGAATTTTTTTTGTGGGGGGGGCAAAAACACTTCCCTACACCCACTAAGGAATGGGGTTGGGGATCATTTAATATTACCTTTCACGGAGCTACAAATGCTTATGCACTACAGAGATTTAAGAAAAAAAATCCCCCCAAAAAATCCAACTTTTTTTTTTTTCCAAAAACTTTTTTTGCCTAAAACTCCCAGGAACTCAATGATGAACCTCTGACAGTTTGACGAAGATCCGTTAGGCCATCTCTGATAAACGAAATGGTGACACACAGCTCAAAGTATAGACAAGGTATTTGTTGTGCAACGTTGCTTACAAGTATTCAACAAAATATTTCGAATGGGAAATGTTTGTTAAACATTTTATTTGTGGGGACAACAAAACAAAACAAAACAAAACAAACAAACAAAAAAAAAAAAGGTTGCCAAGGTTTCCTCTGACCCAGTTGGGCAATTTTGAGATATTGTCAGCCAAATACAGATTGTGAGAAATTGCAAAATCGAGAAGACCCAAAGACTGTTCTTCTGCCTGTCGCTGTTAACAGAAGTGAATTGAATGATTTGCCCACTTGTGTTTCTTAAAAATGCATCAAAAAGTGTGACTTTGAATATCATTTTGCAGATGGTTGTGAAATTATTTTTCTCCAAAATCAAGTTAGGAATGTGATCATGGCCTGCAGCCCTCATGGGTGAAGAACTGTTGAGCACAAGTTAGTATCACTGAAAAGTAGAACAGAGGATTATTCAGGAAAGCAAAGAGGTTGTTTCAGTCGACAAATAAACCAACCTACCTTGGGAGGCAACAGGCCTGAATAATCGAGTAGGAGAGATCACGCCATGCAGAGCAATGTACGACTTGCATGCACAAAGGAAATCTGCCACCAGTGGACAGTTTTTTTTAGCAGGGATGGGTGCGAGAAAGTTACAAATACCTGGTAGATGTCCATCTAAGATCAACTGAGCTTTTCTTCGAGGTGTTAACATTGTAAAACTCGAGCGAAGTCAATGATGCTGCATCGCTAATCCCCCATGCTTCGCACCTGAAGCAAAGGTGAAAGATGACAAAAAGTTCCACTGGGAATAACCCAATATCAAATTTTGAGTTTACATTTTTTTTTCTTCCTGTTTTGACCCCTGTGACCCAAAGTCCCCACCCCCCTGGGGAATGAACCATAGTGGAATCCAAAAAATTGTTATATGTTTCACGAGTCTCCCAATGTTGATTGCAAATGCAAGGTTTCATTTAAAGACGTTTTAAAATGTGCCTGTAATTGCATTTTTCGGGATTTGACCGTTTTACCCCACCCCAGGAGGCAGAGGCAAAAACAACCCTGCTCTTGCACATTCTTGCCATGTGGTGATCATCACTACCACAGTTGGTGAATTGCTGCCCAACTGTTTAGGAGATAGCATGATGGACGGACAGACAGACAGATAGAGCCGGTTATAATATTCCCCCGGTTTTTAAAAGAAAGCATGGCGATAATAACCATGTCTAAAGTGGAATGGCCATGGTAGAATGGGAGATAAAATTGTTGGAGAAATGGTAGGACTTGAGGTCTGCAATGACATGTTATCCCTTTACTTTGATATAACGAAAAGAAGGTCGACCCTTTTTGTGGGTAATCGTGGTGACTTTCCACGATATTGCAATACATGTATGTATATCTAATATATAAAGCTCTTTCTAACCACTGACTGACCGACATAAAAGTCAGTCGATCTTTCGGGTGACGCAGAAAGCTGAAATTGTGTGTGCCGATGGACATCGAAGCCGACACGCCGGAAAAAGTCAAAGTACGGTCGGAAAGCGTCCGTAAATGAAAATATAAATAAAAGAAAAAAAATGCAGGTGAGTGATCCGAGACAATGGGGGAAGCAAGGTAATTCCGTGTGCCGATGGACATCGAAGCCGGCACATCAGGAATAATTGCAGAACCATCAGAAAGCATCCTTAAATGAAAAAAAAAGGGAAAGAAAATTAAATGAAAAATCAAATGCAGGTGAGCAACCCGAGACAATGGAGAAGCACGGTCCATATGCTTACACACATAATGTGTAAGCATACCCTGCTCGCATGATGTATAATGGTTTTTTTGTTTCAGAATAACCTGCAAAAGAGCAAAGAAAGAGGTGTAAACGGAGATTGACAGATCTTGAATGTCACTGTGGTATTCATCTTTCCTTGTTGCTAAAGATATCAAGATTTCTCAATAATCTGCAATGTCAAGATTTGCTGGAAACTTTCACTTTTACATATGTTGCAAAAGCTGCGCCTTTCAGTTATCAACTTTCACTCTGGAAAATCAGTCGTGGCAACAAACCCCTTGCAAAACAGCCCGAGGACGAAACTCAAAGAATAGAAACATTGTACATCATACATGTGAACGTGAGTTGTAAAACAGGTTCATCATAATGGGTAAAAATTGTGGTGCAAAAGTGTGATGAGTTTATAATCTTCTTTTTCACTATGACATTACTTTGCAGTCACATTTATAGTTAACAATCTTGGAAAGTACAAATGGCAAATAATGAACAAATTTTTGTTTTTTTACTGGCTCTGTTCTGGTCTTGCTGCTACTGCCCACTCACCATTCTGCCCAATACCTGACCATCCAGGTCACACGTATTTCACCAGAAACCCCTTTCCTTGCTTCCCTCCCCAAGTTTAAACTTAGCAGTACCTCCATTCATTCAAATCCCCTCCTCCCTTACATGTAGAACAGTCTTCTTGAGTTTTATCACAAGCTCTTTCCCTCCAAGATTTTGAATCAGCTGGACATCGTTACCTTATTTTCTTTTCCCATTTCTACCTGTGAATTTTGCTACACCTGCTGAGACCCTGCTCCCAACCTTCACCTGCAATTCCTCCACTCGTTCTACGATTCATCCATATGTTCTTTCCTGCTGTTTTCCCTCTTGCTCCATTTTGTGTCTGTCGATGCTTTCTCCCATTATTCTGCTCCTCCACAAGCCTCAAAATCTGTATATACAACTTTTTTAATCACCAATATGAAAATATTTCAAAAACGAAATCGCCAAAACACCATTCCACCAAACTTTTGCTTTGAAATTCCACTAATTTTTTTTCCCCTCACTCAGTACCCATTACATCAAGTGCTGCCACCCCCCAATTGTGTACAATCATTTATTAGGCAGCAAAGGAAAGCCAATATAGGGGTAGACAAAAAAAACCTGCTCTGCTGCACTTGCACATCCTCTCTCTGCCCTTTTCACCCTGTCATTTGTGCTCGGTAATCTTCCATCTACTTAGAAAACTGCCAACATCACTACATTACATAAAAAGGTGCAAAAAACTGATCCCCTTAACTCTACAGACCTATCAGCTAACTTCCAATTATCAGCAAGATCATGGAATGCATCATCACAGTTGATAAGAAAACCTTCCTTTTCTCCAACAACCTCATCTCAGATTATCAATTTGGTTTCAGAGCAGGTCACTCCACCTTGGACATGCTGCTTCTACTCACCCAACAATTGATGGAGACCTGATGTCAGACAATGAGTCTCTCTGTACATACTGTATCTTGAGCTTTCAATAGTCTGACATCCTGCCTTACTATACAAATTGTCTGAATATGGCATCAAAGGCCAACGACACAGATGCCTTACTGACTTTCTTTACTTTCGTAACCAACGTGTGGCTCTCAACGGAATCCTTTTATCTCCTCTCCCTATCAAGGCTGGAGCACCCCAAGGCAGTGTTCTGGACTCAGTCCTATTCCTCATCTTCATAATTGATCTCTCCAACTCTCTGAAAATTCCCTTTATCGATTTGCCGACGAATCCACCCTCTGCCGTGACATCCCTCATCCTTCAGACAGGCAGGATGCAGCCTCTTCCCTCTCTTCAGACCTTGACAAAAATCACAAGCTGATCAAACACTTGGAATATATCTTTCAATCCTGACAAATCTCACTCTCACCATCTCTCTCCGAAAGGACCATCAAACAAACCCTCTTATCTACTTTCTTAACAATGCTCTTGAGGAAGTTCAGCCACTCGGACTCCCATGTCTTACTATCAGCCATGATCTTTCTTGGGCAAACAATCTTTGAAAGTTGGCCTCCAAAACCAACTGCCTACTGGGCATCCTCCGTTGCACAAAGTCCATCCTTGGGACACCTGAACTCCTAACCACTGACAAGGCCTTCATTCGCAGCTTGATGGAGTACTGCTCTCCCCTCTGGGTTGGTTCCCCTGCCTTACATCTTGCTCTGCTTGCCATCATGGAAACCAAAGTCTTTTAGATCATTGGAATCCACCGCGATGAATCCGAGTCTATGGTCCTATCACTTCACCATCGCAGACAGGTTGGTGGTCTCTGTCCGCTACCACCTCCTTTCTAGTCTTGCACCCTCTGCTCTTTCCGCACTTTGACCCCACAGGTCCTCTCTTCCAGTGAAACTAACTAAATCCAGGATCACTTGTCACCTCCACTCATTTGTTTCTCTTTTTTACCCCACCTGTGGAATCAACTTCCACATTCTTTTCAATCTCATTCTTCCTTCCAGGTTGTCAAGACAGCTGTTCACCACCATCTCAGATCATTCCCCATCCAAAACCAGGATCTTTTCTACCCTTGTTAACCTCCACCCCATTCACACACCCCAATCCCTCTTCCTTCCAAGTTTCCACTTTTTCCTCCAGAGAGTTTCCCTTTGTATCCATCTTGTCCACCCCATGCATAATCTCCTGTCCCCCCACACCCATTGCTTGTCAAAGTCTCCCTCTATCTTGGCCTTTAACTCTGTTGTTGGTGTCCTCCCACCTTTCTCTCTCTACTGTTCCTTTTGTCCTGTTGTGCCCTGATCCATTAAGTGCACCACCCCTTCCTCGAGCTTTGACTATGTATTCAAATAAAAAGAAGAAGAGAAGATACGAGGTCCATCTAAAAAGTAACGGGACTGACTTCACAGAATTTTATTCCAAAAAATATATTGAAATCACAGCTTGTCCCCTTCAAAATAGTTTCCCTCCAGTCTCACACACCTGTCCATCCTCTTCTTCCATGCTTCGATGCACCCCCGGAAGGCTTCTTCTGGAATCCTCCGGAGCTCCGTCGTCACGGCCCTTTTGATGGCCTCCACATCAGGAAATCGGGTCCCCTTGATCACCCCCTTGAGCTTGGGGAATAGGAAAAAATCACAAGGGGCCAAGTCTGGCAAATACGGGGCTTGCTTAAGAATTGGCACGTTCCTCTCCGCCAGAAACTGTCAGATACTCAGGGCACTGGGAGCAGGGGCGTTGTCATGGTGGAGCACACAGGCGTTGTTCTCCCACAGATCCCTCCTCTTGTCTCGGACTGATCTCATGAGGTGCCGGAGGATCTCCTTGTACACGTATTGATTCACTATTTGACCCTGTGGTAGAAACTCGAAGTGGACGATGCCCTTGATGTCAAAAAATGCGATGAGCATAATCTTGACCTTCGACTTCGACATCCTTGCTTTCTTTGGTCTTGGTGATGCCAAACTTTTCCACTGACGACTCTGCTGTTTGGTCTCGGGATCGTATTCGAATATCCACGATTCGTCGCCAGTAATGACTCTCCGAGCAGGTCTGGATTGTCCTCGAGGCGCTCGATAATGTCTTGACAGACAGTGACTCTTTCCTGTTTCTGGTCCTCGGACACAGCTTGGGGACCACCTTGGCGCACACCTTGCGCATTTCGAGATTTTCAGTGATGACGCTCCAGACAGTGTCCTTGTTGATGGAAAGTTCCTCAGCAATCATCCGCTTCACACGCTCGATGTTGTCCACCGTTCTGCTCGTTGAGGTCTTCCAGACCGTGGATCATCTTCAACCTCCTCCAATCCTCTTTGAACCTCTTGTGCCATTCAAATGCACATGCACATGACATCGTTTCTTCCCCATAGACTTGCTGCAGCATTGCGAAGGATTCGGAAGGTGTTTTACCAAGCTTGGTAAGAAACTTCAGATTGGCTCTCTGCTCACGACTCATACGAGACGTGGAAAGCACGATCTGTAAAAAAAAAATCACACAATCAGCGCAGTCAACCATCACCAATCATATATATTGCTGGAATGTTGCGAAAGACTGACGCAACCCATTTATTCAAGTTGTGTAGGTGGAGCACACAGCAGGCTCAGTCCTGTTACTTTTTAGACGGACCTCGTATGAGGCAACAGTGAAGGAGAACAAGGACTGTAGCAACAAGTAATTCAAGAAATTTTGTGCTCACAGTTTCGAAAGGTTGTGATACACATTTTATTAAGGTATGATATTTTAACGCCGATTTCACTCGATACTATTGCATATGAAGGCCATGCTAACTTTGAGGAAACTACTCGTACATGTATACAAGAAAGAATTGCTCTGCTAATTTAGAATGTAGAGTGAATCACAAATTTTGCCCAATCTCACTTGCTAGAATTGGGGCTAGCAGGATACCTTAGAGGTATGTGCAATTGCGATTGAGCCATCTAGACTGAGTTTGAATCCCGACCCAGCTATAAACTGTGATCGTAGTGTTTCCCATGCAGGGTGATGCATCACTAATGCACCGTTCACTGGAAGCACGTTAAGCTTGAGTACCTATCTGCAAACATCGGGAGAGTTGGTACAAGCTAAGGATGTTGAGGTGCCTTTTGTGAAGAGGAGGTGAGTTATCACCGACAGCCTGGCTAAATTCCACATTCCAATCACCTTCAGTTGAATGTCAAGCTTGGCCAGATGGTTCATGAAAGACTTGGGCCAAAAAAATCATTCCTGGCTGACACGGCAAAAGTGCCAATAATTGGGGCAGTTGTACTTGTAGCATTTACTGAAAATAATTTCTCCAGAGCTGTTCAAATATTTATTCATCCAAAGCCAAAGGTCATCAATTTACCCCAAAAATACTTGCACAATTTCTTGACACCGTTATATGGACTCATGTACACGTGAATAAAATGAAGACTGTGTTACATCTCACTCCTACTGACAAGCCTATATTACTCCAGCTTCATTGGGATTCCTTAAAATTCCACAACCATGAAGCACTGGATGGAATTTTATAGGCAAAGGTAAAATCGGTTTGTATGAATTACAATCGCAAGTATTTAACATCGGTAAATTAAACGGAGTTGTTTTACTCCAAATCTGGTTCAGAATCAAAATTAAAACATCTGTTTTTTTAAATATTTAAATGTGAAGTGTAATGTTCAGAAAACTTTTGGAAAAGATAAATAATTGTTTAATTTTTTTTTTAAAGCCTTGCTTCTTATCTCTCAACAATAGGATGTTAAACATACACTTCCTTCTCACTTGGCACAGCCATTTTTGCTCAGCTCCAAGCTTTATGCCTTATAATCATTTATTGTACATATCTCATTGAACCACAAGTCATCAACAACCTGATGTCCCCATCGAGGTTAAGCAGCAACAACAAATAAGCATTCATGGAACATTTCTGGGATTGATCCAAATTGGAACTAAATATTCATTTTGTGCAACCAAACTCTTGTTGCCATTTCACGGTTCCATTATTTGGTTTCACAATTCCACTGCCAAAGAAGGAAAGTTGAGGGTAGTAGAAAACACTTAAGTGTGATGCATTTCATTTCCAACTTCCAAATGGACCCTTGTAGAAAAAAAATTTAAAATATTCAGTTTCCAATAGAAGCACCATGTTGTGTTGTGGAGGTGTCTTGTGGGAACACCATGGTGTCCAGGGCCGTGGAGAGCCAGAATGGGCCCCTGGGCAATACTAAGTGTAGGGTCCCCCTTCAAAAAAACATAATAATAATTTTTTTGAACCGACACGGACGTTTCTGTATTTTCGTCGTCAGAAGCACATGTCGTGCTTAAGGGAAATTGGGGTGTTATTCACTTACTCCTACATACAGATTCGTTTAACACACTTCATCCAGATGGGGTGTGGCCAACACTCCTCTGTTCATTTACATCATCAAGTTATTACTGAGATTGTCATTAAGTAAATTGTTCCCACAGTAGTTTGTTTTACGAGGGACGGTGTCACTGCCCATGCCAGGGAATCACCCTGAGTGTCCTGGAGGGAGATACAAAATAAAGCTGCCCTTGTGTTTTGTCAGAAATAATCATCATATGAAACAAAAAATTGAAGGAATAATTATAGGCCCCTATTAGGTACGGGCCACACGATAGTAACCCCGCCTGCCCCCCCCCCCAGCACCCCCGATGGTGTCTCATGAGAGAGGAAAAAAAACATGTCCAATGCTAATCCCATGGTGTCTTGCACAAACATCAACGGAATTCGTTCAGATATCTCTGTTAGTAGTAGCTAGCCATGAAGAAAGGAAAATTCAGGCTGAGGTTCACCAAGGCTAGAGTGTGACATGAACATTGAGGTCCCGAGAGGGCCACCGATGTCATTCTTACCTTGTGATGGCAAAGTGCAGATGGGACAATCAAAATGACCTGAGGAATGTGTGAAAGCCAACAAATTTGTATTATGCAGATGAAGAATTTAAGGAATGCTTGGCCGGACTAATAATTTCCAATACCATTGTATGCGCTTATCATTTACAAGATTCATTATAGCCAAAAACTTTCCAAGTCTAAATAGTGCAAACAAAATTTCTGTAATACTCTAAACTTTGACTCGTATTACTTGTCAAATCATCACAACCGAATAGACAAGTGCGTGACTTTATTCACAAGTATTTAGAAAATGTCCACACGCCGTGGCAATCCAAATAGGTAAATGCATGGACATGACATGTTTGTGCATTTCCCACTCCATCTCACTCAATCACTTAACAGCATAGTCTTGCGTACATCATCAGATGAGGACATATACTGTACTGAACATGATCGTTTTGAATTGATTGGTTAGTTCTGAAGGAGAGAGAGAGAGAGAGAGAGAGAGAGAGAGGAGAGAGAGAGAGAGAGAGAGAGAGAGAGAGAGAGAGAGAGAGAGAGAGAGAGAGAGAGAGGAGAGAGAGAAATACAGAGATAGCAAAAAGAGATAAAGAGAGAAAAAAAAAGCGTTGACATTCCATGGCTTCACAACTGTTAAAAACAATCAATTTCAGACTGAGGATTCCAGGCCAAAGCCGCCAGACTAAGCTTTGTTGACCTGCACAATGTTACCATGAGAGCTCACAATAGGGGAATGCAAAGGCTTGGGTATTATATAATCCGAGCACAATTCTCCATCAGAAACATTCCACACACTGTTTGCAGCACTTATGTTATGCAGTGCTTATAAAAATATATATATTTAAAGCCCGAGCAACAGCAACTATCAGGGCACGCTAAAATATAATTGTGCATGTGAGATGAGAATGAAGCAAAATGGCTCAAAAAGCATCTAAAATAAATCAAAAATACTTTAAAAAGTACCCATGGGAAATAGGTGCACCTCTGCACAACTAAAGAGTTGGAGAACTCTCCACTCACCCAAAGGGCTGAGATGCTGCAGCTTTCTGTACTGCAGACTCTAGACGATGTCGACTGGTGCAAAGCTCGAAGAACTGAACGGAAGGAGTGCTACCCAAACCCTCGACGATCACTGGTTTCGCTGCCAGTTAGTGAACTTTGAACCTTGCGGGAGTGCCTCCTGTGAGCATGACAGGCTTGGCGATATATTTAATGCAAGTCTGCGATTGGAACGATGACGCTGTGCGAAAGACGTTCCCAACAGGGCAATGGCTCTTCGGCAAAGGACATATTTGTGATGTGAAAATACACAAATCTTGTGCCAGTTATATTTCCTTGAGAGCCAGATATACCAGGCAGACTTCCCGAAGTGAGAGACTATATCTCATTTGGGTGCTTCTTGACAGTGATAGGAAGGCCATATCTGGGGCCTGTGAATGTCCAGGGTAAGTTTTAAATAAACTTTTAAAAAGAGGATATTTCCTATTAATCAGGGTGGGAGCTGTGAGGCCCGTTGTAAATAGATTGTTTGTTTAGTTCCAGGGCCACAAGAGAAAGACTAGATTTTTGCATATATTGCTAAGAGGAGGAGCGTGTGTGTGTGTGTGTGTGTGTGTGTGTTTTTTTTTGTACTGCTGCCACTCGTTTGTATTAACAGGAAATGGTAGGACCTTGACACCTCGCATCCACAGTTATTTCTCATATTTCTTGTATTTCCGTGAATCCGATTTGCATCCAGGAACACAACAATTATGGTTAACCATCTCGTAATTGCCACACTTTCATTTAAATGCTGAAAATCATGTTAAAAAGACTGTTTGACTGAGATTTCACCCTAGCAATGGCAGGTTAAAAGCGTCCTGGCTAGGGGAAGCGAGTCACTGAAAACGCACACAACGCATGCGCGAAAGCCCTCGTTTGCATTCAAACGTCATTTCGAAAGTTGTGTATTGAGAAGAGTGGACGATGCTACCAACTCTTTCAAAGAGATGGTTGAGAAGCAAACCATGAAAAGGTGTTCTCGTTTGTTAAACTTATTGACAAAAGTCATTGCAATAGCCATTCAACTACAATTTGTGGCAACTAGAGAGTGGTGAAGGAGTGTATTATCCTCCAACTAACTAATTTGAGAGTGCAAACACAATTTAGTAAAACATCAAGAAGATTGTTGGTTACAGCTGGAACAAAAAATTAATTTGGGAAATGATGAGCCAAATTGCATTTCATTGTTTAATGCTATAGAGTATAGAGGATAGTGTGACCACTCCAGAGTATAGAGAGGATAGTGTGACCATTACACTCAGCGTTGTCTCACAGAGACTGTCGACCCTTTGTATATTACTTTCCAATCTGTATATGGAATATAATTATTTTAAAATGCAACTAGTTTGATTCCAGAGTGTGGACGTTCAAATGAGGAAACTGTCTGTAACAACCACCCAAGGGAAAGTCAACATGGACTTTATAGACACGTGTCCTTTCTATTCAGGTTATGCGGTGGCTATTTTGTTGTGTTCAAATTAAATATTTACGGTATCAATACATGTTTGCATCATTAAATATCAAAATATCCGACTATATTAAATAAGACAAATCTTTGCATGCATGTGTGCATGTACATTATAAAACCATAGAAAAAACAGGGCTGACCCGATATCCACAAAATTTTGTATACGTGTTGGTAGTACCCAGGGTAAACCCCCCATCCCCTGCGAGGGTGGTGGGGGGGGGAGAGACAACTCTCCAATGCTCCCAAAGGGAGCAGGTGTCCTTAGTTGTTCAAATTAGTCTCGTATCATTTTACAGTATTGCAGTACATTTAAACGGGTTTGTGCTTGCGGTCGAGCAACGTATTTTGCTCAAACCTTTCCAGCCAGTTGTGCTTCCACTTCAAAATGCTCTGTATTTGTGTCTTGCCGCAACAATGGCCTTGCAAGTTCATCCTCTCATTGATAGTCCGTGCACTCAATCCTTACTGTTTGAGCATCCCCGAATCTCTTCTGTCCTTTTCTCGAAAGGAAGTTAAATTTTGAGCAAGCTTTCCAGAATTTCCATTCATATCCATGATCGTAGAAGAAATAGTGAAGTTAGAATACAAGACTGTACTGTCGAGTACAGTATGTACTACACCTGCGTGGTCTTTACGTATGTCGATGAGTGAACAGTCTGACTAATTGCCAACGGGGCAGGAAATATCAGCAATACGTTTCCTGGCTCAATAGAGCAATGTGCTAGTCCAAACCATTCTTGCAAAAATAGATCGCAGCACTAATTGCTGCATATCAACCTGGTGATCATATTTTACAACAAGAGCTCAAGTGAGCACAATATACGCCCGACAAGAAGGTATATACAGAATTGTGCTACTACACGGAAACAGCATCCTGGTTGCCATGGTAACCACTTTAGATGACGAACGTATGTCGCGACACACCGTCTCCACAGTCTGTACCTATGTGCCAAATATGAAACGTGAAAGTTGAAAACTTTGGGAGTTCGAGTGCGGACAGGAACGGACAGACGGACGGACGGACGACCGGTATCACATAATACGCCCCGATATATATATATATATATATATATATATATATATATATATATATATATATATATCGGGCCTATAAAAACGAATGGAAGTCAAGTTGAATAAAAAATGAACGCCCAGGCATTCATTACCAACACTGACTGGATAAGAAATGTTACCGACCGATACATTTTCTGGCTTGATGTGGTCGCCTAAGCCAATCCTGCAAAAATAAAGATTACACGACTCTGTCTTGCTCTGAACATTCTATTTGACAAAAAAAAACTAAAGGAAGTCAAATAAGCAATACTGATAAAGAAGGAGGAGGAGGAGGTTGCTTGAAAGATAGAGCACGAATTAAAGAGCTACTGTAACTGGACAATGAGATTTATAAAGTTTCAACTGCAATTTGTCTGAATATCGACATGAAAACAGTACAAACGATTATTAACTATGAATAATAATATTTTATACCTTCATGAAATAATGACCATTGCATACGGGAGAAGTTTTGATGGCTGCGTTGTACGAAGCGTATTATACGTGGACTTCACGTTGGAGGGAAGGGTTGGATTTTAATTGGTCGCTTAGAGCAGGTGGTTGCAAAGGCAGGTTTGAATATATATAAATATAAATATATCAACACACACCACACACACACACACACACACACACACACACACAACACACACACACCATCAGGGTGGGGGGGGTGGGGGGAGGAACTAGAGCTCATCACTGTTTTGAGCAAAACTTATGGAGAAATAAAGAAAATGTAAAGGAGGCTCATGAGGGAATACAATTTGCTACATGACAGAACAGGACACTCCACGTTTAGGAGTTGTAAACAGTGTAGTTTGTCACTCTATACTGGTTCTTGCAGCATGGACTTCACGACAATTTTATTCAACTTAACGAGGATGCAAATAATGAAAATATTGAGATCATAAAGCATCATGGGGATTTAAAATATGGGATGTTCTCCACTTTACAGGCAGAGGATGAGAGACCCTGAGCATTTAAATTTTGTATTCTGTCCAAACACAACGAAAACACTTCAAGGTACTGTATTAAAAGTTGCATGAAGAGTGCAACGTTAAAACCAATTTGGTAAACAAGAAATGCAGTAACATACGATTCAGCGTCACGTACTGACTCTGCTCCATTCCCAATAACACTGATGGAGAAACAGGAAGTAGAAACCTTGGGTGAATTAATAAAGAACCAGCACAATTTCAGCACATTTCTGTTGCAGGTCCTCAAGGAAAAAGTTGCCAATGTTCACAAAGATCCATTAGTCGTTACAGAGAAAAAGGACTCAGCATTGGCAGCATAAAAATAAAAACCTAGGTGTGTGTGTGTGTGTACATCGTTTGTTGTCATTTCCATATGTGTGGTTCAGAAGGTGGAGTGGAGTGGGGTCCTCTCGTTTCAAAGTATCCACGTCCGTTTTGATAAATCATAATTTGGGGGCTAAGTTGTGAAGTTTTCTTGTTTTCAAAGTTTGGTTTAGAGGGCTCTTTTCAGGATCATCACCGAGCCCCGGACAGCTTCCAAATGTAGTTAATTTGTAGTAATGTTCTTCGAAGGGGTTTTTAAGATCTCTGTATGGTTCTTCTTCATAATTTCCGTTGTTCCAATGATCACTCGTACAATTCCGGTTCCCTTCAGCTTCCAGGATCTTTTGACTTCATTTTTGATGCTGGTATTTAGTCATTTTCTTCATTTCTGCATTGTTTAGGCTAAAATCTCTGGGTACTGACTTCTCAATTAGCAATGCCTTCTTTTCTTTTTTTGCACCCAAGTACTATGTCCAGTCGCGGTGCTTTTTCTTTGTTCAAGCTTGAAAAGATCATCAGGTCGTATGTGGGCGTTACTTCCTTGTTTTCAGTGATTACTTTGGGTTCATGTTTCCATGAGTTCACTGGAACTGGGATATTGAAGTTTCTACAGATTTGCCAGTGGATTACTCGACATACCTTGTTGTGCTTTTGTGTGTACAGCTGTTCTGACATGAGTTTTTTACATCCCGATACTAGGTGGTGGCTCGTGCTTTCAGTTTCTACCTTGCAAAACCTACACCTGTCCGATTGACTGAGTGCCGCCATTTTCTTTAAAACATTGGTGTAGTGTCATTGGTCTTGGACATTTATTATGATTTGTTCTCCATCCAAGTTGAGCTGACATCTTCTTAGCCATTCCAATGAGCCTTGTCTTTGTCCAACACATTTTATTTTTAATATCTCCATGCTTTTATATTCTCATTTTGTCTTTTTTGAAATCATTGGGGCTGTATTTGTTGCCGTTTCGGTTTTCATGTGTGACACCTTGCATTCAAATCTGTCTTTGGAAATTATTTATAAGGTTGGTTAGGGATACCTTTTCTGGCTTGTTGTCTTCATGTTTGCGTACAAACTGGATTCAGTAATCTGTTGAACTTTTCATGTACTCCGCCAAACCTACTGTTGTCACTCTGTGCACTGGGTTGAGTTCCATGAGGCCATTACCTCCTTCTCGTCTTGGCAGGTGCATTTGTATCGATTTTTGTAAAACATTTTGTGATGGTGAGGAGTTTCCTTGTTCTGATATCTAGTTTATTGATTTCCGATTGTGGCAAGTTTATTATTCCACAGCTTTATTGGAATACTGGTACTGCGAGTTGGTTTATGGCTTTGATTTTGTTCCTTTGAGAAAGGTACGTTTTCAGGATCAGCCTCGTTCTTCGTAGGTATTCTTTGGTAATTGTTTTGTGCATTTGTTTGTCACATATTTGATAGCCCTCTTCAACTCCAAGGTATTTGTATGATGTTTCATTTTCTTAGCTCCTGTACTGTTGTATTGAGGTGGATATTTATGTTTGATTTTCTTGTCTATTTTGTATGAATGTGCACTTGGCAAACTTAAAGGCCAAATTCCATTTGAATGCCGTCTGAGTAACGTTTCCATTTGAAGTGTGTGTGTGTGTGTGTGTGTGTGTGTGTGTGTGTGTGTGTGTGTGTGTGCAAGTTGCTATTGTTGGCTGCTATCTCCACATGTGGGTATCTCCACATGTGGGTAGGTTTCAGGAGATGGAATGGAGACCTACCAGTTCTCAAAGTATCCACCTCCGTTAGCATGCGTGTGTATGCATATGTATAATCACAATTCGTGTGCATGTGTGTGTACCAAATTTTGAATGACTTACAAATTACATTTTAATGATAATATTTGTTATTCAAAATGAGGTTAATGGTGTACAAGGTTTCATATATGAACAAACTCAAGGACATAGCCATCAAAACTAACACTGACCTTGAATCAAGAAGACACCTGCTCTTCGTTTAATTATTTAGTTTTAAAAAACAATTTAAAAAATGAAAAAAAACCACTGGAAAAAGAGGAGTGTTAAACTGCTGGAGTCATTAAAAATGACTTGGTGTGGTCCTGAGGATAAAGCACAAGTGGTGCATTACCTCAAGATTCCTGCATGACAGTTGCCTGGCTATATACTCCTCTTCACTCTCAATACAGCATAAATATAGTTTTGAAATTCCACCAAGAAGTAAGGTTCAGGATTGCTGGCTAGGCGTGTACACACGGGCACCCGGCCTCGGTTGTCCGTATCCTCGATGTCCCATATCTCAGGAAGAGAGCACCCTGGCCTAAGTATGGTGAATAAAATGCAGCAATGGGGAAAGGTTGTGGTTGACAGAACAGTTGAAACAATGCCACATTTTCTTTTTATCAAATGTCAAAGTGCATGATCCTTTAAGACTACAGCCTTGGTGGTATTTTACCTCGTTCGCCGTGTGCACCAAGAATCCTCCAGTATCAGGTAATGTACTCCCAGCTGCTTCACAGCCCTCCATACATCCTCCACATTCTTCCTGCTGTACAACATGTACACCAGCTTTGTCCGCGCTCTGCAGGGGACCAAACATGACATCCCAAAAGACTTGCAATTCTCTGCCTTCGATTATTCCCCCAACTTCAGATACATTTAAAATCCCCCTACTAATCACACACAAAGGTCCACCATGATGGCCAGTGTTATAACTGCTCAACGGGCCTGTCCGTTTAGCAACTGCACAAAAGTAATCTCACTTGCACGCACTGGGTGCAAGATCATCTCCGTCTGACAAAGGCACTCACGCTTAAAATTGCAAAAAAAAAACTCATAACCCGGGAGATTCCCAAATGAGCATTTGTGCCATACCGTAGACCTGCATCCTCATAATGTGGATGATTGACAATTGGTCGTTCAGCCGACAGCTTGACGCTTGCCATTGTTGGCATGGCCCCAGCAAACACCGCATCTGCACACAGCATGAAACCAAAGCATAATGCTTTATTTCCGAGTTTGTGGTTTCGTGTCGCGCTATCTTCGACTTTGTTCTGCGCTTGAGTAACGTGATATTCGGCTTACATTATCTCAAAGACCATATGAGGTGCATGGTACAAAAAAAAGTAAATAAAATGGTTCTGAAACAGTGAAATCATATTCCACTTACTGCATTAAAGTAAAATTACTACTGATAATCTGCATCAGTTCCTTTCTCAAACACACCCAACCCAACATGTCGCGCAGAGCGCGGGTTATGCTAGTAATGCTTTAAACTTTGAGTCCGAGTCGGACTCAAGATATTTTAAGGGTGTTATGGTTTGGTTGTAGTAGTAGTAAGTGTATAAAAAGTAATGGAGATCCCTTGACCTAATAGACCCTTGCCAGTGTAAAAGTCATAGAGGGGAGCATCATTAATTAGTTACCTTTGATTCTTATCACAGTCCCTCACATAAGGTTACCCAGTCTTCTTATCGACACAATAATTTATTTGTGAGCCCTTTGCTATGAATGTAGGGGACGAAGCAAGAATGAGCCAAAAACTTATTGCGGTTTGTACAGATTCCCAGCAAAAACTGGGAGAACCTGTTACAGTATGACCACATGTAGGCGGGACGACCGAAGAATCAAAGGCTGATTAACAATGGTCCAGGATTCCAAACAGGATGCAGTCAGAATGATAGAAATGATACATTTCATACAAAAAAAAATACCAGTAATATGCCAAATACACTTCAAGCCAAATATGGGTACATTTGTCTTGTTTTTTTATTTTTATTTTTTTACTGATAAAGGAAAAGAGGCAAAAAACATACTTTTGATGGCAGGAAAATATAAAGCAAAGTCCAACAAAAATCCAGGAGTTGGAGACAAAAACTACAATCGGCATGCCTTGGTCCAGGCCTGTCCATTCAACATCCAAAGAAGACGGTGCCAATCAGCTAAAAGGAACAAAGGCAAGCGTAGTGCAATCTACTTTTATTGGGAAGTGCAGACGTATAAACTAGATTTCATCAATTTCCCAAAAAAAATTGGTACAAAATAAGTAGCAAGCATCATAGGCCAAAAGTTCTGCCACAATATTTCTCGTGTTAAAAGACACCATAGTGAACAAAGTGCTCAAAAAAACGTGCATGGACACAACTATGAGATCATGTTGTTCCTACTCAAGTACAAGGTTTTCTTGTTTGTAAGCCCAGGGAGGAGCACGTACAGTACGTAGACATCAGTGTTCATTCACACAAATTGCAAGGGCATTAGTAGGCAATGGACAAACATTGTTGACTATAGCATTTGGAATTGCAACCTGGTCTCCCTGCGAGTAGCTTTACAACTACTGAAATACAGTGGAACTCGTTACAATACAAAATGCTGATTTAAGTAGCTGTAGCTATGACACACAATCAGTACAATCTGATGGTGAAGTTTTGATATGAAGCCTTTAGACAGTGGTGGACTCACACAGCTCGGTCAGTTCCCACAACATGTAATACTTTTCAAAAGCAAAACTTTCAAAGCAAAACTCCCACCATTATGCGTATAAAAGTGACAGCAAAAACAGTTTAGTGGATTTATAAAATCGACGACTGAAGAGTAGTACATTTTGATCTTCTCACAATACAAATTCATCATCCCTGGACAGTGCTGAGGCAAACGCAGCAGACTGCAATAACTACCCAGAGGCTTTGCAAACACTATTTTCAACCAAACAGGTTTTTCATGTGTTTGTCTACATATTAACCTGTTTGACACACACAACAGCTAACAAAGCTTTCATTAGAGCATCTACATATTACTTACACTCAAGGAAAGAAGGTGTTGGACAGAGGAACGAAGTTAAAGAAAAAGAAGAATATAAAGTAAATGTAATGAATGGGGAGGAAGGAGAGGCCAATACTTATGGGGAGAGAGATGAGGGAGGGGAGGGGAAGGGAAGAGCATGTGCAGAGGTGTCGCATCAAAAATGCATACAGTAAATCATATGGCCACTTAAATTAGTGTCATGAGTTACGACTGTTGTAAATTTTGCCAACTGTTTCACATTCTGCCCAGTCAAACTTTTCCACACTTGTTAAAGGAAAGGTGATTACACCGACTTCTTATTCTGCAGACAGTTGTGTTGCACATTCCAATATTCGGAAGTCTTACAATCGGAGAAGCATTCATTGCAAGAGCAACACGAGCAGCATGTTGTGTGTCGGCAGTAAAGTCGGAATGTCCCACTTTCATTTTCACACAATTCAAGAATCAACTTGAACATTAACAGGCGATGAACCACTTTTTCAAAAATACAAAATAATAAAAGTCTGTAAGGGAGTAGGCTCTATTATCTATCTTTCTCCTTTCCCTCCCCTCTTCCCATACCAACCCTCTTCTCTCCCTTTGTCCCTCCCTCTTCACCGAGGTAAACCACGCTCCCAAACCGCTCCTTTGTGAATTCTGCCACCCCCTCCAGCATGAAAGTTTGGCGGGGTACCGCACAGTATAGAATGCATGGAAGATGTCCAGTGAGTTAGCCCTGACCATCCATCCATTGGAGGATATCCATCCATTGTTGACATCCCAGATGCATGTCCAGAGTGGAATCCAAACTGAAGATAAAATGTTTAAGAGTTGAATAAATGAATGAGTCTTGAAGGCTGATGCAATGATCAGTTCTATTACTTTGCTTTCAATGGAGAGAAGGCTGACCAGTCTAATTGAGAGCATCCGTTTTGACACCCTTCTTAATATGGATGAGCATAGCAAATTGGCAAACTTCTCATAAAGCAGGCAGACAGCCTTCAGAGAAAGGCCTAGAAAAGAGCAGAGACATCACGGTTCACAATATATAATAGATGACTTCTCTTCCAAGGAACTTCAACAGAGAGAGAAACCATTTGTCCCATCAAGCCTGCACAATGTTTGCCAACCTATGGTCGTTTTTCAAGGCTCGTGGAAGAGCTAGAAGACTGGACGGATCAGGATGCAACAGGAATAGATACAGAAGGAAACTTCTACCCCCCCCCCACATCACTCTTCCCTATCCCCCTCCCCCTCTCCACTTTCCTCTTTCCCCTCCCTCAAATTCTCTCCCCCCACCCTCTCGGCACGTCTGTGTCTGTGTCTTTCTTTAGTGTTGAGCGTCAAACAAAGAAGCAACACGCACCATATTTGAAGTCTTTCGCATAACTCATTACTTGGCTGGGGTTTGAAACACCAAACTTCTAGACTCTTAACGAATTACATCATAGAGTCCACGGATAATTAAATTCAAGTTTATTTTGGACCTCTGAAGTTTATTATGAAACGTTATTTTTCGGTAACAATGCTACAGGGAGGTTTTACTTTAATTAAAAGATCGCCTTGCACCGCAACCTTTGTTCAAAGACTTTCGGTGTAGACTACTGTTATTAACAACACTGACATGGTTTGTTCAACTTTGTGATAAGCCTCATACTCTGTCACAGAGCGTCGGTGTCACCGAAGCAGTTTTCTGGGGAAGGGTTATACTAGGTGGCTTGCCATTGCCTTCCCAGTAGTAGTTTGGGCAGGAACTTATAATTTGCTAAGGGTGTCGGCGATAGCTGTCTACTCTCTGCGAAGGACACTGTGGGGATCTTTAATGTCCACCAACTAATGTCGGTGGATGGGACACACAGTTTAAACGCAGGGACAGCACACATGTTGATGGATCACCCTGCCTGTGAAACAATGGGATGACAGTCTATAGCTGGGTTGGGATTTGAGCCCAGGCTAGACAGCTTAGAGGAGAGTGTGCATACCTCGAGGCTGTCCTGTCAGCTGAGGTCATATCTTAACGCACCGTTACTAAACAAACTGCAATTCCATGTCGTATTTGTACATTTTAATTGTATCTCGTTTGGTATTATGCATATTTTTTTCTGGTTGAATGTTGAGCTTTGCCTGTGTACAGACCTTTTTAAAAGCAGCACTGAAAACGGGAGACAGCCAAACGCACAAACACATGGACAGACACCACACTTCAGATTATGTAATATATCGGCCTCTGGCATTTATCTAATCAGACCAACTTGAGAAATTATAAATGCCAGAAGGGATTAATGCCGCATCATCGTCAAGAAGTTGAAGCCGTTTTCCAATGGAGAATACATCAGAAAGTTTGTGGAAATGTGCTGCCCTGAGAAGAAAGGCCTGGTGGAGAAACTTACCCTGAGTGACAGTACTGTTACTCAACATGTTGAATCATTGGCTGAAGATGTTCACCTGCAGCTCATGGACAAGTTTGCTTGATTAGAATACTTTTCTCTTGCTCTGGATGGTAGCAAGGACATGACCGATGTCGAATAGGTGGCGATATATGTCCGAGGTGTGGACAAGGATCTAAAAGTCACCGAGGAAATGGGGTTGTTTGCCATTTATGGCAGTGCAAAGGGTGAGGACGTGTTCATGGAATTCCTTGCTGCATTCAGTGTTGCTGGGTTGGCGGCTGAAAAGCTTTTTGGTTATAGCAACCGACGATGCCCCCAAACATGCTTGGTCCATGCATCTGTTTGCGAGGCCATGTTGAAAGATGGCTTGAGAGCTTCGAGCTACCCACAGTAATATTGTGCCATTGCATTATTCACCAGGAGGCACTGTGTGCAAATATACTGTGCATGAATCATGTTATGGACATTGTGGTGTCAACTGTTAACTTCATCAGGACACGTGGGATTAACAATCACCAATTCAAGAAAATATTAGAAGCTGTAGAAGCAGAGTATGGCAATATGTTGTACTTCACCACAGTTTGCTGGCTCAGCTGTGGGGCTGTGCTCAGTCGGTTCTCTGACCTGGTGACCGAGATATCGGCATTCATGGAGGCCAAGCAGCACCCAGTCACAGAGCTGGAGGATCCAGATTGGCTTCGCGATCTCGCATTCCTGGTGGACATTATCACGCACAACATTCCCAACTGAAGTCTACAGGGGTGTAATATGTTGGTGCTTCAGCCCTTCAGCACCCTGCATGCATTCATCGTGTAGGAGTGCCAGCTAAGCGAGAACAATTTCACACATTTTAAGGAGATAAGGAAGCATGCCAATACCGATGGATGAAAGTATGCTGCTATCATTGATGATCTGGAAGGGGATTTCAACTTCAAATTTAATGAGTTCAAAGAACAGGAGCAGAACATGGAGATCTTCACGCAGCTCATCAGTGGCAATATAATGGAGCTGGTTGAGCTGCAAGCAAATATGGATCTGAAGGAACAGTTTCAGATGTCATCACATTTCTACCAAATGTCTGGAGACACCACGTTGTTGAATGTAGACAAGTTGAGTCGATGTAACACGCTTTCTCACTCTTGTAGCAAAGACAATGTTTTGTACAACAAAAGCCAAAAGCAAGCACCATCCATCCATTGGGACCATACTCTGTGCAGAGCGTTGGTGCTGCCTAAGCAGTCTCCTTGGCTATTGGGCACAATCCTGGACGGGTCGCCACTCCGATACAGGATACCAGAAAGCTGGCACTCATTTTGCCAACCTTGGAAGGATGACAAGCCGAGTTAACCCCACCTGGTATTAATTCAACAGCTGAGTGGGATTTGAACTTAGGACCCTAGGATCCCAAGCCCGCCACCCTAACCATTAAGCCAACATCAGGCATAAAAGCAAGCATGCCAGTGGGAAATTAAGCAAAAAATTGAAAAAAAATTCTACACAAGCAAAATTTAAAAAATAAATCAAATAAACAATCCAAAGAATTTAGGAGATAAAGAAAATATATATATATTCAAATATATGTTTTTACATTGACTATTCTTATGACACTACCCTTAAACAATGCCCAATGATATTCACTGCTGGCATGCAAACAATGAATACCAGGCTTAAGGGGAAGTTTATCATCTTACCAGGAAATATAATTCCATCAACAAATAATTCCATATTTCTACCTACACATTGGAGGTGCAAAATATGGAAATCCATCAAGTGGTGGAAGTCTTGAAATAAAAAAGAAAGCACATTTCAACAAACATACAGACAATGCGGTTAAAAATAGAAGACTTTTCAGAAATTTTTCCATCACCATCGCAGCAGATATTCACATTTATGAACCAAAAACGCTGCACACAAAACGTTTACCAGGGGCTGTGTAGTCACGAATCCACTCGATCAATTCCTCTTGAGGCAAGTTGCTGAACTCCCCGAGGATGGCCCACTGGGCACGCAGGTTCTGTGACCCTTTCCACGCCATCATCCCAAGCAACGCCACAACGACCGTGTGCTGCACCCAGCGTCGTGATCCTTTTGGTGCGAACTACTCTTGGAAATGGACGAAAGACGATGGATTTGTGATGCAAACCAAGGTACTTTACACAAGCAAAATTGATGCATTTTCCCATTACTCATGGTTCCAAAGAATTACATTTAGCAAACATTAAGTACCCAGAATTTCTTTACCCTCTCCAATGATTTAAAAAAAACCCCAGCATTTATCATGAGATGCATAATTCTTTTTGGCTCCATGTTCCCCTTTGATCCTCTGCCAGGCTGAACCTGCTGCCCTGTCATTTAGCTCATCCATGAGCCTCCACTTCTGTACACAAACTCAGAGAAATATGATGAGAATCTCATCGGATCTAATGCAGGATTTTTGTAAGGGTTAGGGTGGGTTAAACTGTATTAAAAGTTGACATCTTTATTAATTCTAACTTGTAAGTACCTGCTCCATGAATTAGTCGAGGGACCAAACAATCTTACAAACCAAATTGAGTTTCCCTACCTGGCGAAAGCAAACCAGAGATGCCATCAGGCACATGTGAGGTGTGAGGAAGAGCTTGAGGCGCATTATTAAAATGGCCATGGTGGCAAACGCAATCAGAGTGAATGTGTGGAACAACAGCTGCAACAGAAAATATGAGGGATGGGAAATACGGTGTTAAATCGTGATCCAACATCGGAAGTCACTTTTGTGAATCCGATGGAAGCTTGCACTCTTTACCTTACTAGCATTGTGAAATCAGAATGTTGAGGAGTTACAACAAAGTGGAATGAATGCTACAAGACAGACTGACAGGCTAAAGGGAACTTGGCAAGAGGAAGAGGCTGAGAACACATGAACAAAACAAAGCCAGCCAGGCAATTGACAAGAAGTGCCTTTCATACAACCGCATCTCAAAACCTTGGCAAACAGTCTTTCGTCAACAGCTGTCTCTGAAAGAGGCATAGCAGGGCCAACCCAACTCTGCAGTCTGCATCAGACTTCACATCAGGCTTAGATTTTCCCACGCTCGCTCCAAACTCCGAGCCCGAGTGTCATCCAACAAAGAATGCATGGCTTGTGGCTGTGGTGACTTTCACTCTCAGCCAAGAGTGCAGTTGGTCAAGCACAATAACACTTTTAACAATCTCCAAGCACCACTACAGCTTGTTTGTCAATTTGGAACAAAGTGCAGCTAATCTCAGAGCTTAAATTTCATTCCATTCAAACTTAAAGTTTCATCATTTGCAAGCTGTGTGATTAGTCTGCAATGAATTTTTCTACATTTAGCTGAAGTGCAATATGTCAAGTCGAACTGCCCTTGAATCAGGTCACACAATAAATTCAAGACGAAATTCTATGCAACGGGGTTGTAGCATACAGAAACGATCGTGCACAATTTTGACCATTCATGCTCCAGATACCATTGATTATAATGTACAATGATGCATCCAGAACACCGATTCTTACACCATTTGGAGAATTTTTTTTTTTAAAGCGTCGACACTCAATGCACCAGAGAGGAAGCAAAAGCGAGCTGGGGCTTCCGTGTTATGTGGAGGGGAAAGTGGAGGTAGTGGAGATCACGGAGGAGGAGGAGGAGGTACGTACAGAGATGATAGTTGCTGGAAGAGAAGTTGGAGTCAGTTGGACGAAGAGTCTGATGAATGTACATATGTATGTATGTATGTATGTATGTATGCGTGTTCAATTCCGGAGGACTGGAGGGCTAATTGTGCTGATATGGAAGAAGAAGGGCAATGTTCCAAGATCTGCGGAGGTATAGAGGCATTGTGCTACTAAATCATGTCATGAAGGTATTGGAGAGGATTCTGGACAGACAGATAAGGAAGAGTGTGGCGATTGAGATCGGCAAAAGAACAACAGGGGTTTAGAAATCGTAAGGGATGATGGATTGGATGTTCACACTGAGATAGCTGGTGGAGAAGAGGTTGGAGGTGCAAGATGAAATGGCATTGGGATTTATGGAACTGGAGAAGACTTATAACAGTCCAGAGAGAGAGTTGGTGATGGCGACACTGAGAAAGATGGGAGTGCCGGAAGCAGAACTTAGCTTGGTGGAAGGTATGTACGAGGGAATGAAAGGAAGAGTTTTGGTTGGTCTTGGGGTGTCGGAGGAGTTCAGTGTGAGCACCAGTCTGAGGCAGAGAAGCTCTCTCAGCCCACTCATGTTTATAATAGTGATGGTAAATATGAAAGCTATTCTGTGGAGGATGCTGAATGTGGATGATCTGGCTGTTGTGGTGGACAGTGGCCAGGAGATGCAGGAAGTACTAAGGAGTGGAAGGATGCATTTAAGAAACAGGGCCGACGATGAGTATGGAGAAGACCGAGGTGATGTAGGTCGGGCAGCAGAGAAAATAAATGAATACTAAGTTTGAGGGGAAGACGATCAGCCAGGGAATTAGGTTTGAGTATCGGTGGCGGGGGGGGGGGGGGACAGTGACCGTGGATGCTAAGTCGGAGGCAGAGGTGAGGAAGAGGATTCAGGTGGCTGTGAATGCTGAAGGAGGGTGGAGAGAGAGAGAGAGTAATGGCAGACAGAAAGATAGCATGGAAATTTATGGTGACTTATGTGACACCAGGTTCCTTTATGGTCTCAAAACAGTGCACTGACAGAGAGACAACAGAGGATGCAGGTCTGTGAGAGCAACTGGGTCGGGAGGATTGTGGGAGTGAAGAGGGTGGATAGGAGGATAGATGAACTGAGGAAGGAGATTGGTGTGCAGATGAGCTTTATGGGGGAGATTGGTAAAAAGCCGGATGGAGTGGGCTGGCCACTTGGTGTGGATGGGGGAAGATGGAATAGCAAAGAGCAGATAGGTTGAAGGAGCAAGGTAGGAGGAAAAGGGGTAGACCGAGGTTGAGATGCGAAGATTGTCTGAGGAGGGATATCAATAAAGTGGGTTGTATCAATGTGTGAGGAGGGATATCAATAAGATTGGAAAGTGGAGGGAGATGGCTGAGGACAGGGAGAAGTATTGTGGTCGAGGCAGGGCAGAAGCTTCGCACTGTTGGACCTCACCCTTTATAAAGGGAAGAGAAGGAGAATAATAATGCAACATGGCGAAATGATCTCACCTCATGAAAATCGCATTCATAAACCTACAAAAAGCCTTTGTACAACAAAACACAAACCATCAAAATCCCACCTTTGCTTTTTATCTTTGTGCAAAAATAATAAAATTCTTATCAAAGGGAAGAGGAGGTAAATCAGAACAGTCTGGACATAGTTCAGTCTTTATCAAAGTTTATCGATGCAAATGCCTAACTTTTCCACTCAACTCGTTATTTCATTTGAGGTTGAAGAGTTCGTTTTTCTCACCAATTTCAGCTCAGGTTGGGGAACAAGGATACCAAACCTATTGGAACAAACTTTGGTGTGCTTGTTCTCAAACCTGCAATCTGAAATCCAATGAAAGGCACCATGACAGATATTCATTGGGGCTCGAGCTAAATCCCGATCAGCTGCTTCATGGTAATCAGGGCGGATAGTGGTGACGGGAAAAACAAACTGCCCTTCCTCGAGTGCAATACCTCTTCTTTAGTGACAATTAAATGTCTCAATGCACAGATTCATCCCATCTCGTCTTCAATTATCCTACCCTTCTTTCCACCCATGGTAGATGAATCCTGTGGTGAGGCATTACTTTGAAACAACTCCCTTCTCTTCCTGGAAGGCAAATGTGACCGAAGGCAATCTCAGTGCATTCCAAAATGTCTGCAACAAGTGCGTGTCCACTCTCAGGAGACCCAGAAAGCATCTGTCCAACCTCAAGAAAACTTTCAAACTTGTCTTCCTCCTCTAAAACCTGGTGGCACCTTGTTAAATCTGTCTCTGGTGTATGCTAACCTTCCATCTCTTCAAATGGCACCACGGCCGACTCTGCTCGTGAGAAGGCCGAATGCCTCAATTCTATGTTTGCTTCCAAATATTGTGTCCCCAGCCCCTCACACTCTGTGTCCACCCTACCCAGTCACACCCAACTGCTCCTGGACCCTGTGTCTTTTGCATCTGAGAAGGTGAATGTTCTTTCAACCCTCGACTCTGATACTGGACCGGACGGCATCAGCTTACGTGTCCTAATAACCTGCTCTGCTGCTCTTGCACTCCGTCATTTGCACGAGGTCATCTTCCATCTGCTTGGAAATCCACCAACATCACTGCCCTACATTAAAAAAAACTGATCCCCTCAACTACAGACCTAACAGCTTACTTCCTTATCATCAGCTCGGTCATGGAATCTCACATCGCAGTTGATATGAAATCTTTCCTTTTCTCCACCAACTTAATCTCAGGATCACCAATTTGGTTTCAGACCAGGTCACCACTCCACCTTGGACATGCTGCATCTAATTACCTAACAATGGATGGAAGCTCTCAATGTCAGACATGAGATCAGGGCCGTTTCTCTGGTCATATCTCGTGTTTTTGATACAGTCTGGCATCCTGCCTAACTCTGCCGATAGCCATCCAAGGCCAACTCGACACATGGCTTACCAACTTCCTCTACTCTCGTAGCCAACATGTGGCACTCAACGGAATCCTTTTATCTCATCTTCCTGTCGAGGCTGGAGTGCCCCAAGGCAGTGTTCTGTGCCAAGTCCTATTCCAGATCTTCATTAATTATCTCTTTGACTCTGAAAAATCCCCCTTAACCTGTTTACTGATGACTCCACCCTCGACATAATAAATCAAGCAAGCAAGGTATGGGTTTTGCAGCAGCATTCATAATGGTCATCTTGCCGTGCAAAAAAGTTCAAGCAAAATCTAATTGCAAATCCTGAACATACAGTAAAATCGAATGAAACATTGCGGCAGAGAACAAAAAAAAACCAATGTCACCCGTAGGGTGATCCGTATCTTGCCAAAAGGTGACCACGTGTGACTTCTTTAAGGTCACACTGAGGTGAACAGAGCTGCTATCCACCAGGAGCGACTCCTTGAGGAATATCTGCCTACGAGAGATTCCGATGAGAATCGTTCTAACAGAGTAACCATGAAAAATATGCGTTTGCCTCAAAACGTCACCAAATCACGTCATAATGTCTCAAGCTTGATATATCTAGAAAGCACTCATCGAGGTGTTCAATTTGAGGTACTACACATATGGTTCCTAAAACTTGAAAATTTGACCTTGGGGTCAAATATGTTTGACCTTAGGCGTTAACCATGAAGGTCAAGGCCAATCGCCACAAAATTAATCAGCTGAATGCCAGACCATGAACTTATTCCCATGAAGTTTGAAGACGACCGATCAAAAAATAAGGTTTCGTCGACTCCCCTGATTTGCGACAAAGTGACCTTGACCTTTGACCTTGACCTTCAAAATTGTATGCGCTGAAAGGGACCTTTATAGGCTTCTGATATGCGAAGTTACAAAAATTTCCAATGATAACTGTGCTCTGCAGAGTGATTTATACGTGATTACAGATTAAAAAAAAAACAAACAACAACAAAAAAAAACACATGAAGGTCAAGGCCAATCGCCACCAAAATTAATCAGCTGAGCGCCAGACATGAACTATATTCCCATGAAGTTTGAAGACGATCCGATCAAAATTACTCAAAAAAAAGGGTTTTGTCGATTCCCCTGATTTGCGACAGTGACCTTGAGCTTTGACCTTGACCTTCAAAATTTTATGGCCTGAAAGGGACCTCCATAGGCCTCTGATAGCGAAGTTACAAAAATTTCCAATGAAAACTGTTGTCTGCAGAATTTTTTTTTCGTGATTACAGAACAAACAAAACAAACCAAACCAAACAAACAAAAAAACATACAGACTGACTAACATATCTTGCAAAAACTTCGTTTTGGCAAGATAACAAGGCACAGGATGGGTAATACACACAATAACACACTTCTTACCTCTGCATTGGCAGCATCTTTATCATCATCTCTGTTAATAAAAAAAGAGTAAATGGTAAGTTTATCGTTATCCCAATGACAAACCCAACCAAGAAAGAAGTATAAAATCTTGCCTTTCATGAGGAATAGGGCGACCCATTTACTAAACACAAACTACAGACATCATAATCGTGTGACAATCAGATATTCAATCTTGGGGATACTACTACTGCTAAGCCGATGAAATTGATGCATCTTTCATTGCCGTCTGCTTACTGTTCTGCCGTGTCATGCGATTCATTCTCATGCGGTTCAGATCCTTCATCGCAAACCTGCAGGTCACATTTCAAAAGTTTGGTCAACATCATAAGACTGCTTCACAACACGATTGCGAAAATGTAATCTCTCAACTTCCCATATGTCGTTTGCAGCAATGTTTCGATCAGGCTGATGAGATCAACTATGTCTACTCTTGCTACCACTTCTTTAACGGCCCCAGTTATTCCCACATTCTTATGTTGTCAGCTGGAGAACATTTTGACCAGTCTTTTGCGAACAACACGGACTGTCTTGACACTCGACTGAAGGTGAGAAGAGTTTGTCATTTGTTCAGGGCGCCGGCGATAACTTGCCCTCCTCTTCACGAAAGATACCATGAGATCTTTATCGTCCACCAACTAATAAGATATGGGACACCGGGTTTAATGCCCGTTGGAGTGACAGATCACATTGATGCCTTGCTTTGCATGAGAAACACCAGGATTGCACTATTCAGGTGAGCCGAGAAGAGAATGTGCATACCTACCCTGAGAATATTTATTTATATACAAGTCAATTACACGTTCCAGGTGATTTGCTTCACCAATTGCATATGTACTTGTAAAAAGTGTTGTTCGACAAAAGATTCTACAGACTTCATTATATATATATAGTGCATAAAACTTACCCACATTTCTCTCGCCATCCAAGAAGGGCTGCCGATTTATAACATAGGAAAACAAAGAGAAAAATTAAATTACATTTCCAATCTCGTGTGCTAATCCCATATACAGTACTATGTTAATCGAGGGAATTGCGTTAGATACAAGCACATTCACATTTACACGTATTTATAAGCTCCAAACAAATTTGTTTACATTTCTTTGCAACCATTTTTTAATCCACTTGGTGCACTCATCCATGACACTCATTCTCTTTAGCCGTCTTGATTTCAGTTCCACAGCGAGTCACTGGTCACTTAATAAATCGCCCGCAGCAATCCTCCCATCCAATCAGACCCACGTCTATATCTGAATCACTGGAAAATATTGTATAATGACAAGACAAGTGTCTAACTAGTTATCTTAAAGTGATACAAGTATGTTGCTCATCCTTCGACAAACTAGCATGATGCACCATCAGCATTACGTATGGGCTATGTCAAAGGAAGCGAGACATTCCAATTCCTTGTAATCTGTACGAATAAAACGGTGTGTTTGGTGTGTGTGTGTTGTGTGTGTGTGTGTGTGTGTGTGTGTGTGTGTGTGTGTGTGTATATGTGTGTCCTCCATAACTCCAAAACATAAACCAAGCAGCCTGAAACTTTACCAAGTACCAAGTACCTGAATACCAAGAAAAACTCCAAGGAAGTGGAGTTTTCTCCACTTCCTGTAGCTCTTTTTCTGGTTTTCGTCAATGATCTCTCCGACTCCCCACTCCCACCCTCGTCTCATGCCCCTTGCTGTGTGTTAGCTCTCATACGAGCCTCGACAAGGCATACAAAAAAAAAATGTGCAAGAGTGAAAATTGGGTGTTTGGGTTAATTAAAAAACCCCTTTTGAAGATAATTAACAGCCTTATTTAATTACATCCTTCATCAGGCGATCCTCGGTGTTAAGGCATTTCTTGGGTAACCTCACTGGGGTCTGAAGCTACCAGGGCACAGCGATTTCTTAATGATAAATAAAGTTGTTGTTTTCACTTTCCTCATTCGTATTATTGAATGCCTGTTCATCATAGCTATGAATCGCTGGGTACATCACAATGCTTATCAACATCTGGAGACGTCAGCGTTCATGGCTTGATATTTTGGGCGTCTCTGGGAGGTGTATGGTTAACGTGTTGCTAATTGCGTGCCAAACTAGCCGTTTCTTAACAACCGTTTTGTTAGAGTGCTTGCTTGAGTGCTTAAGCCACTTGGTGAGTGCTCTCCAAGCTGTTTGGTGGTTCGTTTCGGTAAAAGTATCCGTGCTGTCAAGGGAACATCGATTAGACAGACATACATTTCCGCCGGTGTTGGGCCCTGCGGTGCCATGCGGTTTGTGTTTTGGGAGGTGTCTCATCCACTGAAACATGTGCAATTTTATTTTTACAGACATCGCTTTTTTAACCTTTTGTGCGATCAAATATAATCCACCCCTCACTTCGACATCGATACATACGTAAAAACAATAAGGTCCAACCGACCACGTGTTTGCCATGATTTAGCTGTGAAGGCATAGAGCATAGACTGACTTTTTTCTATTCTGTGCCTTGATATATTTTTCAATTGAATTTTGCTAATTTCCCACTTGAATTCCTCTTTCAAAGAACTCTGTTTAAGGTAAATCATTGTGTTTTGTTGTCGTTTTTATGTATTTATTGCACGTGTACGCATATAAACTGGATTACCATAATGGAAATGTGTGCATGTGTGTACGTGCAAGTTGCTGCTGTTGCCTGCCATCTCCACATGTAGGTGGGTTCCAGGAGGTGAACTAGAGACCTGCTAGGTCTCAAAGTGTGTGTGTGTGTGTGTGTGTGGTGTGTGTGTGTGTGTGTGTGTGTTGTGTGTGTGTTTGTGTGTGTGTGTGTGTGTCATGCACCCTCCCTCCTGCAGTGAATAGCAACGTTTGGTGGGTATCTTTTTCTTGTAAAAAAGAAAAAAACTCTCCACACCACACCCTCACCCTACATATCTCTCTCTTTCTTTCTCCCCCCCCCCCTCACTTTATTGACCTGTCAGCGAAGCGATGGTTGTATTTGCTAGTTATACAATAAATTGTAAGCCAGGAATAAGAAGAGTGTGTGCAGTGTGTGTGGGTGTGTCAGTTGTTATCTCCATATGCGTGTTTAAGAAGATGGAACGTAGAAGATTATAAGGATCGAAGATGACATGAGACCACCTGCACAAAGCCCTTGGAGGGAGAGTGCGAGAGAATGGCTTTTGTAAGGAATTTCTATGAACAGGTGGGGGAGGGGGGGGACAAAATAAATAAGTAAACAAAAAAAATAAAGGATAAAAAAGGAGCATTTTTCCACAGGTGTGCGGAAATCCTGGATTTTGGGAGCTTAACCTCTATCGGGTTATTGGAAGAACACTTTGCAAAAGGAGATTATAAAGACCGGCCATCGACAAGAAACTCGAAGTGTGAGATGCCAACTACATTGACCTAAAGAAAACTGAATGCCTAAATTCAGATGGTGCAAGTGTCATACTTGACACTAACACTTGTATTGGGGTTAAACACTCTCACGATGCCTCTCCAAAAGGACCGTCTGGAAACCCGAACCCTTCCCCCCCCCACCCCCATCTACTTTTTCAACAATCCTCTTGAAGAAGTCCTTTCATCCAAGCTTTTGGTTCTCACGATCTGCCATGATCTTTCTTGGGAAAGCCACATTTCCAAGCTGGCCTCCAAAGCCAGCCGCCAACCGGGCATCCTCTGCCGTGCAAAGTCCTTCCTTGGTACACCTGAGCACCTAACCACTTACAAAGCCTTCATGCACAGCCTGATGGAGTACTGCTCTCTCCTCTGGGCTGGTGCTCCCACCTCTCACCAAGCACAGAAACCTGTGGAAACCTTCATGCTGTGGAAATCAAGGCTTTTGGGATCATTGGTATCAACCACGATGAAACTGAGTCGTTGGGTCTCTCACTCTCCCACCGCAGGCAGGTCGATGGTCTTTCTTTCTTCTACCGTCTCCTCTTCGGCCTTTTCCCCCTCCCCACCTCAACCCCCACTCTGTCTGTGATCTGTCCCTCCCCATATTTCCGCAAGGCGCTCAAGGTGCACCAGCAACCCCCTTCTGGTGAAACTGCCACAATCAAAAATTATTGCTCACCTTCACTATTTCATTCCTCCTTTTTCCCACCTCTGGAACAAACTCCCACACACTCTTCAATCTCACTCTTCCCTCAGGGTCTTCAACACAGCTGTTCACCACCATCTCTTATCTTCCCCCCATCCAAAACCATGATATTTTCTACCCCCGTTAATCCACCCCAAACCCACCTCCTTCAATTTCCCCACTTTCCTTCCTGAAAGTCCCTGTAGTGTCCATCTTGTTTACCCTGTGTTCCCTGCCCCATCCCTCTCACTTCCACTGATCTCCTCATGTCTCTGTTCTCTTATGTTTTGTGCTTCCCTCTCCCACCCCTCTCGTCTCCTGCTCCCTTTGTTATATGTTGTCTATTAGCTCTTATAAATGTGAGATGAGCCTCGACGATGTATACCCAAAAATAATATTAATAATAATAATTTTCAGGCACCTGCAGGACTATCATGGCAGAAAACAATGCATTTTCAGAAATTGCAAAAACTGACAAATCAATAAGCAGCGTTCCATGGGAATGTAGGTTTTGTGCCCACAAGAGAGAGAGACTAGATTGTTCAAAAACAAGACAAGTATGCTGATAACCCTGGTGATGATTGCAAAAGGGTCCTCTGTTTCCAATAGTCGTGCCATCATTAGACGTGCATACGACCTCTTCGTCCAGCAGAAAGGACAGCTTTAATGTGCAAAACATGTGGATACACATTTTGAAGATTATTCAATGCATTTTAGTTCATTTCAAAAGTTTTTTTTCATCATCATCTTTTGCCTCCTCAGGCCTTTGTAATTAATGTAAAAGTACACTGATGTCTCCTTGTATAAAATATAGCTGCATGCACAAACACCTGAAATCACCGCTTTTATTGTCATGCTCACCAAAATTGATCACTCAACAGTTTTGCTTTATTCTTGATAATCTGAAAGAAAAACACCCAAAATAATATCAATGAAGACAAACATCTAAAAGCTTCAAAAAAAAAAATCAACACATTTCATATAAAAAGTGTATTAGAACAAATATACACAAAGTACTGTGCAAAACTTTGGGTTATTCCAATGATATTCATACTTTAGGGTAAATTCATCAAGTGATCACTTTAGTCAGATGCAACTTGTGACTGCGAGCTGCATAATTTTTTGGTGGCACAACTGTGCTGCTGATGCAATGCCCCCGCTACCAGCAAGCTGGTACTCATTTGGCTGACCTCAGAAGGATGACAGGCTGAGTCAGCCCGACTTGGTGTCAGTTCAACGGCCCGACAGGGGCTTGAACTCAAGACCCTTGGATCTTAAGCCAAGCACCTGAACCATTCAGCCAACAGCAGGCTTGAATGATCATCGATAACAGTCAAGTGTTTATTATTGTAAACTAACAGCCTTTATAAATGCAGGTGAAACAAACTGCTGAAGTAAATAACAAAACGCAGTCATTTTAAAGTATCATTCAATATTTTGTGTGTCCACCCTTTCCTTTATTGAGTGCCATCATTATTTTACCCATGTTTGCTGTATACAACTGAAGCACTCCTGCAGGCATATTGAGCCAAATATCCTGGAGTACATTTCACATTTCTGTAATGCGAGTTTGGTCCTCTTTTTCTACTCTATTTGCAGGTAATCTCGTATGGGCGGTATGGCCTCAATGGGGCTCATGTCTGTCCATACTCTGGGGTGGCGATTCAAACACTTGGAGCACACCAGCTGTAACCTTGTCCTTCAAGCACTGGTTTACTCAATTGGAAGTGTTTTGGGTCATTCTCTCATCAGAAGATGAATCCTTTTCCAATTGAAAGATTGAATTTTACTATGAACTGCATTGTGCTGCAGTATCTGCTTGTACTTCTCTTTTCTTTTTAGCATCCCAATGATTTTAACAGGTTTTCCTTCACCAAAAGCTGAGATACAACCCCAGACAGTCACAGAGCCTCCCCCGTGTTTAACAGTATGCTGCAAACATTGCGTGTCATAACGTTATCCATATCTTCGGTGTACAACCTGGCGACTCAGATCAAAAAAGTTCAAACTTCGATTCATCAGACTACAATATCCGATTCCATAGTTAAGTTCCCTAGTTTTGGTGTTGCTTTGTAAATCTGTCTTTTCACCTCATGTGTGGTCTCAGCAGTGGTTTCTTTGTTGCAACTTCGCCATGGAGACCTGCTGCAATCAGCCTTCTGCGCACAAGGCTGAACGAGATGGTAATGTTCAGGCCTGCTCTCATTTCATTTGTCAGTTGCCCACTATATTTTCTTCCATCACGTAAGCCGAGCAACTTCAAAGTGCTCATTTTGACTTGGGGAGATTCTTCTGGGTTTTCCTTGCCTTTTCTTGTGTTGGACTGAGCCAGTTTCTTTCAATGTTACAAAGTGTACCTCAAACCATTGTAAATCTTCAGCTTTTCTGCTATTTTCTTCATATTGTGTCCCTTTTCATATTGTGTCCTCTCTGCTCTCTGTTTTTCCTTGTTCTTTGGTGCTACTTCATCACGACTTTCCTTCATTCTTTGACTCTAAGTCATTCGCTGGCTTTCGTCATGCACCTGCTCTTCCAATAATGGCGTACACAATCGCCTCTGACATTCACTGCATCGCAAAGGATAGGTCTCACTGAAATTCTTTGTTGTGAAGAGTGCGATCTGTGGCACCAAGGTGTGGGGGTCAGCAGATAAAGAGAAAGTTACAGTCAAAATAATAAGAAGAAGGAGAGAAGCCATGAAAGCCGTAGCCGAGCTAGTAGCAGAAGAGAGAATCAAATAATAGAAATCAGTGCCAAGTTAGAAAGCCTATATATTACTAATAAAGATAGGCAAGTGTTGTAGACGATAGAAGAGCGATAAAAAGAGTAGTAAGAGAAAAAAGTCATAGTAGAGGTTTATAATATAGAAAGAAGAAGATAGGAGAAGATACTATGAGAGAAGTGGTTTAATTATTTTATATTCATCATCTACATAAGTTTGTGTGTCCCCATTTCTCTGTGTCGTTTTGTCTCACTTGGACTGTTCCAAACTGCTTGTTCCCATCCATCTTTTTCTCACGTACTCTTTCACAAATAAACACTTAAAAAAAAAAAAAAAGCAATGAAATGTCTTCCATCCCATCTGCATCCTATGTGAGTGCCATTCATTTTGGTTCATCTGGGTGACCATGTGGACGGTAAAGTTTTAAATATATGTTATATTACATATATATTGTTTACGGTTGTGGAATTCACAGATCACCATTCAGGTTCCCAGATCATTATGTCGATAAGTGTTGTGTTCAGGTTAGATTTCCCACCAGTTATACGGAATTATTTTGTGCCGGCTGTGCTTGGTTTTTATTATTTGATTGTGATGATTGTTTGAAGTGTTCGCGTTATGTTCCGATTGTTTCCGATGTGTGGGTTATTTGTTGGGCTGTGACCTTTAGTAGGTTTTGCTATTCTTCTACTTTTTAAACAACATCTCCTCACCACCTTCTCCATAACCCTAACATCTCCCTACCACCTTCTTCACAACCCCACATCTCCCCACCACCTTCTCCACAACCGCCAACATCTCTCGCCACTTCTCCACAACCGCCAACATCTCCACAAACAAACACGATGGCATCCTCGGACAGCGGCAGGTGATTCAAACACGGCCGCGCATGACTTGCAAAACGGATCAACACACAACGAGAGGCAGGGAGCGGACCGCCGCCGGGGGTGAACGGTCAAAGGTGAAAGGAAGGAGGCGCGCTTATTTTGGGTGGTAAAACCAGAGCGACCGCTCCCCTCCGGGCTATAAAAAGGCGCGTTTCAACGCCAGAGGTGTGTTGTGGTCGGTGGAGGCAGTCAAGTTGGTTGAGTCCAAACGGTGGTGTTGATCGGAGGAGTGGAGTTCGGTCGTCGTCGGAGCCAGCCAAGTCACCAAGTTGTGTCGTTGTGGGAGTCAGCGCGAAGTCGCCAGCCGGAGATGACGCCAGCCGGAGGAGAGAAGTCGCCAGCCAGCTACATAACGGTCCGGGCGATCGAGCCCCGAGTCGGTCGAGCGACGCTGAGGAGTGAGCGGGCTCTTAAAGAGCATCAACTCTAAAAAGCAAGGCCCGTTTGCTCCTCTTGAAGCAGCGTCGGCCAGCCCGATCGACCAGGCCACGCTGCTAGGTCCTGTGGACCAACCACGCCGCCGTTACAACAGCTGCCGCTTGACAACAGACATACGGAGGGTCGCGGACAAAAAGACCATCGAGTTGCCTCAAGGCGACAAAGGTAACCTGCACGGCCTCGCAGAGTCCTTCGTTATCCCAGCTCCGAGACATTAAAGGCTTACGGCCCAGTTCTATCTTTCTTTTCTGGGGTTTTTGCATGGAAGTCTGTGGCGCCTTGTCGTAATAGAATTGTTGTAAGTGCATGTACGTAATACATAGATATCGGCTGTAGTTTTGCTCGTGTCATGTTCCCATCCCCCATTCATTGCATACGTGTGAAAATAAATGTCCCCATTGTTGAAATGTCACCTGTCGTTGCGTCCTTCTCCATTGATCTGCCATAACTGTCGCGTCGAATAAGCTCATCAGCTGGCTGACATTAATAGCCGATAAAACGTACATCTGGTCCGACGGGGCTTGAGAGAAAACCGCTCAGCAATCGCAAACGGAACGAGCTGCTAAAAGCGCGTCGTTTCTGTGCAGGCTCCGTTGAGGTTAAATCCCGGCATTTCTGTCTGCGCGAATAATTAGGTACATCGACAATTCGGCGATCGACCCTGTAGCGGCGTGGACAGAAGAGTTGGCTGGTTATGGTGTGGTTAACACACCCGTAGCTGCGTTTCGGCGTTGATCCAAAAAGCTGCACTAGATTGCTCGTCCGGTGGGCGCGCCGGCCGCAATTTAGCGAAAGGCGGTCGCCCGCACGCCGGGCGGGCGAGAATCCACAACAATATATATATTAACTGGCTTCATCAGGCACAATACACCCTGAGCCTCGGCAAGTGTGCGTTTTTATTTATTTCGATACAACCTCTCATTTCCGGTCACGTGCTGGGCTCAAAGTCAAATGGTGTTTTTTATTTATTTATTTATTTATTTTGCAAAGCGAAAACACCACTGCGTCACCTCCAACAAAGAAGACTCATCCTGGTGACTGTCAAACAGACAAAGATTGTAGGTCAACACATGTTAAACATCAAACGGAGCCACCGATTTAGATGTGATCGGTGGGTAAATCGAAACATGTGGAGTGTGATGAGCACTCCCCCGATCCCCATTGGACATAGTCCTACACCAAAGGCTAGGTTGACTAGCCTGTTATCCTTCCAAGGTCAGCAAAATGAGGACCAGCTCACTGGTAACAGGGACACTGCACCAGTGGCACAGCCATGCTTCCAGAAAATGATGCAACCATACGAAACAAGAAGTGGATGATGCTCTGGTATTATTTTAGGTCCTTGGTATCATCCCAGGTGTAACTGGAATTTTCTTTGATAACAATGTATGACACTCCTTGTGATTTTTTTCAATAAAAAGGGACACACACAACACACACACACACACACACACACACACACACACACACACACACACACACACACTTTTGGAGTCGAAAGGTTTCCATCATAAATGGATGGAAATGTGCTTTGTTGCCCTGATAAGTGTGAAACCGGTCAGTAACAGGACTTTTCATTCACATGTAACACATCTGCCACAAAATGACATTCAAACTATTGAATTAGTTGCTGCGAGAGCTCTTCTAGATGCCGCAATATAGGGTGCGTGTGCGGTGATGTTACTTATGTTTTGTCTCAGGTGGAGAATAGCATTAGTACATACATATATAATATTTATATATTATGTTTTTTTTCTGTATCCTAGCTCTCCACAAGCCTCGACACTTTATTGTTTTTACTGTTACCCTGCTCTTTCGCAGGTCGGGAATTGCAGCCACGACTTAAGCAGTCTGTACACGGTATCTTAAGCTGGGAAGCATCTGCCAGCACTGGTCGTTTATGCTGCCGTGGCCGTTAAACATCCTACAGTGTCTTTCACATGGAGTAGATAATTGTCACCAGCACCCTGAACAAATTACAAAATTCTGCCCCAACTACATTGCTGGGAAGGCAATGACAAGCAACCCATTGTTTCCCCTTGCCCAGAAAACTGATACGTCAATCATCAGCAGCATGGAAAAGGTATGGGATTAATGGATTAATCAAAGATAAAGGTCACTAACACTAGTGACCAGGTATAAGCAATGGAGAAATGTGGAAAAGTGTGGCAGGCGTCTTGAGTTGGAAAAAAATCAAATATTATATTATAGGACAGAAGTATAATTTGAATGATAACATGTTAATCCTTTGAGAAAACCAATCTGGATTCGATGCAAGGATGATAACATGAGTGGACCTGATTATGAAACTGCCATGTTAGTGTCATACCAGATGTTAATATATTCTGGAACTTGCTCATCTTAGTGGGATTAAGAGGGTGGGGTAAGGATGTTCTAAACTCATTGTACCATTTTAATTTGTGAGAACATTAAAGATAATTGAGATTTGTTTTTTCAACAGTAAATCTCTGGGCTAAATACCATGGTAAAAACAAACATGTTTGATGAATAGAATTTGGGAAGATGTGACATAGGTATGATTATCTCTTCCTGAGCTGCTGATCATAGACCATTCTGTACACATTTCCAAACATGACCAGATAAATACAATTCATTCACACGATCAATAATAACAGCAGGAACATCACTCACTGTGCCAATTTTAAACTAACCTTGAAGGAGATCATCAAGATCACAATCACGACAGTTGGCAGCAAGAAGGTTTTTGAGAACCGAACAAGTGTCTGGTAACATCACAAAAAGTTACATTAGAAGTGTAAAAAGGTATATTTCGTTTACATTTCCAGAATTTTATTTTAAAAAGCAAAACCTTACTCATTTTGCTTTTCTTTAAAAAAAAAGGGGGGGGGGAATCTAATCAAAGCCTCCAGTGACACTTTTCCAACCAATGACAGTCATTTGTACCTTCCTTTCCAGATAGTCAAACTCTGGAGCACAACTGTACAACTGAGTGTCAAAGTCTTGGTAGTTGCTGAGCTTTGACTTGAGCAAGTTGAAAATATGAGCCTAAAGAAGGGAACAACAGGAATGGCCACAGCAGCAGTGAAATCACAACACACTATAATGAAAATTTCACAAAGTTTTAAAACACCTCTTCCACCATCCAAGATGAATAAAGTTAATTCTCAAAAATGTGTACAGTTGGTGTTTGGCATGCAATAAATATGAACCAGTGAGTGGGGGAGGAGATCTTCAGCAGCAAAGAAAATGAGAACTGGGGCACTTGGAGCACTTAGCAGGGAAGCTACTGTTGAGACTGAAAAAGTGCAAAATAATTCATTCAATATGCAGGAATTTATTTATTTTTAATTCAAAATGACATTTTAAAAAAATTACCCCCGTGTGGGGGTGACGGTCATCTCTATAATGTTTTTTACTATCATAATCGATGAACCGTTGCCAGATATCTCCTAAAATGACAGACGAGATAGGTTTTGAAAATGGGACTTTCACAACTTTCGTGACCTCGTGACCTTGACCTGACCTCGAAAAAAATGTCGTTGGGTATCACTCATCGACCTTTCCACATACCAAATTTCATCAAGATCGGAAGTAAAAGTTTTCTTTGTACCAGAGGTGTTTTTGCCATCTTCCAGGTTACGTGGCGGCCAAACGGGAGGAAATTCAAAAATCTGTCCGGTTAGATACAAATAATATTTTTTACTATCATAATCAATAAACAGTTGCCGAATATCTTGTAGAATGGCAGACTAGATAGGTTTTGAAATGGGATTTTTATAATTACGTACGTGACCTCGTCCCTGACCTTGAACCCGGACAAAAGTTATATCGTTGTGCAACACTCATCGACCTCTACCCACATACTAAGTTTCATCAAGATCGGAAAGAAAAATTGTTGACGACGTACAGACGTACGGACGTACGACGTACGGACGACTGACGGACTGACATTTGGTCCGGCTTTATTAGGTCATCTCGGTAGAGATGACCTAATGAACAATCAACCATACACATTGATTGACCCTGAAACAGCTTAATCAATAATG
The DNA here is from genome assembly GCA_035128595.1 of Eptatretus atami. NCBI lineage: Eukaryota > Metazoa > Chordata > Myxini > Myxiniformes > Myxinidae > Eptatretus > Eptatretus atami. Next base: position 46,560,205 of record CM068959.1, on the reverse strand, counting down.
CCTCGGTAAGCAGATAGTGGAAAGGAGGCATAACCCTAACCCTAACAGCTTGGGGGCGGGGTGGGGGGTTTGCGAAGAAATAGTTCCCCCCCCCCAATTAAAATTTACCAAATTAGAGGAAAAACCTGCCTCCCTCCCCCAAAAACCATTTAGCAATACAGGACATGCGAAATTATGTGATCACCTCATAATGCATCAGCACGCATGCGCAGAGAAAGCCGTAGCAACAATGGCGATCGGAGCACAATATATCATTCAGATATATAGATATACATCACGAGATAATGATTAATAATGTTGCGGGCCGGGGGTCGGGTGAGAATACCAATAGGTGGGGGAAGCCACTCTGTTCCCCCAGACTCCCCGGAATTGTAGGCCGTCGCACACGGGTAATTCCGTGACGCGGCGGTTCGCTTAACCGACTGTGGACGCCAATAACTCAACGCGTGACCTAGGGTCCTCCCGTCTATGGATTAATCGGGTACCTAATTAATCACGTGGTTTAATTACTGGGGAACACGCCCTCGGTACGCCTTGTCCGAACCGGATCACTCTACCTTACCGGATCACTTTACCGGATCGGATGCAGCCGAGCGACACTGCCAAGGACGTACCGGCTAAAAGGAACGGATCGTTGGGAATAAAGTCCCGGCTAAACTGGGATTCGGACCATGCTGGATCAATGGAAGAAAAGACAAAAACGAGCAGGGAAGATTCCTAATAATGATTTATTTACAATCAACTTATAAAAGGGGACACAGAGCAGACTTAACACAAAATTAAAACAATAATAATGATAACGATCTTCTGCAGTCTTACTTAAGCAGACAGGCACCAGCACACACAACACACACACACACACACACACACACACACACAACACACACACACACACACACACGATGAAGAGAAAGTTTTGCAACCAGGAAGGGAGGGGAGTTGAGGCTATGATCTCGGTACCTTTGCGCCCGATAGCACGACGCGCCACCAATAAGTTTTGGGTGGGGGGGGGATACTCCGTGGTGTGGTACCCGACAGTGGGCGCATTGTCTCTGGCTTCAGCTGCAAGTGTGGAGACTGTTCGTGAAAGGAGGAGCTTGAGTCGAGAAGGGCAGAGTCCAGAGTGCGAGGGTGGAGTGGTAGGCGGGACCAGGTAGGCGGGTGGGGTCGACGTTGTGTGGGCGGAAACGAGGAGGCAGAGTCCAGGCAGCAGGAGGCGGGTCGTGGCAGTGTCGGCGAGGGCGAGGTGAGAGCGGGAGAGAGGCGGAGAAAGAGCAAGAGGCAAGAGAGCGAGGCGGAGGGACTGCCCCGACCTTTATAGGACCTGCAGCTCGGGGGGAGGGGCCATGCCAAATACAAACGTCATCACCGAATCAGGTGCTCCGATTGGCCCCGACCCCTCACGTGGCCCGCCAACTTTGGCCGGAAACCGCCTCACTTCGTTTCCGGCAAGGCCATCCCACCAGACAGTGGAAATGTTCTGCTCCGACCCCACGAGATGACATGATCGCCCACACCGAAATTGGCACGCGAATCGTCCTGCAAAAACCCCGGGGCCATGCCCAGGCGACCGGTCGAGGGTCCCGCATGCCCGCTCGGGTGTTCGACCAGCGTCGATCAACACGCTTGCTCCGCGCGCCAACGTGGCCCGCACTGTACATTCCCCGGCTCGATCGCAGCTTCGCTGGCTGTAGAGACGAGAAGACGCTCACCATCCATGGAGAATCCGCTGCTGCCAGCGAGGGCCGAAGGTACATTGCCATGGATAAATCCATGCACGTTTCACGAGCGGCGTACGCGTCTGCTTTCGAGCACATTCCATACAGTGTGCGCGGTTCGGCCATTACGCACGTGGCCAGCGCTCGCGTTTGCACGACTCTGCTAGCGTGTGCGCTGGGCGAGCACCAATATGTGTCGGATATTGAGGTTGAAAAGGAACAAGCCGCTTCTACTCCACACACTCGTCTCCCGTCCAACATGGCGTGGTCGTCTTTATCGGACTCCGTACGCGTTTTGTGCAGCATGGGCGTCGTGCTGGCTGTGTTTCCTGTGTTGTGAAAAACACCATTCGTGCAGCTTCTTAAGAGGTATTTATTCGTATGCCTTTTTAATGCAACCGGCAATCCTCCCTAGACCATCGGAAGCCCGAGTCGATAATCCCGCACTGCCAAGCACACATGACTCGCTGCACGCCGGGTTTAGGGCTCGCCCGGGAACGAGGACCTGTGCAGCAGTTTCCTCACCGCAGCGCCGCACGCACTGATTTACCTCAGGAATAATCAGACGAAAAGAAGAGTGTGGACGAAATGAAGGAGAAAACGATTTAAGAAACCCTAGCTATTAGATCATCGCAACGCACTCCCTTGTTGTCCCGCTAAACAAAAGGAAAGGGACTATCTATACGTATAATAATGGAATAACTGCCTTGGGACACCTATCTGCTGTATGCATGCGGTTCCTAGAACCGCAACAATATGTTGGCCTATACATAATCTAATGTGGTGTGCGAATTTGTCTGTGAGATATTCCTTCAAAGCCGTGATATCGATTTTGTTAGCTACTATGGCTCACCGAGCTCCGAAAATAATTTTAAAAGACTGAAAAATACCTGAGAGAAAGGGGTGTATCTGTGCACAATGAAAGAGTTGGAGAACTTTCCCAGTTTACTGACAGGGCCAAGACCCAGTAGCTGCCTGTAGTGCAGGCTACTGATGACATGGATCGGTGCAAGCTCAGGAGAACTGTGGACATGCGCGTACTACCCAAACCCTGACCATCGCTGCCAGTGAATGAATGGACTGTGAACCTTATGGTAGAGTCTGCTGTAAACATGCCAAAGCTTGGTGATTTATTCAATGGCCGTGTGCAATTGGAAAGACAATGCTGTGCGGCATTACCCACAAAGTAATCGTTTGCAACTTTTCGAGAAAGGATATCTTCACGACGTGAAAATATATAAAGCATGTGGCAGTTATATTTACGTGAGGGACAGACGTACACGTACCATGTAGACTTCAATGTGGGAGACACCACCTCTGATTGTGGTGATTCTTAACAGCGAAGAGGTGGTCATATCTGGGGCTTGAGAATGCACCGGTTAAGTTTAAAATCAACTTTTAACCCTTTGAATCCTTTGAACCCTGAGCTCCTTGGACTTTTGGCTCCCACACCCTGGGCTCCCTGCAGAATAATCCGGCCGCTCGTGAAAATGGAAATTTGAACAGCAGCCGGTAAAACGGCCACCAAGGTTCAAAAGGTTAAAAAGGTTAAAATAATAATATTTACTATTAATCATGCTGGGGGGGGAAGGAGGGTAGGGAGCCAGAATCTGTGAGGGCTATTATAAATATATTGTTTGTTTGATTTCCAGTCACAAGAGAAATTATAGTACATTTTTGCATCTACTGCTAAAATACGTGTATGCGTGTGTACTGTGTATACAGCAATACCTCCCATAACACTGTTGATATTCCTGGAAACAGAGCTCTGTGTGAAACAGCTCTATAAGGAGGTAATTATAACTCTTTGAATGTCCGATCACAAGGCTTTGTTTTCCATGTTCACGCTCGATGGGATCATCAGGTCGTACGTGAGCATGACATCCATATTTAAATGATTGCCCTTGGTGTGTGTTTCATTGCGTTTTCTGGAACTCGGATGTTGAAATTTTTGCAGATATGCCAATGAATCACTTTACATACTTAATTGTGCTGTTGTGTGTAAAGTTGTTCTGATAATATTTTTTTTGCATCCCCAAACCAGGTGACTAGTACTTTAGGTTTCTGTCTTGCAGAACCTACACTTGTCCGTCTGGCTCACTCCTGCAATCTTTTTAAATCCATTGGTATAACATCCTTGATCTTGGACATTTATTATTATTCGTTCTCTGTCCCAACTCTGTCCAATTATTTTTTGTATTTTTCTGCTCTTTTGTCGTTCTCCCAGTTGTTGGTGTGTATTTGTTGATATTTCTTTTTAGTTATACACCCACTCCCTGTGGAAGCAACAGGAATGGTCATGTTATTATCCTTTCTGGGGTATATAGATTACAGTAGATCTCAGCTCACAATCGTTAGTCTGTGGCGGACATGATATGCATAGAATGCCTCAAGGACGTCAGGATTCATCCAGATTTTTCAGTTTAGTGCTAAACAGCAGTCGTGACTGTTTAAGAAGGTAATTATGTGTTTGGGTTAATAAATATTTTTTACTTCTGGTAGGCTTGCCCCATGAAACAACACGATAAGATACACACACACACACACACACACACACACACACACGGCATTTGTCCAAGGAGGAAACACCCCTTGGGGAGGAGGAGGAGATTGGGACCATACTCTGTGCAGAGCGTTGGTGCTGCTTAAGCAGTCTCCTTGGCAATTGGGTACAATCCTGGACGGGTCGCCACTCCGACACAGTACACCAGCATGCTGACACTCATTTTGCCGACCTCGGAAGGATGACAGGTCGAGTTAACTCCACCTGGTATTAATTCAACAGTTAAGCAGGATTTGAACTCAGGACCCTAGGATCCAAAGCCTGCCGCCCTAACCATTAAACAAACACCAGGCCATAGAAACAACAAATCGAAATAAATATGGGTTTAATGAACATAAATCAAATACTCATAAGAGAAATAAATCAAAGCGTAATAATGAAAATAAATCAAAGCATGAGGTAATGAAACATGAGGTAATTTACAGCCAAAAGACGAGGCGCCTCTACACACAATAACAAAAACGGACAAAGGGAAAAGATAAAACAAAATAAAAATCACTCTCCTTATTCTGGAACTTAGCTTCGTCCAAAGATGATCCTTTTTGGACCTGGCGTCATCGAAACCGTGTAGTCACTACGTGGGAAACCGCACCCGAAAATGGTGCCAAGCCGCTCTCTGGGTGGGAAACATACGTGAGGTATTCGTGTGGTGGTATTCAACGCCAGGGCTCAGGAACCGCCATGCAGCTTCTTTTCACGAGCGAATATGCCAACTGTTCCTCTCTTGCACCAGGTCTGTTCACCACGATAGCCCATTTTCCTGCTCGACCATACGATGAGACGATTTCTGCGGCCCCGTGATAAGGCTACGAGGCACGCTCTTCTTCCCTCCTCAGAAACATACACACTTTACGACTCAGCCAAACAGTCAATGGCTAGACTTTTGCTCCAGCACGAACAAATTCGCCTCAGCACAAACATTAGAATCATGCAGCCTTCTTCACCGTGTCGAGGTGCCAATGAGCTAGATCATTTTGCCTCCAATCACGTACCTCACGCAACTCTCCTCTCCCCCAAACCTTCTGGCCTCACGCCCATCCAGCATCCACCCCAAGGGCATAGTTTACTAGTTGTCATTCCTGGAGGTGCGGTTTTTGCCTGCTTGGAATGTTTGGCTCGGTTGTTGTTGTTGTTGCTTTAAGGATGTGATTCCTTTTTATCGCCAGTTTTGTAAGTGCAAAAACATTGGAAAAGGTCACGGGGGCAATCACATACTGGGAGAAATTATCCTTAAACCCTACCTAATTAACACAGCACCACCCCCATGTGCGGTGACACGTAACAACTTAAGCTGACAGTTTCCCTTCTTAAATTACATCGACATGTCTCCTGCTCGTCCACGGACCATGCTACTATATACAATCCTTCCTTTACTCTGAAGTTCCTCCATCTACCCCACAGACATAACAATATATTATCATTGGTGTTGTTATTCCTTTAGTTATTAGAAATGGCCTTGGAAAAATGCCACGATAAGCTATCTTAACATGGATATACACCTTAAAACAGATTTCACCCAAGGCAGAAAAAACCCCCAGGGGAGGGGGCAAATGAACCTCCATAGTGTGACGCTTAATTCTCCTGTCAAGTTTGGTTGAGATTGGAAAAGTAAAGACCGAACGTGTCGCGGTCAGAAAACAGACGGACAGACACCAAATTGCATATTTTAGTACGATTTTCATGAGCCCAATTTGCATTCAGGAACACAATTATGGTGAACCACTTTGAAATCGCCACCCTTTCGTTTAATGTTAAGAAATACGTTAAAAGGACTATGTGAGAGATTTTGCCAAAGTAACAGCAGGTTAAAAATACCCTGTCTAGAGAGAGTCACTTAAACCACACAAACAGTACATGCGCAAAGGCCTCGTTAGCATTCATACGTCATTTCAAAAGTCCCCTATTGCTAAAAGTCTAGCACATCTATTATACAAACGACCACTCCATTACAAAGTCAATTCAGTGATTGAAAACAGAATGTCCCTTACATCATCTGTGCCTTGCAGCAGCACTCCAAGGAGGCTCTTAACCAAGAAGGTGCCAGCCAGCCACATTGTCCCCTGCACCAACTGCACAGAAAACAATGGAATGGGACAAAGAACCAAGCATAGAACAGAAAGCAAAAGTCTACTGCTACAACATCAGAAAGGCTGAATGTCTCTGCTATGGCACATCCTATACAGTCAGGAATCACTTTGAATATCTGGAACAAGAGAACATAAGCAAACAAGGATGAAAGTCCTCATTGAAGACACAGCCCCCAAACACACTTTAAAATGGCATGTATGTGTAAATTTTGAATTGAAAGAAATAAATATGTTGGAGGTCGATCTGCTAAACTGGAAATAAATAAATATGCAATTTAAGGTAGTACGTCAGCAGCGGTGATGGTAAAAGATGGATAAAATAAATAAATTCTTCAAAGTCATGTGTTGGCAGTGGATATGGCAAGGTGTATATAAATTAATAAATAACTATTTCAAGGTGGTATGTTGGTAGTAACAATGGTAAAAAGTAAATAAATATATTATATAATGTGAACTGTGGTGTCTGTCCGTATGTTCGGCTGTCTCCCATGTCCGGCAGATGCTTCCTGCGCTGCGTTTGAAAAGTTCCACACGCAGGAAAAGCTCAACATTCAATTAGAGGAAGAGCATTATACCAAATGAGATACTTTTTAAACATATAAACACAACATGGAATCGCAGTTTGTTCAACAGTGCGTTAAGATACGACCTGGGCTGACAGGCTGGCTTCGAGGAATGCACACACACCTCTAAGCTGGCTAGCCAGGGTTTGAATCTCGGCGCAGGCTCTATGAATCGTTATCTTGGTGTTTCACAGGCAGGGCGATTCAAAGTGTGTGCGGTCCCTCAGATGGACATTAAACTGGGCATCCCTCCCATCTACCGGCATTAGTTGGTGGATGTTAAATATCCCCACGGTGTCCTTAACACAGAATAGGCGAGTTATCAATGGCACCATGAACCAATTACAAATTCCTGCTGGCAATGGCAAACCATTCAGTATAACCCTTGCTCAGGAAGCTGCTTCAGTGGCACCGACATTCTTTGTAAGGATTATCAAAGTGGAACAAACCATGTCAGCGTTATCAGTAGCCTATACTGAAAGTCTTTGATCAAAGGTTGCAGTGCAAGGCGATCTTTTAATTCAAGAAAAACCTCCCTTTAGCATTATGACCTAAAAAATAAATGTTTAATAATAAATCTTCAGAGGTCCAAATAAATCTAATATTCGGTGGACTCGATGATATAATTTGTTAAGAGTGAGAGGTACGCTCTGAGTCGAGGAGGTTGGCGTTTGTAAACCTGGCGAAGCTAATGAGTCCATATCCAGACTTAAAAATGGTGATGTTGCTTCCTTGCTTGGTGCTCAACAATTAAAAAGGATAGAGCACGGACATAAAGAAGGGGAAAGAGGGAGGGGGAAGAGAGGGAGAGAAGGGATGGGGGTGGGGTGGGGGGGGGGTAGTTTCCTCAACTTTATAATTTAAATTGATAGATTAACTGAAACTTTTCCCATTACGAGTGAGCGATACTTTTGCTTGCTTTTCCCATCACTGGTGACGGGTACTTTTCCGAGTAAATACATAATTCAAGGTTTTATTCATTTTTTTCATCCGCAGCCTGTGGCTGCATCATTTTCTGGGGGCATGCCTGTGCTGCTGATGCAATGCCCCCACTTCTCGCAAGCTGGTACTCATTTTGCCAACCGCAGAAGGATGACAGGCTGAGTCAACTCACCTGGTGTTAATTCAACGTCACGACAGGGGCTTGAACTCAAGACCCTAAGATCTTAAACCAACCATCTTAACCATTGAGCCAGCAGCAGATATAATTCAAGGTGATATTGTTGCGATTTTGGAAGCTTACTGCACACAACAGCCAGGTCCTATAGATCAGCTATATCGGTAGTATGTGTTTCTAGTTAGGGTCCCGTCCTATGTTTAATGGGTGACTAATTGTACGTGCGCTGTGAGTTATTTTATAGTTAGGATTTTTACATTTTAAACTTCAACAACAACAACGCCCATCTTCGCTTCTTCACCATCGGCCTTTCCCACGTGCATACGTGTCAAGCACAGCCGTGGGCAGAGTCCAATGTGCCAGGCGGGGTTTCTTTGGACATTGGCGTCTTGGATTTCGCTCCAAATACGGCATGGCGCCCCTCTCAGCCAATCGGAGGGGGTTCGGCAGTCTGACCGCTCTCGGCCAATGGGGAGCCAACGCAACATATTGCTGCTCGACTTCCTGGTCGAGGAGTGGAGACATGAGCACCCCCCCTCCCCCGACCAATCTCGGACGGCCGGGAGATCGCCCGAATAGCGTCCTGTCGCAAATGAGAAGCGGGAAGAGAACGAGACGGACCCTTCCCACTGTCAGAAAAAGGATAATTGTGTGGGGGCGACCCGCTGAGAGAGTCTTCTTCCGCGTGAATGCCTGCCTGCGAGCCGGAGGAGAATGCTTGCCTGCCTGCCAGCGACTTGTTTGCCTGCCTGTCTCGTTTTGCTGGTGGAGGTGCCAGGCCCGACCTACCCCCGAACCTGGTGCTTGAGCGGCATCGTGTTGCGGGTTCGAGTCCCGCCGGGCCAGATCGTCGAGAACCCACGAAGTGGGAAGGTCCAAGCCAGATTCTTACCTCCAGCTCACCTTCCCCGAGCTGGGGTATCAATAAAGGCCGCGGCCACCATTTTTTGGGGGGTGTGTGTCTGTGTGGTGGCCCATCTTAAAGTAGAACGTTTAAGTGCCATGTGTGTAAATTGCATTCCTTTTATTCGGTTAACTCTGCTTCTTGCGTGCTCCGCCTGCATATATAAATAAATATCCTTTTGTTAAATGTTCCAGCTCGTTTCTGTGTTTCTTTCATTGGCTTGGCACGGTGTGTATAGAGAAATAGTGAGGCCGATTGTGCTGTAAATTGTTCATTTGGACCGACAGGCCTTGGTAACCTCCGCTCGGGTTACACACGGTTCAGGCACGGTAACGGCTCGTTCCGCTCGAGGTCCGTCGAGGGTGTGAATTCCCCGGTAGCTTTGCCCGGATGGGAAATTAGGTATATTGAAGTTTGGCAATTGACCCTACCCCACGCGGTCAAATTATTGGCGATTCATGGTCCAGTAAGGGACTCGTGCCTTTCGGACTTATCCAAAAGGCACGACCTCAATTCCGGTGTGTTCGGTGGAGCCGACTCTACTGCTCACTCTAGCGGTCGTGCTCGCCACCGATACCCGGCCCCGCAACAATATGTCAGCAGCAGTGATGCCAACTTGTATATAAATAAGTAATTTGATGTTGTATGGTGCTAGTGGAGATGGTAAAATGCATATAAATAAATAATGGTTCCCAAAAGCAGATGCAATCCTATGTTATTCTCTCCCATAAAAAAAAGTTTTTAATTGCCAACATTTGAAAATAAAATGGTGCGTCAAATGATGCTACAAGGAGACAGCTTGATCCATAGCTCTGATCACAGAATCATTTGACATGACTAATGCTCAGATATAATTGCATACATGTGCCACAGATGAAAGAAATGCGTCCAGTTATTTGAAGAGATGCTCCAGACAACGGACCAACAACACCCAAAATATAAACCCCAGGTGGGCTGATGCCCAGTTGGACACAAATTAAATGTTCCATCTCATAATAGTGTTATATTTATCGTCTAATTCACCGGAGAGCCATGCACATAGTCATAGGGGCAACGTTGTCTTAAATTACGACGGCCATCATAATAATCGGGGAGATTAAACCAGCTCGCAAGAGAGATGAAACAGAACTGCTATGGAATAATAATTACCTGTTCCTCAAAAGCTACTTATCTTCTCCAACCACACTCCACATCACCAAAATAACATTCTGTCCCAACGAAATTTCACTCACCGAAGTAAGAAAGTCATATACACAGACACCTCGCAGCAAATCCTTGATGTGAACCACAACCTGAGAAAGACAATAAGAGCAGGGCAATCTGATGTCAAACAACAGCAGTAAGAATGAAGAAGAAGAAAAAATTTGAAGATTCTGCACATCAAGATTTCAGGCCATTTACACACAGGCAATCAGCAGCAAATAAGCACTCATGGGTCAATAACAAAGATCACAAATGCATCTCGATTCAAACATGGAGGCAGGCAACCACAGCCCATCATTGCTGTGTACGATACAGGAGTTACAACTTTTAATATACCAGAAGAATGGGGTTGGTGGAGTGGAGGTGGGAAGAGAGGGTTTCAAATTCACTCATATTGTCCGACTGTATATATATATATATACATATATACATATATATATATATATATATATATATATATATGGTCATGGCTTTGGGGTAAGGAAAATGAAATGGCAGCAGTATTAAGACCAGAGGGTCATGGTTCAAATCCAGTGAAGGCAGTAGTAAGCAGAAAACCACAAGGATTTGGCTTAAAAGCTTCTCGAAACCGAACTGGCCTCAAAATAATTACCCACATTAATTATATCGGATTGTCTGTAAAACTCCCAAGGTTAAACAGAAATGGTAGCCCATGACAGTGTAATCATCAGCAGGATTATATTCATGGGTTGACATGTTGGTTTTAAGTTACACAGCTTTGTGCAAGTTTTTATGGTAAACAGCATTTTAAAGAAAATCAAGCTGACTTTATGAAGTTGCAGAAGTCACCAATAAGCTGGAATGTTTACTTTAAGGTTATGAAAACCGATTTAAACACACACACACACACACACACACACACACACACCATCGTGATTATACATACACATGCATGGTTGTAATTGTACATGCACACAAATTGGACTACAAGGCGACTGCTTGATCCACAAGACGGATGCTTCAGGACCAGGGAAGGCCCCGTTCAGTCTTAGAGACTCATGAGTGGAGATGACGAGTGGCGGTGGCGGCATGGACACACACATACATTGATTTGTGATCATGCACATATATTACACACAAAACTACTAACCCATATGGACAGAAGTGAAGCAGCGTAGAAAGATGTCAGCAGCATCTTATTGCCAAACATCAGGAGGAAGCACAACCCTAAAGAGAGCTAGGCATGGGGAAAATGATGAAAGACAGAGAGAGAGAGACAGAGACAGAGACAGAGAGAGAGACAGAGAGAGAGACATTGAAACATCAAAAATAAAAAATAAAATATTTCAGCAAGAATTTCAAGTTTCACTAATCCCAACAATGGAAAACGGAACAATTCATTAATCATTCCCTCTGAAGATTGCTTGTCCATTTGTTAATTTGTCATACTGAAGCCAACATGTGATGTGTACACTGCAATGCCCATGTTAAAGAGCATGATGAAGTGGCATTATATGATCTTGTGTGTTTTGTTTTTTTTATTTCTTAAAATATATTAAAACATCACTTTGTAATTTAAATAAGAGGAAATACCATGTGAACACAAATGAATGTATTCATCTTCTTTGTTGAAATAAAACCCATCATGTGTACAGCAAAAAGGCAAGAAATCTGTGGAAGATGGAGTGGGTGGGGAGAAGAAATGGCAACATTACATGCGACTTAGAATGAACCTGTGATCCCAATTTTAGTCTCCAACCCAGTTATAGGCTTCGAGCAGATCAATATGGTATAAAAAGGATTGTATTATCATTTTGGCATCCCAATTTGGGGTGCAGTATGGTCAACCCTAACAAAGGTAGGCAAGAAAAGAGAGCCCCAAAAAAGTTGTTTTTTCAAATGTTTAACCAAAAAATAATTTTATGTAACCTTTATATAAAATAAAGCTTGCAACAGCTTCCAAAATATCAAGGAAACACACAGGAAAAGGACATACATCAGAACACACCTGTACCATAATAATCTCACCATTTCACCTCATCTTCCATTTCTGGTGCTCAGCCCAAAGGCAGGTTTGGTGCTGCCAATGTAATCTCATGGCTAGAATTACACTGGGTGGTTTGCTTTTGCTTTCCCAGCAGTAGTCGGGGCAGGAATTATGCGCTGTTCAGGGTTCCGGCGATAACTTGTCTCCTCCTCACAAAAGACACTGTGGGATATTTAACACATTCTGACTAATCCTAACAGATGAGACACCCAGTTTAACGTCTATCCAAGGCCGTGCATGTTAAGCACCAAGCAGTTCATAGTCGGGTCAAGAATCAAACCCATGATGGACAACTCAGAGTGGGTGTGAGCCAACGTGAACAAAATAAACCCCCGATTAGATGAAGAACAGATGTTTAAGTGTAATCATGCTTTTTGTTATTAATGAAAAACCAGCAACACCGGTTGCCTCTACTGACTGCCGAACCTGAAATACCTGCTGGCTACATCGTGCAAATGCACTTGGTGAATAATATAGCTTCCCATTTATCGACATATTAGTAGATAGCCCCAGAGTGGAAAAAAAAACAAAGGGGGAGGAGGGGGGGATTCTAAGTATGAAACACAACGCAACCAAATGTGCATTTACAACAGTTGGCACAGGCAGCAGCGCATTGTGGAATCTGCCAGAACCACTTAAGCCCTTGTGTCTGCAACCCTGCAAAAATCAAACAGATAAAGATCATGAATATGTTGTTCCATGTTAATAAATATTGGAAACTAGGGTCGTAAAACAAATTAGAGTGAAGTTGATGGCGTGCCATTGCAAATCCCCACGCTTTGCACCAAAAGCAGTTAAAAGATGGCAAAAAGTTCCATCAGGAATGACCGAACAACAAACTTTGAGTTAAAATTTTCCCCCTTTTGACCCCTGTGACTCTGTCCCCACATCTGGGGCACGAACCGGAGGTGAAATCGCCCGTCCCAAAAAAAAAACACGATCGTCATGTATTTCATGCGTCCCCCCGTTGATTGCATTAACAGTTTCACTTAAAATGTGCGCGTAATTGCATTCTTCAGAATTGACCTTTCGACGCCACCGACAGGGCGGGGCTAAAAAAATGAACACTTCTCTTGCACTGTCATGCAATGTAGTGATCATAACTACCAAGTTTGGTAAATTTTTGCAACACTGTTTAGGAGGAGATAGTATGACAGACAGGAAAGACAGACAGACAGAGCCGATTACAATATTCCTCCCTCCCCCCGGATGTTGTTTTCAAAAAGTGTGGGGATAAGAAAGGTGAGAAAAGACAAATACAAGTTCGGAAACTTTTGCAAGAAAAGTGTTACAATGTATTGAAATGTACCATTTTAATTCAAAATATTAATAAACAAGCAAAGTAGAGGATGCATCGTCTCATACTCCTACACTTCACTATTTTCGTATCTCTTATGCTCGATTCAAGATCATGCAGTGGTAATATTTTGTCGATGAGTTTTTTTTTTTTTTGCAATACACTTGTATGCATCTGCTGCTGGTCTTGTGACACAATCTCAGATATATAGCTTTAAATCACAGGTTTGGTAAGTTGGAAGGCCAAACAGCAGCTCTGGGGGGCAAGCAGACGCTAACCAAGAGCTGGTTCGGTCTCTCCAGGACACAAAGCGGGATAAAGGAACACACTTTAGGTATGACAGGCACGTTTCCTTTCCAGGACTGCTGTCAGGATCTCAGTTGTGTGGGCATCTTGTGTAAGACATCACTGCCAGTCATCAAGGACATCGATTTATTCTCTCTGATCGAGAGTCCCACAATGCACATTCCTCACACAATGCTTACACATTAGAGTGGGATAAGTGGTGCAGCCATGCACTCAAGTCCATCGGGAGATGAACACGGGTTGAGAGCAGACAGCACTACTCGCTCCTGACATTACTTTTGTTTCTCACCCTTCTGCTAACGTGCCTGTACAACACTTAAAACAATGTCTTCCTCAACTGAAAAAAAAAACATTTAACCACTCTTTAACACACCGATCTCTCCCCTTTTTACAGTGACATCATTTCCCCAAACTTGTACCAATGTTTTTCAAACATCTCATTCCCCATGCAGACCTCTTTCTACATAGCTGCAATTGCTTATAGATTGTAAAGTGTAATACCTTATTTGCCAAATGATCTAGCAAAATATACATTTTAGGAAGGGTTATGAAGTTGCTCTGCTCATTGCAAGAACAAATCACACCATGCACTTTATGACCAGCTCACCTGCACAAGCATTACAAACTGAGAAAACTGCCAGGGAAGCATGAAGAACAAGGTGGCTGAAACGAGCATGATAAGAATCCTCATCTTTGGAGCAGGACATCTGCCAGGTCAGGAGAAGGAGGAGGAGGAGGGGGAGGAGGAGGAGGAGGAGGAAGAGGATGGCAGCAGAGGGGGGAAGGGGGTTGGGGGACAGAAAAAAAAAGACAAAAATTCCACATATCCATAATTGACCAAACAAGTATAACTAACTTCTCATCGCTTCCCTACAGTTCTCACCGGAGCACACAAGTCACCAGCAGCATTTGCAGAATCAAGAAAGGATAGGAGAAACTCTCACGAAGTGGTGGCGTCCACATTACACGAGTGCCCTACAATAAATGACACATTGCACGGTGCTCAAGTTCAAACCATAACATTAAAATCAGGTTATGATCACAACTAAAAGTACCAAGACCCTTATTGCATCAAAAAACAAACAAAAAAAAACAAACAAAGAGAGACAGTTTGTAATTAAATGCAATTGTTCTTTGTTTGTTTATCTTTTGGTTGAAATAAACTATTGAAATAGCTACAGTCACAATATCTGCAATGTTCCAATCACGAGAGCACCGTAACTGTTAGACCTACCTCTCCATGGTTAAAGAAAAAGCAGGCTACAGTCACAACACCACCAAGCTGGCTTCCACTAAAGACAAAAAACAAACAGAATGAGAAACTGCAATCGGTATACTCCATTGCTTCACTCAAACATTAAAAAAAAAACTCAGAAATCGGTGTCTAAACTTTACCTATTAGGTGCAAGTTCAAATGCAGAGGAACCAAGGAGTCTCACTCTAATGGACAGTTTTGCTCAGTGGACTGGGCATTGTACCGATAAATCGTATTGCTCAGACCCTCCTCCACAAAAAAAAAACAAGTAAAAAAAAAAATGACATGCATATGTATACCATCATGTGTTGGCTTTGTGCCATGTACGAATAAAATTGGTCTATACATGTCAGAGATATGGTTGCGGACACACATGAAAATCGAGACCAAAAACACATTAGCCCCCGTTTCGGACTAAGTCCAACAGGGGCTAAAAATTAAAGGTAAAGAGAGCCACTCCGAGCATTCAGCGTGTGTAAGCATGATCTGCAACTATTGGATTGCCTGCAAAACCACCCATCCCCCCTCCCGGTAAAAAAAAGTAATGCTGTACTATACATACAATTTGAGAAGTGTCTATTTAACTTGTATGCATTAAAGTGTTGGGCAGAATGAGCTGAAAGCTGGTGGTTGTATGTGGGGGGGGAGGGGGGGGTACACAGGAATGGTTTAGGGTTTTTTGTTTTTTTTAAACCCAAATAACAGGAAAGACAATGCAGTCCGAAGCCATCAGGTTTGTGGAGGTCACAAATTCTATGTCAATTAATGTTTACTGTATAGGGTCACCTGGTGGAGGCCTGCATTATAAGCCATCTCTACTGTTGTGGATATGGTTATTAGGGGTTAATAAAATGTTTAAATATAGCAGAGCTATTCCTATATTGATTATTTAGAATAAGTGTGAAGTCATGAGATGTTATTACAAATATGCGTCGCTCGTTCGTATAAGAAGAAACGTGATACCCACCCCATTGTGTGTTTAAAATAATAATAAAAATAATAATAATAACAACAATAATAAAAACAAGATTACATACCATTTTGTCTTTATTTCATGTTCTTACCTTTGGTTTCACTGTTAAATTTGCTTTAGAAGTGTTGACCATAGTTTAGGCAGGAAACAAACTATCCGGGCCTCAAACGTCATCGGCTTGGCAGGGTCAGGGGTCATGCGGGGCTCAGCCCACCCTCTGGGTGGGCCGTTACCCAACAATGAGCGAGCGGGGAGGGGTAATGTGCTTCAAGGCTTGAGGTGGGGGCTGGACATTATAAAAGTTAGGAGATGCCCAGGAGATACCAGGGATCAACACCAGGAGGGTGTGGATGAGTGGGTATAGCTGTCGGGCGAAGTTCTGTCTCCTCCCGATTGGCCATGCCTCGCTTGCCGGCGCCATGCCTTCCCTAGAAGTGCCGTGTCTCCTCCACCCTCCTTGCAATCAAGTATCACAAAGGGTTTGGGCCTAGCATATCCTGCTTTCTTTGATGTGCCCACCACCCTCTGTCTTTTGTCATGTGTGTCTGAGGCACTAACACAAGTTATTTAAGGACTAGTTTATCACATGGTCTGTTCTTGAGCACATATTGGTAAAGGCTAATTATTGATTAATCATTGTGATTGCTGTTCTGTACATGCGTGCTTCTGTCTCACACACATACACACACACACACACACACACACACACACACACATACACACACACACACACACACACACACACTTTGTTGAATCAACTGGGTCTTGGCTCATCACAGCGGTTTCGTCTTGTGGCTAGGGTGGTGGTGGTGGGGGGTGGGGGGTGGTGGTGGAATCTTTGAGATAAAAATTAACCACGGTCTTGAACCGCTAAGGGTCCGGCATCATGCAGACATTGGTTGCTCGGCCAAACAATAAGATCTGTCCCGTGTTTGCCTCGGCAAGTCACTCGCCCAGCACACAGATTTCAATCGGCACAGTAACACAACACTGGGCCTGGGACCTGACTGGAGATCTCTGCTACATGACACTGGGCGTCGTGGTCGCTACACAACCAGCAGATTCGAGCTGGCCAACTGGCTTGAACCATTACAATACTATACAGGTAAATATATATTATGTTTTATGTATGTATGTATGTATGTATGTATGTATGTATGTATACACTTTAAAAACTTTTTTTTTTTTTTAAACAAAACTACGAAACCAAATTTTGCATGTTGCCCAAGGGTACCCCAAGTACAATTTCTGTCTGGGTAGCATATCTCGGGGAGGGCAAAGACCCAAATTCTCTTGATGTAAATGTGTATAATGTAGTGCCTCCTGCTGGTAGCCAATATTACAAATAATCTTCTTCTTCCATCAAGAAAGTTGAAACAACTTCACAACATGTATAACGGTGATGTTGAAATGTGAGCGAGGATAATTCAAAATTTTCAAAATGTTTCACTTCATCCATTTTAAGCAGAGGTTCAAATCAAAACATCCAACACTGAGCTTCGCAGCGAAGTGGAAGTGATTTTTGTTCATTTCATATATAAGCAGCAAGGATGGTTGACGAAGGTGATGTTAGTTGATTTGCACTACTGAGATGGAAGATGACCTCGGGCAAACGATAAAGTGAATAGAGCAGAAAAACAGAATGTTTAAGTACAACATGCTGACTTTTGATTAAATTGAAATTAAATAAAGCCATATCTATGGGTCTATCACTACGCCATCACAGACAGGTCTCTATGTCTTCTACCACCGCCTTTCTGGTCTTGCACCCTCTGCTCTTTCCATGCTTTGCCCCCCCCCCCCACCTCATTCATTCTCCTTTTCTCCCACCTGTGGAACAAACTTCCACATTCTCTTCAATCACATTCTTCCCTCAAGGTCTCCAGGACAGCTGTTCACCACCATCTCAGATCAGCCCCAATCCATAACCATGATCTTTTCTACCCTCGATAACTCCTTTCAAAGGAATAAAATAATAATAATAAAATATACCATAACAGAGACAAAGGACAGACAACCCAAAAAACATAATCCCCTTGGCCTTTGGCTGTGCGGACATAAAATACATTTCACTGTTCATTATTTTGGGTTCAAATTCGTTCATGAAATTGGGATTGTCTATTAAATGAGCTATTTGTTATATAACAAGATCTATAAATAGTGTTCCTTCTAAATCTAAAGGGAAAGAGGTCCGTGGAGGACCTCACAAGGTATGCCATAAAGGAGCACGTATTCAAGGTTGGGGCTGATTTAGCTCGCTCTCCATTCCATTTCAGTACACCTCTTGACCACATACTCTCTCTCTCATTGAGACCAACATATGCTGCTGCACCCCCCCCCCCCCAACCGCTCATTGGGTACTAGCTTGTCTGATACATATGGACCTCGTCCTGGGGCAAAAATTCCCCTCATAAATAAGAGCATAATACAACTGGAACAATGAGCAAAAACCCATCTTACAAAATTATATTCAATGCCCTAGTTGTTAGATCTCAAGATTGGAATTTGTATAATGTTAGAAAAAAAATCGTACCGCCGTGCTGCTAGGATGGTACTGCTGGGAACTAGCGGCTTCATACAAAGAAAGTCATAGGAATTCACTCAGTTACATTTTTCTTACAATGATGTAAAGTGAAAATAGAATGATATTCAGATATTTTCGGTCCATCTCTGAAAGATGATTAAACTTACTTCAAAAGTTTATTTTAGCGATCACCAAATGAAGAAGGACCAAATTGTGGACAGAAGTTTCACTTGGATTGACCGTTAACAAAAAGAAAGTTTTCCAGCTCATCGAGCACCATTTAATCCAAAGTGCATTCAATGTTACTTCCTTGACTACAGGATGCATCTCCACGATGTAAAAATCCAGTGAAAAAGGCCAGTGAGGAGGGGGAGGTGTAAAATAAATAATAAATCACAATTGTGCATCAGCTTTGAAAGCTGATGCACAAATATTCTCCTTTTAATGTCATTAGAAAAGCTTGACATCTTTACCAGTGATGCTAGTCAAGTCATAGCAGCAAGCCAGGTTAATTTGATGCTAGTTAAGCAGTGCTGACTTAACCTCATAATACTGTATTGATTTATTCAAAAGATTTAACACTGCTGCATATTATCCCATAGTCGATTGATGAAAGGCCACACACCTCAGGTAGGCTCCATACAAGTAGAAAACAGCCATCATCACCCCATTCAGCACAAATACCATGTTGACATAGAAATATGCCAGGTCACCCATCCCTGCAGAATAAACAAAGGTAGAAAATTAGTTACTCGACAAGGTTTACAAAGTGCATGCAAACAAATCCATTAAATGGAAATCCCTTGTAAATGGATAACATAATTCAGTGCATTTCAATTGGCATGGCGGACGCAAGTTGTCAGTGTCGATGAGCGGTTGGTTGCTCGTGTCTGGGTGCATGAAAGGGCACACACAGGCCAAACAATTGCTTAAGTGCGGACAGCTTTTGCAGAACGCATTGGAAGACCTTCTCCACCAAAGCTCCTCTACCGTGGCCACCACGTAGTCAAGATCTAATGACTCTAGACAACCCTTTGTTGGGCTTCATTAAGGAGAAAGTGTCGATAATCCGGTATAGGACGATTGAAGAATTATGCGCTGCAGTCGTGGCCTCTTTTGTGCAAGTTGGTAGCATTACACGCACATGCCAAAATAAATTTTAAAATGCAGTCATCTACAGGCGCTTGCACCGCATCTGCAAAGCGATGCAGAATGAGTCCTCAGCACAACGATAATCTAGGCAAGTGAACGATGCTGCAGGACATGCAACTGCTCATCAGAGATGTCAGAAGAATCCAGCCGCTGTGGCTCTACAAGAACAGTCATCCGCTCAGCTACCTCTGAGATTAACTGCCCCCAATTACCATCCATGCAGGGACTATGACTGCGACACCACTTATATTGGAAGGATTACAGAAGTCTGCACTCATTGCAGAGCCAAGACTTGGCAAAAACAAGTGCCTTCATTGTGTTGTTCTTAAAGAAAAGTAAAATTGCAGCCACACTTGAAGCCACCACCACTGCTGAAAGGTTTGCTGGATGGACATTCTAAGGATTCAAAACACTTCATTTCAAATTTGTGAAACTAAAATTCCTGCTTCCAGATGACTTCATCTGGTGATAACCAAATTCGAGAACCTACCTACATGCCATCATTCAAAATGCAAGGCCAGGTATACCACCTTGCAGGATCATTAAATCACGACAGCCCATTCCAAAATTGCTTCATGTCAAACCTTCAAGAACAAGCAAAGCAACAAACTGCAAATTTCCCCAACCTGATAAAAAACCTCATTTCTCAATTACAACAATAGCTGCTCGAAAATAATGCCTACATCAAAAGCTTCAGGTCAGCTCTAGACAAGATAAGAACACCTGAATACAAATTATAATTCATGCTGACAAGACTCCTTCTGGACTGCAAAACCAATTCAATTATACACCAACAACTAATGAGGTTTCCATCTTCATGGTAGGTCAGGAAGAGGGCACAAGGGGCATGGTTGTAGAACAAGGTAACTCGACTCAAACAAATCAGTGATACCAATATGGAATACGATGAACTCCAATAACCATGGATGTTCCCGTACCGGGAGGATGGCTACCACTTCCAGATATGGCAACATAATGTACACACTGGCCAGTCAATACTGGGTAAAAAGGTGTCTGCTATGTAGCTTTATACATACAAAATGATACACAGACAACATGGCAACAATGTAATTTTACGGTCCAAATACCTTGACCATCAGTTTTTTGTGGACATGTATGCCAAGATTGAAGCAGAGAGACTGCTCTTCTTTCGAAACAACCAAAATAAACTTCTATCGGAGGAATACGTTGATTTGCGAGACTCCTATCAGGAATGACGGCAACACCAGCAACATAGGACAATTGGTCATCTTGCCTTGCAACTTCACAGGGGGCCCTCGATACGTGCATGAACGAACACAATATGCTATGTGAGGACATGCGGACGTCTTGATCGCTTCATCACATTCACCTGTAACTCAAACTGGGATGACATTGCGCAAAAACTTCTGCCACAACAGAGACCACAAAAGATTGCCATGACTTTATTGCGTGTGCATTCCACCTCAAACTGCAAAAGCTGATGATGCTCATAAATAAACATCAGGTCTTCGGCAAAGTGCATTGCCACATATTCACCATTTCACGGCAAAAGGGAGGCTTACCTCATGCACACATCCTCCTTTGGCTCTTCCACAAAACACAGCTACATCAAATCAACAACTTAACATCTACAGAACTACCAAATACAAATGAAGACCCTGAACTTTTTAAAGTCATTTAAAAAAAAAAGCACATGATATGAGGTGGAACATTTTGTCAGAACCATGGAGAATGGAGGAAAGCATATAGAGGGGAGGAGGCATATGATTCGTGCATGAGGACATTGGATTCAAACTTGTGCCTTCCAAATTTGTCTACAATTAGGGAGGGGTTAGTATAAAAACTAAAAAAACATAAAACTTTTCCCCAAAAGGTACAGGTCCACTCTTACCTTCACAGCTCTCCACGGAATCAAGACCTTCACCTCTTTTGACAGTCCAGCACTGTGTAGTTGATAGATCAAATGCATCATTAACGGCGGTATACACACGATACCATGCAGAAAGGAGCACCTGCAATTGAGAAGACGCATAAGTAAGTACGACTAAGAATCTACATAAAAAAGATCCTCACAGTTAAAACTAGAGGGGAGCACTCGGTAGAGTGCAAAACCTCCGCTGCCAATACTGCTGGGTCACTTAAGTGAACCTGATATCCTATTCATTGTAGGTCAAAACGATCAGACTCTACTGAACCACATTGAATAAACTAAACTAGATCGATGCGCATGGAGAAATGCCAAAAAAAAAAATCGAAATTTTTTTGAAAAAAAGGTGCAAAATTTGTTTTTTTTTCTCTAACAAATTTTTTTTTGGGGGGGGGGGGGTTGGAAATCACTTATAACATGTAGAAATGCAAAAAAAAATTCAAAATAAATCGAAATTTCTTTGAAAAAAAGTTGCAAAATTTTTTTTTTTTTTGGTTGGAAATCACTTAAAACATGTAGAAATGCAAAAACAAAAATTCTAATATTTTTTCGAAATGGCCGCCATAGCAGCCATATTGGACTTTGGACCAAGTCCAAAATCTAATGGCATGATCCTGGACCATACCTAATACCCACACCAAGTTTCGTCGAAATCCGTCCAGGAGTTTTTCCGTAATACTGTTCACAAAAAACAAACAAACAAACAGACAGGGGTGAAAACAGTAACCTCCGTCCATCTTCGATGGCGGATGTTAACTAGAGGGGAGCACTCGGTAGAGTGCAAAACCTCCGCCGCCAATACTGCGGTCACTCAAGTGAACCTGATATCCTATCATTCAATTTGACGTCAACAGTGCTCACAGAGTTATAGTTTGCAACTTTCCCTTTTACATACTCATATTCGTCATAATAGATTCCTAGAGACAGAAATTGATTTACGTGGGTATATCCACCTGAAGTTCCAAAATCAGCAGCAATTATAATTTTGGCATGTTTTTGATGAAATCACTTATAACATGTAGAAATGCAAAAAAAAATCGAAATTTTGTTGAAAAAAAAGTTGCAAAAAATTTTTTTTCTCTAACTTTTTTTTTTGGGGGGGGGGGGGGGGGGGTTGGAAATCACTTAAAACATGTAGAAATGCAAAAAAAAAAAATTTCAAATATTTTTTTCAAAATGGCCGCCATAGCAGCCATATTGGATTTTGGACCAAGTCCAAAATCTAATGGCATGATCCTTGGACCATACCTAATCCCCCACCAAGTTTCGTCGAAATCCGTCGAGGAGTTTTTCCGTAATACTGTTCACAAACAAACAAACAAACAACAGACAGGGGTGAAAACTAACCTCCGTCCATCTTTGATGGCGGAGGTTAACAAAGGAATTATGCACAATTGCAAGAAAATGCTTTTTATCTGTTGGGGGTTGGGTGGGGCATGAAGGGGGTGGGGTGGGGGAGGAGAGAGAACGAGAACAAAAATCTTCAGGTAAGTTAAAAAAACAAAACAAAATTAAATGATTTTCTTCCTGATCATTGTATCGATTTTAACAAGCCTCATTGAATGGAGGATAATCACGTTTCATAGAAATTATCCAACGCATCAATAAAATCCAGTTTGCACGAGAGAATTAAAAAACAGATGTCCACATCGTTGACATTCATTCATGAGATTGTGGCAGCGTGTTAAATCCTTCCGTTGGAAAGAAAAATGTCACCATATTTATCCAGAACACTTTTAATGCAACAGATTCACACTCCAAAACATTAGATACCATCAATCCATCCGAGGGACGACACACATCGATGCCTCGCGAAACACCAGGGTGACAGTTTATAGCTAGGTCATGATTCAAACTCAGGATAGACAACGCAGAGGTGAGCGTGCGTACCTCTCTGCCATCCTGCCTCTTTCCTTGTTGAATTGTAAGCATAGGAGGGCATTAAACAATTTTATATTGAGATTAACACCTGCTATTCTCAACATAAAATTATTTACCTTATTTGCTCCAATGAAGGGTTAATGCCCCAAATGTCAGCTACTGCTTGATTTCCATGGTAATTGGCATCCCTCAATCAACATTGCGTCATTGTTTTTGTTTTTCATCTGTCTTATTGAAAATGGAGATAAGTTATGACATACATTCTCTGCAAGTAAAAAGACAGAACAGGCTAAAGTCAGTTTGTTAACCTCCGCCATCGAAGATCGGAGGTTCCTGTTTTCACCCCTTTCTGTTTGTTTTGTTTTTTGTGAAACAGTAATACGGAAAAACTCCTCGACGGATTCGACGAAACTTGGTGGGGGGATTAGGTATGGTCCAAGGATCATCCATTAGAATTTTTGGAACTTGGTCCAAAGTCCAATATGGCCGCTATGGCGCCATTTTGAAAAATATTTGAAATTTCTATTTTTTAACCTCCGGCCATCGAGATGGATGGAGGTTACTGTTTTGTCACCCCTTTCTGTTTTGTTTGGTTTGTTTTGTTTGTGAACAGTATTACGGAAAAACTCCTCGACGGATTTCGACGAAACTTGGTGGGGGGGCTTAGGTATGGTCGAAGGACATGCCAATTAGATTTGGACTTGGTCCAAAATCCAATATGGCCGCTATGGCGGCCATTTTGAAGAAAATTTGAATTTTTTTTTTTGCATTTCTACATGTTTTAAGTGATTTCCACCCCCCCCCCCAAAAAAATTGTTGACCCCCCCCAAAAAAAAATTTTTTTTTTTTTGATTTCTACATGTTTTAAGTGATTTCCAACCCCCCCCCCCCCCCAAAAAAAATTGCTTAGAGAAATTTTTTTTTTTTTGCATTTTCTACATGTTTTTAAAGTGATTTCCAACCCCCCAGCAAAAAATTGTCACCTCCCCCCCCAAAAAAAAAAGATTTTTTTTTATTTTGCATTTCTACATGTTTTAAGTGATTCCCAACCCCCCCCCCCCCCCCCACAAAAAAATTGTTTAGAAGAAAAAAAAATTTTTTTTTTGCATTTCTAAACATGTTTTTAAGTGATTTTCCAACCCCCCCCAAAAAAAATTAGAAGAAAAAAAAATGGACAAAAATTTTTTTTTTTGCATTTCTACATGTGTTTAAGTGATTTTCCCCCCCCCCAAAAGTTGTGTAGAGAATTTTTTTTTTGCATTCCTACATGTTTTAAGTGATTTCCAACCCCCCCCCCAAAAAAAAATTGTTAGAGAAAAAAAAAATTTTGCAACTTTTTTTCAATGCAAAGATTTACGATTTCTTTTTTTTGCATTTCTACATTTTTTTAAGTGATTTCCACCCCCCCCCCCCCCAAAAAAAAAATGTTGGGAGAAAAGGACTATAACTGCTCCACTGTTGACATATTTAAATGATAAGATATAAGGTTCACTGAGTGACCAGCAGTATTGGCGGCGGAGGTTTTGCACTCTCCCGAGTGCTCCCCTCTAGTTTGCAATTCTACAATGTTTTAAGTGATTCCAACCCCCTCCACCCCCCAAAAAAATTGTTAAGAAAAAAATTTTTTGCAAACTTTTTTTTTAACAAAATTCGATTTTTTTTTTTTGTGCATTCTAATGTTATAAGTGATTTCCAACAAAAAAACATGCCCAAAATTATAATGCTGCTGATTTTAGGAAGCTTCAGTTGGATATACGCCACGTAAAATCTATTTCTGTCTCAAGGAATCTAGTTATGACGAATGAATGAGTATGTAAAAGTAAAGGGAAAGTTGCAACTATAACTCTGTGAGCACTGTTGACATCAAATGAATGAATAGATATCAGGTTCACTTGAGTGCCTAGCAAGTATTGGCGGCGGAGGTTTTGCACTCTACCGAGTGCTCCCCTCTAGTTTCAGCTGAGTTGTTCCATAATGTCTTATTAACACGGTATGCATTGGGCAGCACATACACCATTAATTGTACAGTACCAGGGCATTCTAAAATATTATATATATATAAATAATTTAAAGGATTGCTGTAATAAAATTATGTTAATCTCACATCTCATATTCAACTTCATTTAAAAATCTGTAAACCCTCAAACAATGTTATCAACAACACACACGCACACACACCTCTGTGTATATACAATATATGAGTAGGGTGGATATAACTGATTCTGGCTCACTTTTCCCATGTAAATGAAGGGGGGATTTTTCAGCGATTCCAACATTTTTTTTTTCTTCCCCCTAAATTACACCCCTTTTAATCCCAAGGTATATTTGTTTGTCTCTCCCTTTTTAACCTAGGGGCATTCTATTCAAATAACAATGCGACAAGATAAGATTGGTTCAAGTACCCCGCACGTAGTAATGTGGTTTGTTCAAGGTGATTCTGAAGGAGATATCTGAAACCTGTCAAGCCTAGGGACACTCATTTTCATAACCATGTATATTGTTAGCTCACTCAATTGAAACCTAAAAGATTTGTTCATTCTCATATTCCTTTAATAGTTATTTTCTTTGGCACAATATCCCCATCTAAATATTTAAAAATTAAACATTTGAATCTTTAATATTTTTCAGATAAACCCCTTTTGTGCCATTCACGAAATGATATACTTCTCTTAAATGATCCATCTGACCCTCTGAGCCTCAGATTAATTTTTTGCATAAGCCCCGCCCACTTTTTCATAAGCCCCGCCCACTTTTCCTAAGCCCCGCCCACTTTTTCATAGCCGCCGCCCACTTTTCCTAAGCCCCGCCCACTTTTCATAAGCCCCACCCACTTTTCATAAGCCCACCCACTTTCTTGAGGTGTTTCCTAAGCCACGCCCATTTGCTAGCCTTCGCCACTTTTATAAGCCCCGCCCACTTTTCTGAGGATATTTCATAAGCCACACGCCACTTTCCCTAAGACCCGCCCACTTTTCTTGCCCCACCTCTATCTTACATCATTTCCAAAGTTAATCTCTGACTCAACAAAGAAAATCATAGAAAATTCTACAAATGTTATGGTTTTGAAAATTCTTCCGAACAGAAGGCAATGCCTGGGCTTGCCCAGAGAATTTCCACAGGAACCCACGCCACCATCTTTCTCTATAAAAGACTCAGGCCAGGCTCCATTTTAAACATATTTTTACTTTACTGAGAATGGATACTGTGCTGAGCTTGCCTGGAACTCTTACTGACTTGTATGGAACTAAACTTAGCAATTGAAGAATGGATTCAAACCTATTAATCTGTTGAGGTAAGATCTATTTCCCTAATTTTTTCAGTTCCTTAACATTGCTCATTTACTAATTACTACTTAATTAATACATTATTATTCTCTCACAGGAAATTGTAATCTGAAAATACCGACTTTTGCCACAACTTTGGGCGAATTGATGACTTTGGTTGAAGACCTTGTGAGCGAAACCAAGACCCACAGAACGAGCGGACCTGAATGGGATGACTTGGGGTTTCCTTGGAGATTGACTACTTGGTATGGAACTAAACCTACAACTTGATCAATTGTTCAAACTCTTATCTGTTGAGGTAAGATTTTATTTTTCCTATTTCAGTTTTGATTTAAGCATAGACTCATTTAAAGAATTAAATCACTTATTAATACATTATTATTCTCCTTCACAGGAAATTTGTAAATCTGAAAATACGAAATGAACAATACGCTTTTGCACAACTTGGGGCGAAATTGTTGGCTTGGTTGAAGACCTCATGAGCGACCAAGACCCACAGAACGAGTTCGCCTTGATGACGCCAACCAAAGAGTTATAACCTTGGCGACCAGCAAAATCCTGAAAAAAGCGTTTACAAGAACAATAGTACTCATGTGCGAGTTATCAAGACAATACCCACTGATACAGGTTATCACCTTGAAGAGCCAGAATACAAGTTTAGCCTTGGAGACCCGCAAAATCCTGAAAAAGAGTTTTTAGCAACAATGACTCATGCGAGTTTATCAAGACATACCCACTGAACAAGTTATACCTTGATGAACCAGTAATACAAGTTTTTACCTTGGAGACCACAAATTTTTCAGACATCTCCTAAAAATGGAGTTTTCCTTGACTGATCCAGCAGTTATACTAGTGAGATCATCACTGCAAACCCATCAGAATCGGAAAAAATGAGATTTCTTGATGATCCACCAGTTAACTATGTAGATCTATCACTGAAACCCATCAAAATTGGAAAAATTGGGAGATTTTCCTTGATGATCCACAGTTATAACTATGTGAGATCTTATCACCTGAAACCCACAAAATTGGAAAAAATGGAGTTTTCCTTGATCGATCCACAATTCATACTATGTGAGATCTATCACGAAACCCTCAAAATTGGAAAAATGCGAGATTTCCTTGATGATCCACAGTTATACTATGTGAGATCTATCACTGAAACCCAGATATTTCTGGAAATCTTGCGATTTCTACCTTTGGAGTCTTGGATAGATGGTTTATAATTTTTTGGAGACTTGAAATGTGGGTTCTGGCTGATAACTCACGTGGAATACGTATCTTGGAAACTCAACAAGGAATGTGGTTATACGCTTGGAGATTGGAAATGGTGGGTTCTGGCTTGATAACTCACAATGGTACGTATCTTGGAAACTCAACAGGAATGTGGTTATACTTGGAGACTTGGAAAGTTGGGTTTATTTTTGGAAGACTTGAAATGCTACAACTCTTTGGGTCTAAACCTATCATTAAAGTTCTGAACTCCCCTTTCTACATCATCAAACCTGAAAGGCTGAAAAGGCAGAAATTGGAAGCAAGAGAAAAACATAAAAATATATATTGTTAGTTTCTGGGGAAGAAAGTGCAGACTTACTCGCCCCTTCTAACATCATCAAACTGAAAGCCTGAAAAAGACAGAATTGGAAGAAGAGAAAAAAACGAAAAAAATATATTAGGGTGGAAATCCATCATTTGAAAAAGACATTGGTTTGGGGGTTGGGACCAACATACACACATACACACACACACACAAACAAACAAAAGTCAGCCCTTGCTAATTCAGTTGAGGTCGTGTGGGGTTCACAGATCTTACAGAACGTCCCCCAACTGCACACACACAAACAACACAAAAGTTAAGCCTTGACTATCAGTTGAGGTTCTGTGTTGGGTTCACAGATCTAAGAACGTCCCCCATGCAACACACACAAACAAACAAAAGTTAAGCCTTGACTATTCAGTTAGGATTCTGTGTTTGGGGTTCAAACAGATCTAAGAACGTCCCCACTGCACACACACAAACAAACAAAAGTTACGCTTGACTATTCGGCTTGAGGATTCTGTTTTGGGGTTTCACAGATCTAAGAACGTCCCCCTTCACACATATTATATAACTGTTATAACACCTCGAGTTGGTCCACAACGTGTATAGTAGGAGGGAGTGAAAAGCGCCAACCCATTGCTCCCATGGGTATTAATCTGCTTAGTTTGTCTTTTGTAAATTCTGTGAATAAATGAACCTAAAAATCTCTTCCCTTCCTAAAATCATATCTCTTATAAGTCCAAGACCAATATCTATTAACAGAAACTAATTTAAAAAGTTCTTTCGTCCATCGTTCAGTAAAAAACCTTTTTCAAAATTGAGATTTCCACTGGTATATTCTTACGATATACCAAGACTTGAACTTAAGGTTTTCTGACATTAATCTCTTTTTCATATTTTTATTAATTTTGTAAATGTTTCGATCGGTTATCAATATTGTTAAACGTATGAATCGTGTTATTAATACTTATCCGACAATATCCTGAATAAAAGAAACCATTGTTGTGACCGACGTTGTGTGAATTTTTAATATAAGTCTCCTCTTTCCAGGTATCGATTAAAACGTTCAAGCAAACAACAGCCTTCCTTCATTAAAGGTACTGTATAAGTAATACTGTTATTTTTTAGAAAATTCATAAATGTATTGTTATAAAACTCTCTACCCTCATAGGTTCCAACAATTTTTTTAGGTTTTCTCTTACTCTCTATTAAATATCTGTTGAATAGCTAACATAAGATATTACCTGTTTTGGTTTTTTAATGTACAAACCCATGCGTATCTACTCCAAATCAATAAACGGTTAAAGCCATACTTGTACCCCTTATCAATTATTGAGTTCAATCAAATCAGCGGACAGATATAATCAACTTCCTTGAATAAACCTTCCTTCTACGAAACTTTGTGATATTGGTTTATGTAAATCATCAGCTAATTGCTCTACAATCTTAATGACTCATTAGAGTCCTATAAGTTTTTTGAATTTCAAAGTCCAAGTTTTCAATTAGGCACTGGTCATCTCTTCACGAATGAACTCGATCAAATTTTCTCTCAAGTTGGATTTGTATCAGAGACAAATTATACACATTCTCTATCGGCTTCATGATTTTCTTCTAGTTGGTATTCCCATAATCAGATATCGTGTCTCATGCACACTTCATCAACCCTATTGATAGGTTTACTCCATGGTTTTAAGGATTGTCTGCCTCAATCTAATCTTTTATCCAGGTTTGGCCCTGGACCCACAGAAAGAATACCTGGTAGAATGTTAATTCCCACTGTATTCCAGTATTGTAAATTTACTTCCTGATAAAAATTTTGTATATCTCCTCCGAGTTGTGGTTTGGAGATAATTGATTTTTTTGAACCACACCCGAACATATACCTTTTTGTATAACCCTGTTATTTTACTTTTAATATATGAAATATTTTTAGTATTAGTTTTATTTTTACATTTGGAACAATAACTCATTTATTTATGAAAAAATTCCTGCAGAGTGCAAAAACCTTTTTAAGTTTCCAACATGCACATTTTGCATCTTAATATTTTTAAACATAAAGAAATCCTGAAATGCCTTCACTTCTCTCCTCCATTTATTCAAGATTGAATTAAAATGAATAGCTTTGACGAGTCATAGTCTTGAAGGAAAATATTGCAAATAGACTGTCAATTCTTTGTTTCTCCTCGGGGTTGAGTTATTTTCTGTATACCAACCAATCTTTTTTGAATCTCAACTGGTTCCATATTTTGATATTATTTTGTCTCGCTCTTTCCCCCTCTCCTCCCTCTCTCTCTCTTCTCTCTTTCTCCCTCTCTCTCTTCTCTCCCCTCTCCTCTTTCCTCTTCTCTCATCTTCTCCCTCCTCCCTTCTCTCTCTTCTCTCTCTTCTTCGCCTCTCCTCCTCTCTCTCTTCTCCTTTTCCTCCTTCTCTTCTTCTCCCTCTCCTCCTTCTCCTTTTCTCCTCTTCCCTCTTTCTTCCAACTCCTTCCCGTCCCTTACTATCCTTGAATCACTTACACCCCATAGAATATCATACATA
>CM068959.1:46510843-46526399 GCA_035128595.1 Eptatretus atami | reverse complement strand
TTGGTCTTCTGTTTCATTCGGTGTACGCACACACACTAACACACACCTCGAAAATGTGTTTTGATGATAATTTTGTTATTGTTATTAATTTTTTTAAATAAATGACCTTGTGTCCCTCTTCAAAAGCAGTGCAAATGATGTATTTTCTGGTTTTTGAGAATGATGTTTAGTTATCATGGCTTCTTTGTTCACAGCACTGCTGGTTGCCATTCTTCATTGGTGAGTTTTGACCAACACAGGAGTACATTTGGTGTGTCTATGCTGGTATGATGCTATTCTTAGCTGGGGTATAATATAATTTTGGAGCGGTTTACGTGCGACGTGATCATTGCTAATCGCTGTTTAAATTGGGGCCAGAACAGTGTGGGGTGAGAAAGCCAAAAAAAAAAACAAAAGTGTCCAAATCAAAATGGATTGTCATGGGCAATGGCGTTGCTGGTCACGTAAGACTCGTTCCCATTTTAAATATAATCGTTAATTTTAATTATCAGGTTTCATTGGATGTGGCACGTTGTCTCCGACAACATATTGTACATACGTCTTGTATACTTGATTTTT
The DNA here is from genome assembly GCA_035128595.1 of Eptatretus atami. Lineage (NCBI taxonomy): Eukaryota > Metazoa > Chordata > Myxini > Myxiniformes > Myxinidae > Eptatretus > Eptatretus atami. The sequence goes on along the minus strand of CM068959.1, from coordinate 46,525,841 downwards.
GTTTGCACCGAGGTTTTCTAAATGGGTGTTTAATTATTTGATTTTTCTCCACGAACTTAGGTATCACATTTCCAGTTTGTTTGAAAACGATCGTCACTTTTCACATCTTTCTTCATTGGAGCGGGAACTCACTTTTCGTACAGAGATGGTGAGCTGCTCTCTGGACGCCCTCCTCCCTCACTCCCCAGTGTTGTGCACAACCCAGTTACCATGTTCTTCACCTTTACATGTCATGTTTTCCTCTTTCACAACATTGTCACGAAGGAAGTCATTCTGTCTGAGGAATTCAACTTTTGTTTGGTGGTTTTATTATCATTTTTGACATTACCTGCTTTAATTGTTATTTTTGTTTTTTCTCTTGATTGTTTTGCAACAGGGCTTGTACTATTCTTACTACAAAACCATTGCAGAGGCTCCGGAGTTTTTGTCGGGGTTGGAGCAAATCATGAGAGATAATTTAACTGAGTTTCCACAGGTTATCAATACCCTCGAGAGGTTTAACCTCTACCCTGAGGTGAGAAGTTGATATCTTATTATCCCATGCTTTTTCAAAAAATAACTGGGTGTGGGTAGAAGTATATTGTTTATCTGTCCTGTCCGTCCATCTCCTTCTAAACGGTTGTGAAGAAATTCACCAAACTTGCTAGTTATGATCACCACATGGCAAGAGCACTGTATCATTTTTGACCCCACCATATGGAACCCTGTGGCAGGGTTGAAAGGTCAAATACCAAACGATGCAATTGGGGAACATTTTTAAATATTACTTAATGTAACTTTGTATGTGCAATCAACATTTGGGGACACGTGAAATGTGTAACTTCTTTTTTTTAATATATATATATATATATATTTTGTGGATTTGATCCCCAGTGCATGCTCAGGATGGGGACTTGATGTCACAGGGATCAAAACTTTTTTTTTAACTCACAATTTGATATTTGGTCAATCCTGATGGAACTCTTTTGCAATCTTTCAACTTTGCTTTAAGTGGGGATTTGTGATTGCGTGCCATCGACTTTACTCTTGTATTTTCTTTGCATTCAGAAATGCAGATTATAGATTGCTTTGTACTATTTTATCATGTTCGAGAGTAGCGTGTGTGTGTGTGTGTGTGTGTGTGTTGTTTGGTTGTTGTCTCCATATTCGAGTTTCAGGAGGTGGAACGGAGTCCTCCCAGGACTCAAAGTATCCACCTTCGTTTCAGTGAAGGATCGTGATTCATGGGCTAAGTTGTGAAGTTGTGTTGTTCTCAGAGTTTTGTTCCGAGGGCTCTTTTCAGGATCTTCACTGATACCCAGACAGCCTCCAACTGTAGTTCATTTGTAGTAATGTTCCCAGGGATGGTTTGTAGTTGGATCGTTGTGAGGCTCTTCTCTATCATTCCCGTTGCTCCAATTATCACTTGTACAATTTCGGCGCTCTTCAGCTTCCAGGATCTTTTCACTTCATTATTGAGGTCTTGATATTTGGTCATTTTCTTGATTTCTCCGTTATTTAGACCAAAATCACTGAAACCTCAATTAACAATGCCTTATTTTTCTTTTTGAACCTGAGTACTATGTCCGGTCAAAGTGCTTTGTTTTTTATGTTCACACTGGATGGGATCATCAGTTGTGCCTTTGTGTGTACAGCTGTTCTGACATTTTTTTTTTACATCCTGATAGGAGGTGACTCATCGCTTTCTGGTTCGACTTTGGAGCATCTACACTTGTCCGATTAGCTCAGTCCTGTGTACAGTCGATGTTTGGGTTATTTCAACCATGTGTTTGCAATTATGAGCTCATTCTCCACACACAACTCCAGTATATATATATATATATATATATATATTATATATATATAATATATTATATATATTGTTACGGCTGTGGAAATTCGCAAACACCATTCAGGTCCCGTAGGTGAGGTATTTCTGAAGTACATGTGTAGTTAGCCAAACCCTTGTTTAGAGGAATTAATGTGATTCATTCGGGCTGCGACACTTTGAGTTAGGCGTTTTTCTGTTCTACCTTTGTTTTGAGCCAACACGCCAACAACAACAACGCCAGCAGCCACAACACCCTTCCCAACCACTCCTACACAACCTACATCACCGCCATTCCAAACGGCATCATGGCCATCGGACACCGCCGAAAACCCTCCACCACCTTCTCCTATGGCCATTCTGCACCACCTGTGGGCACCGAGCGTCGGGCTATCTTCAGCGATACACGCGAGCCGCGAGTGGCAGATGGCGGTTTTTCCGAGGAGAATTCGGATCAGGAATGCTACAGGCCCACATCTGATCCATCCAATTAGGAAGCGCGGGGCGGCTTGGCCCCGCCTCCAAAGCATCTGAGGGAAATCGGATATGCAAATTTGAGGATCAGGAAGATTCACGCCCCTTTTTTCCGTCCAATGGCGAACGTGGCGCGCCCCTGAGTCGTTTGGATCCGAGAATTTGCATATGGTGGGTTCCTGGAGCCGATAAAGAGACGAGCGCAAGGCGAATCGTGCAGAAGTGGGGCAGATGAGTACGGAGGCGAACGGCTACGGAGGCGAACGGCTGCGGAGGGAGATCGGCTGAGGAGAACCGGGAGGCTCGGGTCCGGGGCGAGGAAGTCAGCGACGAAGTCGCGTTGAATCGCGCATCGCGGGACTCGAGCAAGCCGCCATACTCCTCCCAGAGCATCAAACATTCCCCCTTTCCCCCGCGCTGAGAGAGTGCGACAGGGGGCCGTTCCCACTTTACACCAGCAGGTGCCCACGAAACCGCGCGTGCCAGCGACATTTTGCGGCTCGCCACGAGGGCGGGGTAGGACCCTTCAGTCTCGTGGACCTGGCCGCTCATCCAGGTTCCACGCGCATTAGGCCCACGGGCCCAGTCTGACTCCCTTGCCTTTGAGGGGGTCTTCCTTTGCTTTGGTGTGAATGCGTGTGTGGCGCCATGTCTTAATAAGTAAAACTGTATAAGTGTTGCCGGAGTGTTCGCGTTAGTCGGTGGTAGCTCTGCTGCATTGTTGCTTATCTTACATGTGATATATGTGCATTTTGCTAATTGTGACTGTAAATACATGCTGTGATATCTGTGTGCGTGTAATAAATGTGTGCTTGTTGAATTGTTTCCCGTTTCGCTGCGTCCTTTCCTTGTGGGTCTCCATCTTGCTTTGCGTAAAGGGTTTGAGTGGGCGCGGGACGCCCGATAATTAATCAGGAACCGTCGAGGCCGACGATAACACCGCTCGGTTATCCGATAGCACGGAACGGATCGCTTAAGCGGCCCGTGTCCGAAGTCGACCTGCGGCGAGGTGCGGTCGCCCGGTTTACCATCTGCGTGGGTACTTAGGTAGGTCGAGTTTGCGAACACCCTATCCACGCGGGTGGCCGATTGGCAGCGATCGTGGTGAGGCCGAAAGGCCACCCGTGACTGGATCCCGGCGTTAGTCCGAGAGGGTCACGACGGAATTGTCCGTCTGGTGGGCGAGGCGGTCGCGATTCGAGTCACGTGGCCGATCGCACGCCGGCGGCGCGAATTCGCAACAATATATATATACATATAAGTAGGGTGGATATACTGATTCTGGCTCACTTTTCCCCATGTAAATGAATGGGGGATTTTCAGCGATTCACATTTTTTTTTCCCGCTAAATAACACCCCCTTTTTATCCCAAGGTATTATTTGTTTGTCTCCCTTTTAACCTAGGGCATTCTATTCAAATAACCAATGCGACAAGATAAAGATTGGTTCAGTAGCAACGTAGTAATGTGGTTTGTTCAAGGCGATTCTGAAGAGATATCTGAAACTGTAACCTAGGACACTCATTTTTCAAATAACCAATGTATATGTGTTTAGCTCACTCATTGAACCTATAAAGATTTGTTCATTCTCATATTCCTTTAATAGTTTATTTTCTTTGCACAATAATCCCATCTAAAATATTTAAAATAAAACATTTGAATCTTTATATTTTCAAGATACCCCTTTTGTGCCATTACGAAATGATATACTTCTCTTAATGATCTCATCTGACCACCTCCTGAGTTGCATATCATTTTGAGATTATAGTAAATTGTTTTTTCCATGTTCAATTGATAACCATCGAAGTTTTCAGTCCATTCAAGGATATTTATTATTTTCTTTACATCCTCCAACTCATTGGTTTTTAAATTGATTCGCTTATTTGTTTTATTTACCTTTGTTTTAGTTATTTTTTCAATAAGACTTATTTGATATTTTCCACATTCATTATGTTTTCCATTTATATACAAAGACTGAGATTTTCTCCACTCTTTAGTTGATTATACTTGGTTCGACCATTTATATACCGTGAAAAACGTGCGGTAGCCCTTAAAAACCCTAACCCATCTTTCCATCGTTAAAAATTGTGTCCATATGGAACACAATCTATTCTATACACTCTTTCATACAATACCATATGGAACACAATCTATTCCATTATCTAAAATAAATCTCTTATCATCAAAGGCTCCTAATGCCTTTTTATTTACTTCTTCACTATATATGTTATGTTTATAACTTCTTATTGTATTCATTTTCCTATATTCTTCTTTCTTATTCATCAAACAATTATAATAATTTCTAAAAGTTATTGATTTCTTTATTACATATTTCTTTATTCCCTTAACCTCTTATCAATCTGATCCTGATCACCATACTTATAAGCATATGCCTTTGCTCTCAATCCAATAAACTCACTCATTACTTTTCCACCCAACTCATCTTAAACTTACAATAACCTTTTTCATTCTTTTTGGAAAATAACTCGCTCTTCTTACTAAAATTACTTGTATCATATACTCCAATATTTTCTTCATACTTTATAAACATATCAGTTTTTATATCTAGGATAAAACTATCAGTGTCCATATACAACAATGAAACATTTTCACAATACTCTTTCTTTAGCCATTATACAAATAATCATACATCAATATCTTTGATAAATCAAGAACTGCTGTTCCATATAAATTGGTTTATCCATTACAATACTTTCCTTTTTCATATGAATAGCAGAAAAGTTCTCTGAAAAATCTTCTCTCTCAAAACTTGGTTTATTTATCAATCTAGAAGCTTCTTTCCAAGATGTTGCGAATCTAATGTTTTGCCTGTTTCTAACATTTTCCATGTCTTTCCATACAGCATTATTCATTAATTTAAAAGTCCTCTTCATCAATTTTACTTTGTATTTGCTCTCATATCTGTATTGAATTTAATATACTTTTTCATCCAAGGACTTTGTTTAAAATTTTAAAACTCTATGAATTTTAGCTACTCTCAACCCAGCAGATAAATATTGTCTCAAGTTCTTTGATGCAAAACATATCCCTCTTTATCATAAAATGTTGTTAATAACTTTCTGTTGATTTTCCTTTAATATTAAAACTTTTATGATAATCACTTAACCATTCTTTCTTTGGGTTTCTTTCTCACATGCAAAAGGAAGATCTTTATGCTTATAATGAAGATTACTTGGGTACTTCAAATAAACTTCAAAATAATAACCTTCTTCCCTCATTCAATTCCTCTTGGAAGAAATAACAATATTCATCAAAGCCTTTTCATAATCCTTTTCTTCCACCCACTTAATTTACATAAGGCAGAGATTGAGACATTGCCCATCCATACAAATTATTAGCATCAAAATACATCAATAATTACTACTTTTTCACTCTTATAATTTGGAAGATATTTATTATTTTGCTTAGCATATCTTTTTGAACATACTTGTGATATTCCACCTCTCTTAGACTTCTCAATCATCAAAAGCATATCTACATCACTGATTAAATCAATATCTTGTTTTGTCATTTTCAACATTGCACTCCAAGCTAAACCAGGAGCTGTGAAATAGTGGGCAGGATCTAATCCATAACAATTTTTATTATGACAGAGTGATCTAAATGCTTCAAACACATCAGCTAACAATAAAACATCTGTTTTTAGATACAAATCATGATATTCTCCAAGGTTCTTTATCTTAAATATTTCCAAATTTCTTTTGCGTGTTTATATTCCTTATCACTTATCTCTTCTTCATAAAGGTTATTTAGAAAACTTTCTTTTGAAGGAAGTTGTGTTTTCTTTAAATCTCATAAATGAATTCATATAATCATAAGGATAAATTCCCTTCCTTGTAAGAATTTTCTCTTTACTTTGAATTTCATTCTCTTGTTTGAATTTCCTCTCGAGTTAGAATTCCCTCTTTAACCAGAATTTTCATCTATAATCAGAATTTCCTCTTCAGTTAGAATTTCATTCATTGTTTGAATTTTTCTTTACAATTAGAATTTCATCTTCAGTAAGAATTTCTTCATTAATTTCCTCATTAATTTAGAATTTTCCTCTTATACTTTGAATTCTCTCTTTAATCTGAATTTCCTCTTAGTTAGAATTTCTCTTTTGGAAAGAATGAATTAAGATTTGGAAAAGAGCCTGTGGAGCTTAGATTTGATGCTAGGTTGGCTAGTGGTGTTCCCATAAACTTGTAAGAATCTAGAACCTAATGAGTTATAGTTTTGTGAATATCATTTTTTGCAAATGAATATACTTTTTGACTTGTGTTTGTTATGGCAGAAATATTCCTGGTGTTTTTTGAAAGTTCATTTATAAATAGATGTGTATCCATAGTTGGCGCTGTTGTGAAGAAAGACTGGAATAAAGAAGGTAATTTATAATTAAGATTACAACAGGAATGAGCGGGACCTCTATATTTACAGTAAGATGACAATGATCCCTAATTTTAGACTCCTCAATTTCCTCTCACCAAATATGACAGATATTGTTCTTTCTAAATTTATTTTTCTTCTTGGTTAATTTCATCGTTCATTTGTTTCTTTCATTAATTTAGTTAGTCTTATACAATCCTTTTCTAATCGTTTTACAAACTCTTGTTTTGAAGCATTTTTTCACGATAATGTTCAGTTTATTAATAGTTTTTCTCCAACAGATGATTTGATATAATAACAGAAGCACAAGGAATATGTTTTGATATTTATTTGTATATGATTCTTTTTGGATTAGGAGAAGCAGTATTTTCTTTTTAGGATACACTCAAAATCAGCGTATATCACAATGGGTGCGTCAATAGATTTATTATAATCTTCAACAAAGAAATCTTTTTCACCAGGTTTAGGCATGTAATTACAGCTGATTTATGATTACTACAATTTTTTGAATGTTGTTCTAATCGTTCTTTTGTATGAAATGATTAAGACATCGCTTACAAGGATATATTTTGTTTGCTGTTCTGAATACTGAGAAGAGATTAACTTGAATAAATTATTGATGTTGGTGTAATGTGAATTCTTTCCAACACTAAAATATAAAAGATCAATGTGTGTTCTCTTCATTTTTATAGTTGTTTGAAATTTTTAATATTTAACTTTGTTTGTATCCGTTAATCGCATATACCATTAATAGAAAGATTTATTCTTTTCTCAAATTGGAATATATCTGTTAGTGGCATTGGGAATTTAAAATCTTTAATGTCCAAGGTATTCTCATATTTCATATATTGTTTTACTCTTTCTGAATTACATTTTGTGGATGTAAGTGAGGCAAGAACAGACCAGAGAAACATTTATTATCATTGTTCTTAATATTAAACAACTGCTTCTTTAGTTTTTATTTCTTTGGTAATTCAATATAAGAAGAAGCTTTAAGAGGGTTTGATTTTAGAATGTGTATATCTAAAAAGATGATTTTTTTTAATATTGAATCCACTTCCTACAATGTATTATCAACATCCTCCTCTTGTCTTGATAGTTCTTCATAACCCCACTATTCAAAAAATCTTGAAATGATGTTATAAAATGAAGATCTGTTCTCATATAAGGAGTTTGTTCTTCATCTTGTTTTTTCATATTCATTTTACTCCCATATAAAATTTAAAGTTTTCAATTTCTTTTAATGTCTTTTTAATAACTTTTCAAATCAAGGTTTCACTATTTAATTGATTCAGCTATTGATGATGGACCGGGTCTCCAAATTGAAAAATCTTATTTTTATATGCCCTTTAAATGCCCATCAGTGTTTTCAATATGATAGTCTCCCTTTACTTTAAACTCATTTTTCTTGTGTTTTTGTGATTGAAGATGTCTATTATAACTATCTTCAAAAACATCTTTGACAGATATACATGTTTCTTTCCAACTCAGAGGAGATATTTTATGAAATAGATTAAATGTGTGTTTGTTGGTTCGGAGGTGTTTTCTATAATGTTTATATTCGTGATACAAACATCGCAGTACGTTGTATTCACCATATTTATATAATAAAACTTTGCTGAAACTAAAATTTTCTTGATGAAATTTCGTTTATTTACAGGTGAATCTGTGCTTAAACTAAAATTTTCTTGATGAAAATTTCGTTGATTTTACAGGTGAATCTCTGCTTAAACTAAAATTTTCTTGATGAAAATTTCGTTTATTTTACAGTGAATCTTTGCTTAAACTAAAATTTTCTTGATGAAAATTTCGTTGATTTTACAGGTGAATCTCTGCTTAAACTAAAATTTTTGATGAAAATTTCGTTTATTTTACAGGTAATCTGTGCTTAAACTAAATTTTTCTTGATGAAAATTTCGTTCATTTTACAGGTGAATCTGTACTTAAAACCATTTTATCCTCCAACTTTTTCACTTAATAAATACAATGTTTCAAGACACAAAAGACAAGTTTCAATCATCTTTATTTGTTAAGATACTGAGAAATTATGTCAGATGGTAAAATTGAACAAAGATAAATATAAAACTATTGGATAAAAACAATTATGGCGAATGATATGAGTTCTTCAATTTACTTCAAGTGGAAGGGCTTTTAGTATACCTGGAAGAAACATCAATTAAGTAGCTCTAACAAAATTTCTCCTTGCCTTCTGGGCAATAAATTCAAAACTAGAAAAAGCAATGAAACAAGAAAAAGTATCAAAAATAAACCTTGGATGAAGCTTTAGAAAGAAAAGATAAGACCATCTGTACAATATGCAAGGAGAAATTTTGTATTTTTTCAACCAACGCTCAAAGATAATAAATCCTGATGAAATAAAGGATGTTTAACGTATCAGGTGAAATGACATTTGTTCAAGTTGTAGTTCAAAGGATCATTTTAAAAATTACCTTTTAATGATAAAATTAGCAGTTGAATTGTTAATCGAACAAAAGTAATAGACTATCGTGGTAATGTTTTCTACTAATAATATGAAGTAAATATTCAAACTGAAGATTTTGAAGATTATGAGAGTGCATTATGATACCGAGAAGTTTTGCATTCCAACGATGTTATGATACCGGAGTTTGTGTTCAAACGATAGTTTTATGAAAAGTATAGATTGATTCTGAAAGTATCGAAGTGATATCGAAGATGATTTTCAAGTTTAAGTAAGTTTTACTTTATAAATATGAATAGTTTACTCGATTTTGAGCCTCTTAATTTCCCTGATCTCCATATGACCAAATTTGAGAAAATTGTCCTGCGTGTGAAAACGGGGATTAAACACAGAGTCAAAAGCCTATAACAATGTATATTCTGGTGAATCATCTTCTAATTAATGATAATAAAAATATAAAAGGAAAATAATTCTTTTAGATTTACATCCAAAAATGAATTACTTACAGATTGATTAGAGAAATGAATGTAAAGTATGAGGGTGATAACACCTTTCTTACAAGGGAAGAAACTGGAACGGTATTAGAGAAAATGTTCAAAAGGATTGTTGTTATATATATTCATGGATGTGATTTTTCAGGGAATATCAACAACAAGATATTGCATAAATAAAATAATGGATATCTTGAAATTAAACTGAACTTAGGATAAAATACATGAGTTTTCTAAAAAGCCAATGATAAATTAAATAACCTGTTTTCCAATATAATAAATGAATGATTTTTTTACCCTTTGGGAAAATGGATACAAATTAACAATCATAAAAATCTCCCAAATTCCATTAAGATGCCTCATAGTTGGTTCAAGTGGATGTGGAAAAACCTGCTTTAACTTTTAAAGATGCTCCTCACTCCAAACTTTTAGATTTATGATATTTAATAATTTCAACAGAAAGTCGAGTTTTTCAACCAGAATATCAACTATCTCCAAGGTTTTATGCTGGACTTCAAAAAGAAGATAATAATCGGTGTTTATTTAAACTTTCAAAAAAACCTAAATGATTATAACATTGAAGATATAATCAACTATTTTGTGATACACAGAGATGTTAAAAATTCAAAACCGAAATACTTGTATTCTTAGTGATAATACGGATATATACCCGTCTCCCCAAAGATTTTGGATAAATCACAAAAAGAACCTCGTTTATCTTTGATATTGTGTTTAATGAGAGAAACCAAACGGTAATGGACAGCTCTACACACAGAGGGAGACATTCTTTCCTTGTAATTGTATTTATCTTAGCAATCGTACTTTCAACTTCCTCGTCGTTCATCAAGAAACAATGCTAATACTTTTATTTATTCAAAGTTAATTCAATAGATATTAACATTTTTGGAGAGCACAATTGGTTCTACATTATATAGTAAAAAAGGAATTTCGGGGATTACATAAACACACGACTGAAAAATATAAATATACTTGTGTGAAACAAGATGAGATATTAAATGATATTTTTCATAATAAATGGATGCGAAAGAAAGAGCAAGAAGATTTAGGGAACATCAAGAGTTTGGTTTCAAAAGTTGCAAACAACAGGAAGACAATAAAGAAGGAAACGCAGACAAAACTACGGGTGAAGAAAGCATTTGAAAAGAAAACAAGAGAAATTTTTTAAACCACTTTTAAAACTTCCAAGAAAAAATTATAGATGTTTCCACAGTTCCTACAATAAATAATAACTCGAGAAAGCTCCAAGTGTTAAGAGATTTCAGTCAAATGACGGAGGAAGAATTAGAGCATATAGGAGAATTTGAATATGATGATGAAGGATTATTTCAACAACTTGGAGAGATGAATCGACCCCCTGATTATAATTGTGAATGCTCTTCAAAACATGAATATTGCAGCGGATTCGAAAAACCAAAGCCAGGGCTCATTCCACAGAAAATCAGCATATTTCATCTTGTTCAAGAGAAAGGTATGATATTTAATGATGAAATTAAGGTTCTTGAATTTGCTCGACCCCTGTCACTAACATCCGAGATTAATGTTTCTTCTCATCAAAAGATGGAAACAAGGTTCAACTGTGAGGGATGAATCAAAAGTTATAGTTGAGTAAAACCATTGGATTGAGAAATAATGATGACTAAAGTATAATATTGATCTGCTGAACTCTGTTGATTTTAGGGTTTATTCTTTCTGGTAAAAGTAGGAAGAATGAGAAAGGAAGAAACACATTATTCAGGCTTTAAAAAGTATCCTGGTTCAGGTGTTAAGTTTTCTTCCAAATGACCCATCACAATTAGTTAATAGACTGTTTTGGTTGTTGTTAGGCAGTAAGAAGGCTGGAAATAACATTGTTTTAATGAAGGCATCAGCCTTTAGACCAGATTGATGAACATGAAAATAATTAATAAACATCATATAAAGACATTTTAATCTCATATTAATAAGATGAGAAGCACAATCCTTAGTTTCAATTTACAACAAGCGCGACCACACATCTTCATATCGCCATACCCACTACAACTTGACACACAACAACAGAATATGAGGCATCTTTATTTGTCCATGGAAAACTTATAATACTTAATTTAATAATAACTGATAAAAATGACAAGTTTAAGTTATAATCCGGGAAGTGGATACAAAACGATAAACCAGTCTTCACGCCGGAGCATATGAGATTTCTTCTAAATATCTTCCGAAATTGCTCGTCTTATGAAAGAACAGGGTGAATGAAACCAAAAAATATTGTCATAGACATTCAAAAACATACTTCAAAATCAACGATTAACCTTAAAAATAACTACAAGGTTTTGATTTCACAATTGATAATTTCATTTAGAGAGTTATTGGGTTTCTCCCTCAAAAAAGGATTGAAACTAATGGACGTTTTAACAGTGATAATGTCATAAATATCCTCAGGAATAAATTCTGGTATAATTCACTGTGTTTTGATTGAATGGTGGCTTATATGATGGAATAAAAACAATACAATATTTTCATTCAGCGCATACTCAACCCCATTGGTTATAAATTCAATATGGAACCCAAAAATTTGTTTTATCTCCTGTTGTTCAGGAAAAAACCATACACAGAGTAAATTTTAGGTTATAAACGACCAAAGATCATCCGTATGATTTCTTTAATGGAGAAGTTTTCTATCAGAATTCACCTACGTGAAGTTTTTCCAATAAATAAATACGATGGTTATTGTGAGAAAACACGAGTTGGAAAATATAAAAATAATTACAGGGGATGGGAATGTTCTTTTCCCCATACAGACAAGGGCGAAGGTATGTATCTTGGTAAGAGGATACTATAAACCTATGAGACAAGGGTGTCGGACATAATTTCGCAGGAGATGGGATAATTGATACTCTAATGGGTATCCGGTTCAACTATTCTTAACAACATAAAGACTAATTGGTTCAACTGCTTCTGCTGTGGGGAAATGTAGCAGGTGCTAATAAAGAGTATAAAAGATGCCCCCAAAATGGAAATCTCATAAATTACAAGCAATAAAAAGAAATTAAGAAGGCAAAAACTCAGTTTGTCTCCCCAGAACGACAGAAAAATAATTCGAAATACTTGGATCAGGGGTTTAACAAGTTTTAACCATCTTTTTCCTCTAAAATAATACAAGTATGGAAGCAATTGATAGTATACTATGATTTGGATGATACTATTATTATCTCAAAACTTCCACTAAAAAAGAAGATTACTTCAAGGTAAATGCAATAACTGGAACAGACTGGAATACAAATGTACAAAAAAGTTTTGAAATAAATAATCAAAACCTATTTGAATCTATCCGAAAGTTTCTTGTTGTGTAATTTATCATTCAGCTAAAGGCTGGGATAACACAAACGCTACACTCGTAAATGATTTCTTCTGGAAAATGTTTGATATGTTCGTTTGTACATGGAACACAAGAAGTTGAAGCGGTTGTTATGTTCTGGCCTTGGTATTTCTGAAAATGATGAAATTTACCAACTATATTCATTTGTGATAGAATGGGAAAGGGGGCTGTTCGAAGGTTTTATTCCTGATATGTTCAACGGGAACAAACACAGACCCTGGATATGAATCAAAGAAAGGAATGTATAATGATGATACAAAAGCAGGTAATAGTTTTTACTGGCAGTTCCTTCAAGGTATATTTTGGATTTTTGTGAATCATGATAAATTCTGTATGGTCTAAATTAGATTTCAACTACAAGGATATGATAATGAAAATAGATTACTTTTTGGTGTTTGCTAGTGCTTTTGGTGATCAGAATAATTTGTAATTGATGAAAATGAGTGTGGTATATTAGTGAATATACTTCTAATCTTTAAAACAGAAGGAGATGTTTGAATAGAAGACTTAACTCAAAGACCACTTCGGTGTACTCATAACCTCAAACGAAGATGTCAACACGTTAAACTCAACCAAAACCACTTACAATCTTGGAATTTGGGTGTTTCTGGACAGAAAGCCACGTATCTGTGGATCATTTTTAAAGCCAGATGGTGAATACTGCGACTGATAAGAATAATGCAATTGAGTGATAATGCTAAGTGTGAAACAACTTGTGTTTCTCTAGATGGAACATATTATCCACGAGATAAGATTGGAAATTAATTGGGAAAAAAATGTTTTGCTGAAGCATACAAGTCTTACCAAAGGTGTGTGAAGTAATGGAAATTAAAGAAACTATTTTTGATATGAAAGCATTTAAAAGTTTGTATACAATCTATGCGTTTGACCTGAGCGCTCAAAAGGAAACTATAAAGTCTAATGCGAGTGGATCTTCCTATACATTGAAAGAAGGAGAGAGTGAAGAAGTTGAATCATCTTGTTTGCTTTGGAGAAACAGAATTACAGATTAATACAGATAATGGTCGTTATGATTAGTCTCCACTTTATTTTTGTTAAATAAATGAGTGGCAAAGTACCAAACTGGGGTATCATGTTAATCAAATCAATCTTCATAACTATCATCTTGTGTTTCAAAATCAAAAGCTTGTACGATTAACGTTAATACAATTCAGAGAAAAGGACGCATAAGAATTGATGTTTTGCTCAAAGCCAGAACAGGTTTAAAATCTTGACGATACTGGCTCACTTAAAATTAAAATGAGCAACACCAATGTTGAAAAAATATTCAATAAGAGAGACCGAGTGGAGGATTTCTCCCATTTCTAATTCCTTTATTTGCTGGTTTAAGTGCGGTTGGAGCATTGACGGGTGGTAATTTCAACAGCGGTGAAAACTGCAATGAAAGGAAGGCTCAACTCCAGGCTCAAAAAGAATTGGAAAGACATAACAAAGAGTGGAGAAAAAAATTAGTGGAAGTGTGTAATTGTAGATTTTGTGAAAAACTTGAAGGGTCTGCCTGATAGCGAGATTGTTATTGGAGATATCTTTCTTCTATCGCACAAGCAGGTGCTAAATTAACTAAAAGGGGTATGGATTATATCTTTCTATAAATAAATGAGCCATTGATGAGTGTTAAAGAATTTGGAGAATACAACATCACAATTTACAACTTGTCAAATATTGTAAGAAATTAAAAATTTCAGTAATTGGTTATTTGTATGAGAGATGAATTACAAATGTGCGAACATACAAAGAATATTATTATGAACTTAGGCAGATATAATGGGAACGGTTTTTCTCTTGGGTTTGTATTTTAATAGTCAAAGACAAATTTATTATTTGATAGTTTTGGTCTTCACCACCTCGTTGAAGTATGAAAAATTTTACAGATTGGTGTTTATCAAACATTTTCAAGTCCCAAGAATTAAATTCTAATGTTGTGGTCAATTTGTCTATATTGTGTTATTTCAACTCAACAAAAATAAAAAATTTTATGATATATTTTTAATCTAAATAATA
>CM068959.1:46457806-46490392 GCA_035128595.1 Eptatretus atami | reverse complement strand
ATGCAGGTCAAAGGTCAAAGGTGAGAAAAGGTGGGGGCCTGTTTTTGGGGGAATACTGCTCTGGCTCCAAGCCAAAAACTGACTCCCTCGGCCCTCGGACGGAGCGGGGTGGAGGGAAAGCGTGAGGGCACGCCCCTTCGAGAAGCTTCTCCAAGAAGCTCGAAGTGGAAGGCGGGGCCGAAAACGGGGCAGGGCGGAAGGGCGGAATCGCGCCGATAAAAGACGGACACGGGCGGCCACACTTGCTTGCTCTTCCGCCTTTTCCTCTTCGCTCTCTCGTCGTGGTGGCCGCTGGCCTGGTCTGCTGTGGTGCGGTCCGAGACCCGCTGGCGGGAAGGAGCATCTGCAATTCCCTCTCCCGACCTCGGGCATCCACGTTTGCCCCCCCCTCTATCCGCGCGGAGATAGTGCCGGAAACCCGCCCGTGGCGTCAAGCGGCAACACGTGCCGGCGCGAGGAACCGGAGAGGACTCGCCTACCACGCCAGGGCACGGAGTCGGGGCCGGGCGCGACCACGCCGACGGACGTGGGAGAGGGACTCGACGGCCCAAAAGGGAAGTCACCTTTTTCTTTTCGGGGTTTTATGGATCTTGTGGCGCCGTGTCTTGTAAAGTAGAACTGTTTAAGTGTTGCCGTGTGTACGCGATTTCGGTTGTAGCTCTGCATTTGTTGCTTTTATTGTGTTCTTTGCTTTATGTGCATTTCACTGTGTGGCTGTATATTGTGTGTCTCTCCGTGTGTCGTGTAAATAAAGTGCTTGCATGTTGAACTGTGCCCGTTTCGCTTTGTCTTTCTCCATTGACTCTCCATCCTGCTTCACGTAAAGGGTTCGTAGCGGTGCAAGATCCCGGTAATTAATCTGAACCGTCGAGGTCGACGATAACACCGCTCGGTTATCCCGATAGCACGGAATGGGCCGCCCAAGCGGCTCGTGTCCGGAGTCGACCTGCGGCGAGGTACGATCGCCCGGTTTACCATCCGCGTGGGTACTTAGGTAGGTCGAGTTTGGCGAACAACCCTATCCTACGCGGGTGGCCGATTGGCACGATTGTGGTGAGGTCGAAAGGCCCACCCGTGACTGGCTCCGGGCAATAGTTCCCGGAGGGTCACGACTGAATTGTCCGTCGGTGGGCGACGTGCCGCGATTCGAGTCACGTGGCCGTTCGCACGCCGGCGGGCGCGAATTCGCAACAGTATATTGTTACGAATCTGGCAGCCATGAAGCCAAAGCACAGGTCCCCGTAGCTCAGTTATTTCGTTAAGTATATGTGTATAGTTAGAATCCATCCCCTGTGTCTAATGGTTGATTAAATGTTCGTGCGCTGCGGAGTTATTTTGATAGTCAGGGTTTTCTTTTACATTTTTACATCAGTTACAACAACAACAACACCTTCGCTCCATCCTGACGCCATAACGCTCACGGTGGGCGGAGTTCAAGATTGGCATCTCTCTCGACCAATCAGAGAGATGCGAGCGAGTTTGCCATCGGTCGGCCAATGAGAGCCAACGCAGGACAATATTACTCCTCTTCCTGTTTGAGGGGTGGTCCGCCATGACGCCCGCCACGCTCCCCGGTCCAATCAGCGGACTTGGTGCCCCTTTTGGTCAATCACGGAGGCGACGAGCGCATTTGTGCGCCAAAACAGTCCAGTGAGGGAGAGCAGGTCGGAGGAGGTGGCTCTTCCTCTCTGGAGAAGGAGTGAATAATTGTTCGGCACGATCTGACTGGTTAGAGTTGGTTTTTGTCTGCCGGATCGTCCCGGATCGCAGGCCTTGCCTGCTGGCGCTCGCTGCCTTATCTGCCCTCACGCTGGTTGGCGTCCGCCCTTCATCCTCCATCCCTGGTACTTGGAGTGGCATCGTGGTTGCAGGTTTGAGTCCCGCCAGTCCAGAACGTCGAAGACCACACGAGGTGGACAGGTCCAAGATAGCTCTGGTTTCCAGCTCATCTTCCCTCGAGCTGGAAACCTTCAATAAAGACCCGACGGGGTCCATTTCTGGGTATTTGTGTGTGCGTGTGTGTGTCCGTGGGCCCCGTCTATAAGTAGGATCGTTAAGTGCTTTTGCTTGTACATTTGATACATTTCTTATTCGGATAACTCTGCTCTTTGTGTGTTCCCTTCCCCCCATTGTAAATAAATCCCCTCTTGTTGAATGTCCCAGCTCGTCCTTGTCCTTTCTGCCATTGGTTTGCCACGCTGCGAACGAGAATTAGGAGGCCTCATTGCTGCCGAAATCTTGCAATGGGCCCGGCAGGATTCTGGTACTCTCCGCTCGGGGTACGGTTCGGATCCGGCTCGGTAACGGCCCGGATCACGCAGATCCTGCCGAGGGTGAATTTCCCCGGTAGTTTGGACGACGTGGGTATTTAGGTAATTGAAATTGGCAATTAACCCTATTTCACGTGGTCACCTATTGGCGATCTTCGGTCCGATAAGGGACCCGTGACCTTTCGGATTTATCTGAAAGGTACGACCTAGATTCCGGGTGTTCAGTGGAGCCGACTTTACTGCTCCACCTAGCAGTCGTGCTCGCCGCCGACACCCGCCCCACAACAATATATATATATATATATATATATATAATATATATATATATATATATATATATATATATATATATATATATATATATACAGGGGCTGCAAAAGTAGGTATACAGTAATGAATTAAAGTACAGTCCGTACTGTATACCTACTTTTGCAGCCATATTATATAATAACATATATATATATATATATATATATATATACACACACACACTCCATAATTACTTCTCCATATTGACCATCTTAAACCAACACTGTGAAAGTGCTGCAAAAGTTGAATTGGAAATTAACCAGTGTTAGCCCTGTGTCAAAGCAGAAAAAGCTATTTATAAATTATATCCTATCAATATCACACTTATCAGCAATCTTCCCTTTCAAGTTTGGTGTTGAAAAAAATTACCTACCACATGACAAATTAATAACAATTACATTGAAGATGGTTGTTATTGAACTTGTCGCAAACAAGTTTTATATATATATATATATATATAATGAACCTAATTTATCACAATGACATGTGCAGTAAAAAATACAGAGCTATTGCAAGTCCATTAATTCTTCGCTTTTTCAATAATTCATTTTTTTTGGATGAAGCAAAAGCTCATAGCATTTTGCAAAATGGAAGAAGTAAAGAAAGGAAAAACTCACAAAAAACATCCTGCCTTTGAACTTTTGTCCATTTATACTTTGTTTTAATGTATTCGTTATCATTCTGATAATGAAAATTACTGGCAGGATCACCTGAGAATACATGTGCAGCTTGAAAATCCAACAAACATGTCCTATGCAGGTGATTGTACTCGTCAAGTTTAACCTTGGTCAAACATCTTTTGTTTAGGAAAGAAGAGGAAGCACAATGTAGTGGTGAAATTTCAAAACCTTATTACCATGGAACACTCGTACGGTAAGTCTCGTGCCGAGAGTGTTTTACAAATTGATATTTGTTCATATTGAATGTCGCACATCTTGAAATAACTTGAAAGCATTTTATTCTTTACAATAAAATGTCATGTTTGTTTTTTACCAACTAATGTTTTTGCCCCAATATATTACATGTTTATCCCAATGTATAATTTTGCAGTTTGGTGAAAAATTGCAGCCATGAGATAAATAACCACATATCCACATTTTAAGGCTTTTGGAGTTGCATAGACCAATTCTCTCGGAATAAACCCGACTTTTTAATAAATACAGAAAAATACAAGTCTATGTTACACATTTTTAGTGCAAAAATATGTCGAGGCCACTGTTTTTTGAACACAAAATCAAGGCTTGTGGAAGAGCTAGACCAACTCCTGCATGTACGGTAATTGCATTTGCCCAATAGGTGGCAGTACCGCAGTCCTAATACAACCAGGATGGCTACTCATGGCACGACTAAGAGAGAGCAGTGATGTGGATCCTGACAATTGCAAGTTTCAGGAATAAAGTTAACCACTTTTGAGACAGTTGGAAAACATATTTACCTCCTCCACCGAAAGTGAAGGAGGTTATGTTTTCACCCCTCTCTGTCTGTCTGTTTGTTTGTCTGTGTACAGGATATCTCAAAAAGTTGCAGATGGATCTGGATGAAATTTTGGAGACAGCTTGGGTATGTGACAAGGACAAATTGATTTGATTTTGTTAAAGATCCAAATCCAGATCTGGATACGAGAATTATTTAATTTGTAAAGTGGTTCTTCACCATTGAGAGATAGGGCCAAAAACGATATAGTATTGTTTAGCTTGATATTTCAAAAATGTAATGAGCCTGATATGTTCTCGTGGATCAGGCATTGCGTGGCAGAGGTTTGCGCTCCACCGAGTGCCCTACTAGTTTATTATTGTCACAGCCTTTTAATTTTGCTTCGAAATGATGTGAGATTTCATTGTGATTAAAAACAATATACGTACATACATACCACCAACTTTTCTTCAACACCACGACCCCTATTGTATGCTTCGGAATGACTATTTGAGGTTATCCGCAGAGTAACAGGTTTACCCATTCATTGACATTTCATTAATATTTGATAATTATTTTGACTAAAAAAAAAATTATTTTTATAATTTTACTGAACAATTGCTTTATTTGGACATTTGTGGTTATTGATCTACTAATTTAAATTATCAACAATCAATCGATGTTTTGCAAACTATTCATGTCCTATTCATTGCATATGCCTAATTTGCATTTGCTCCAGCATGCAAACAACTGAAAAATAAAAATAAAAATACAACACTGCTCTTAAAATTATTTTTGGACGTTTGCTTTTTTCAAACTTTGAGTGAAATTTCGTGAATTCGTTTTTTCTTCTTCTTTAGCTACTGATGTATCAAATATGTCCTGTAATGAAGCAGTTGAAATGCAAGGAGTAGAAACAGCAAGTGGAGAAACTAAAGGTACGTGCTCCATGAGCAATAATTGCTATTTTGTGCTTGCGTGGCATTTTGTGCTTACGAAAGATGGGAAAACATCTCTTACCCTTGTGGAACAGGACATTAGATGGAAAGAAAAAAACAGCTAGGTAGACGGGACGTGGGGAACGGAACAAACCAAGCGACACAACAGACACGTAGATGAAGAGAGGAATATACAAACTTATAAACAATCCTAACCCAGGTATGGCGCCATACACCACACTCTTACAAACAAAGGTGAAGCAGGCGAGGACTTTCCAATGGCACAATGGCGGTCAGTGGGACAGGAGCACAATCAGCGAGTTGAAGGCGTTGCCGCTCGAGTCACATTCTGGATTTGGGACACACAGCATGAAGGTACTCTCCTCCTCCTTGGTCCACTGCAGAGACGAAGAGAGCAGGAGAAGAAGAGAGCCAGTGAGATGAAGAGGGCGAGAGCATGAGCAAGAGTGAGGGGCGTACACACACCAGTTTTTTTTTAACCACTCTGGGACCGCCCACGGCTGGTCCTCATTGGTCCCTGCTCAGGATGAGGGTGACGCTCTTTCCCCAGCGTTCATCTCACTCCCCATCCAGAATGTTCCCGCAGCCCTAAGGCTGCTCATCACTGTCTGGTGTTGTCGACTCGTAGCTGCTCCACTTCCCACCTCGCTGCCATGGCTTGCTCACGACAGCCAAACAGTTCATAACCAGTCCATTGAAGCGCTTCCATTGCACATTTTTGTGGCCGGAGGTCCTCACCTGGCCCCACCTGCTAACTGGAGGTTTTTACACACACAATGTTATCCCTAGCTACACAGTCTATGAATTACATATGCTGCCTCCTCAGCATCACATTTAACAAGATGACTCACTCTGACATTTTCCATCTTGATAAGAGTAAACATACGTTATGTGAAACACATGGGTCATACTATAATCTCACTACATTCTAACTATGGATCCCCCCCTCCCCCTCCCACATAGCAATATTTTCCCAGGAATAGAACCGAGTCTGGTTTGTTTTAAAACTGTGCCAAGTGATTCAACTGCAATGCATAATTCTTAGTGGCCTTATTCCATATGCATTGTGCAAGGAAAAGATACGTGACACATGAAAACTTACGCCTTTTATTACATTTTCAGTGCATGCTGAACAATGTGGGACAGGTGCATTGAAGTGTCCTGTTCACACATGTATGTCAGACACCAGCCACGCTACGTATCAGACAAGCAAGAGTCTTTCCCAGAATACATTTTCGAAGGAAAAGCAACGGTTGGTTGTTGCTTCTGAATGTAAACAGGTAAAGCATCTTCAGAGAGCCTTAACTATTAAGAATATCATCAAAGGAAGACTCAAATTAATCAAAAAAGTGTCATTGACTTGTTATGGAAGAAGCTACTGAAAAAATAATCATCAAATTCATAGAAATGCCAAAAGCAATGGGAGAAATTGTTGTTGTCGTTCCATTAGTGAGGAAGGATGGACATATAATCCAACAACTGAAGAGCTTTGCAAGGCTTTCAGAATGGCTTTTATGACGGTGTTGATATCCTGTATAATAGATATTCTTGATTCGGTAATAGATATATAGAGGATGTCGATTCGGTTCTCATTGGCACAATTCGTCATCGTAATGTCGACCAGAACCCCTGCATGTTGATGATGCCGATTTATATCTAGATGTTTTGCCTTTTTGGCTTTGCCCAGTCCCGAAAAGAAAGGAGAGGTGTTGTAATCGGTGTGTCTGGTTGTTTTCTTTATATGTGGGTTTGAAAAGGTGGAACAGAGTCCTCCCAGGGCTCGAGGTATCCACTTCTGTTTTGGTAAGGGATCACGAGTCATGGACCAAGCTATGAAGTTCTTTGTCGTTCTCAAAGTTTTGTTTCAAGGGCTTTTTTTCAGAATCGTCACTGAGCCCCAGACAGCTTGCAATTGTAGTTTGTTTGAAGTAGCGTCCCCAGGGATGGTTCTTAAGATATCCGTAAAGTTCATCTTTATCATTCCCGTTGCTCCAATTTTCACTTGTACAATTTTGATTCTATTCAGCTTTGAGGATTTTTTGACTTTATTTGGCCATTTTCTTGCTTTCTCCGTTATTTAGGCCAAAATCGCTGGGTACTGACACCTCAGTTAGCAATGCCTTTTATTGTACCTAAGGATGATATCTGATCGTAGTGCTTTGTTTTCTATGTTCACGCTTGATGACATCATCAGGTCGTGTGTGAGCATTACGTCCTCGTTTTCAATGATTGCTTTTGGTTCATGGTTTCTTGAGTTTTCTGAGACTGGATTGCTTTTGGTTCTGGCGAACCAGGAAAGGGCACACCACCTCAACCTTTAAGTTACTGCATGTGCCTTGGTTTCCTCCCAGGAGATAGTTTAGTTAAATGGGATTAGTGACCCAGGAGGGATAGTTTAGAGGGACAGGCACTTGGAAAAGATTTGAGGGATTAGTGGGGCAGGTAGTGTAAGGCTAGGATTGGGGCTAAAACCAGCTGTCCTTCCTGCTGCCACAAGCATGCATTTAGTTTACCCTTGTGACTGAGAATTGATTTCATTCTGATTGTGGGGAAATGATACGTGTTTATTTTGAAGAGTTGAGGAAAATACCCGATGAGTATGTTGTTGCTACAAGTGTGCGATCTGTGATGGGAAATTTAACTAGAGAGCAGTATGTTGTGGCTTTCTTGCTTTCTGTGTAGTGCTTTGTTTTCTATGTCTGTTGTGATCTGTTCCATCTGTTGTGGCTTCCAAAGGCATACAGTTTCTGAAATCCACAGTGACCCTGAAAAGTAAAAGTCCCCTGCCTGACTACCATCTTTACTCTCCTCTTCTTTACTCTCAGGCTACGGCTCGTGGTCCTATCACTGTCTACTCTGTTGAATAATTCATCTGCACTTATTTTATCTTTACCTTTCATTGTCTTAAACATCTCGATCATATCTCCTTGTAACCACATCCTCTCTCGTGTATCAAGCGTCTCCTCCAGCCGCTCCTCATAGCTAAGTCTAGCTCGGCCCGGAATCAATCGAGTAGCCCTGCACTGAACCCTTTCTATGGTATCTATGTCCTTCCTGAGTTGTGGTGACCAAAACTGAACACAATATTCTAGATGTGGCCCTCACTAAATTCCTGTACAATGTTAACACCACCTCTTTGATTTATAAATGATCCCCTCTGAATAAAACCTAAAACCAGATTTGCTCTTCCTATAGCTGCCTGGCACTGTGCTGCCTGCTTACCTCCCATATCTATTACCACCCCCAGATCCTTCTCCCGTGTGACATGCTATAAAATTACCCCTTGCATCCTGTAATCTCGATTTTCATTGTTCTTTCCCATCCCCAACACCTTACACTTGCTCAGGTTAAATTCCATCTGCCTATCTTTTTCCCAATCTATACAAGTATCAATACTTTCCTGTATCTGATCACCACCCTCTCTGCTATCCACCTTACCTCCAAGCTTTGTGTCATCTGCAAATTTGGAAAGCTTATTCTTTACCCCATTATCCAAAACATTGATGTAAATAATGAATAGTAATGGTCCGAGTACTGATCCCTGAGGTACCCCGCTACTTACATCCTCCCAGCAAGGCATCCTCCCACTCACAGCCACTCTTTGCTTCCTACCACGAAGCCAGTTTGCAATCCAATTAGCTACCTGACCAGAGACCCCACAAGTCCTCAATGGCTAACAACCTCCGATGTGGTACCTTATCAAATGCCTTCTTAAAGTCTAGATATACTATGTCCACTGCCTTTTTAAAGTCTGCACTCACTTGTGCACGTTTACTCTCACATTCCAATTATGGGAACAGCTGATAAAAAAAAAATCAAATGAGAGCCACCCTCAGCAAAATGTGGTGGAAAAAAAAATTACCAAATTTAAAACTCAAAATCCTCATTCCCTCAGTTAGAAACTTTTCACTCACATAAAAATTATTGAACTCAGCCTGACTGAATATGCCAGTTTTTACAGGACATTAAACATGGTATCAATCTTGAACACAAATTCCCCAATTGCTCTTCCGGTTAGGCATTCTTTACTCGCAGTCAGGATCTTTCTTATTCTGCTTACCGGGACCACATCTGGATCTTCAACATCAGGCTTTCTGTACCGATTGGTCGTCCCCATTCTTTGCAAACAGTCAATTGATACTGCCAGATCTTTAATTCCTTCGACTTGTGCCATGAGTAGCATACATTTTTATTGCACTCGTATTCCACCAACACAAATATGCCTGGCTCGATCTGGATGATGGCAATACGTGTGGCTTGGTCAACTGCAAGCTCTTCTGGATCTGGCGTTTCCTCGTCACTTCAGTGATCTGATAGCTCTGGCTCCAGATCTTTGTCTGATGATGTTTCAAATTCAGGCAGTTGGAGTGACTCTTTCTGCTTCTGTGTTTTTTCTTTTTGCTTTTTCAGTTTTCTTTCTCGGCTTCCATGGTCTGCGTCTCCAGAGTATCCGTGATAATGGCGGCTTCCCATCTCTTACATCCACCACCCTTTCGCTGCTTCCGCTGGTACTTTTGAAGTGTGGCAACGACTCTCTTGGGGATACATAAATACGAGAACATGAAGCAATACTAGTTAACTCTGTTGTACTGTTGTGTCGGTGTCCCAGATGCAGCTGAAGTTGCTGGCTGGGTCTCAACAATATCATGTTGTGGTGGCTGTTCAGATATAATAGTCGGTGCAGGCTGATCTGAAACCATAGCTACTGTGAAATCGCTATCCTGGTAGATGTCCCTGTTATACGGATAGATTCCTGTAGATGGGAATCCACTGGTGATGTTAGCAACGGTCATAGACTTTTGGTCAGCCATGTCAACAATTCTTGGGATGTCATATATGGTTACACCGGGGTTAGAGCGACAGAAGCCGTTGAGAGCACGGTTGTAATAAGTCTTTAATGGTCCATTTCAACCTATACTCTTGTCAAGAAGTTGCAATTTGTGTGAACAGTGCACCGTGGTAGTGTTAACATGTGTACACCATTTGCTTTTTCCAACTTGAGGGCCGAAGTGCTGATATGTGCCTCGTGATTGTCGAGGATTATGAGAACAGGCTTCTCGGTGGTGCATGTTCTCACTGAATATTTGTGTGTTCATCCAGTCAGAACCAGACTTCCCAGCACAGTCACTTGGTCTTGTGTGAACAACTGTGATGAAATGCTCATATTACCTGGCCCTGGGGAATCTGAATAATGGTGGCACAGAGTGTCACCAATTTGCCACGCTCTTGTGCAGTGATAGAGCCAACCTTTTTCTGACCGGTCTTTGTCACCACACCCTTTGGATATTGTACGGTGGTAAAGCCGGTTTCATCTGTATTGTCAATGTCCTGAGGTTCAAACTTATACTTGGAAAAGCATGATGTCTGCGTTATAAAGATGAAATTGAACAAAGAATCAACAGGCCTTCCAATACAACCAGAGGCAACCTTCGGATGTATTTGCGTGGCATCAATGAGGGGGAGAAAAGAAGAAGATTAATGAACTACCAAATGGGGTAAGTTGAACAGACTGTTCAACTTACCCCTTTGAAAGTGGTTCAGTTTACCCCAGCTTGCCATTTTGGAATGAAAGAACTGCCTCAGTCTAAAAATTGAAGTTTACACAGCTTTTTTAATCCAGACATGATACATAACAAGGTAACCATCGACCG
The DNA here is from genome assembly GCA_035128595.1 of Eptatretus atami. Lineage (NCBI taxonomy): Eukaryota > Metazoa > Chordata > Myxini > Myxiniformes > Myxinidae > Eptatretus > Eptatretus atami. The sequence continues at coordinate 46,479,790 of CM068959.1, read as the reverse complement.
CACCATATATTGTTGTGGGGCCGGGTGTCGGTGGCGAGCACGACCGCTAGGTGGAGCAGTGGAGTCGTCTCCCACCGAACACCCGGAATTTAGGTCGCGACTCTCGGACAACTCCGAAAGGTCACGGGTCACTGAGAGGACCGTGGTCGCCAATATTTTGATGGCGCGAGGTAGGGTCCACTTGTCTAACTCCAATTTACCTAAGTACTCACGCCGTCCAACTACCGGGGAAACCGCACCCTTGGCCAACTCTGTCCGATCCGAGTCGCAGGTAACGGCTCGGATCCGGCGTAACCGAGCGGAGTCAGCAGAGTCGCGCCGGACCAAATGAACAATTTGCTGCTTCGCTATTTCCCAACACACACCATGCTCAGCCAATGAAAGAAACACAGAAACGAGCTGGTACATTCAACAAAAGGGGTATTTAATTTATTATACGATTATAATCGGGGAGGGGAACACAGAGCAGAGTTATAACCGAATAAAAGCAATGCAACCAATGTACAATAACGCAAGCACTTAACGATTCTACTTAGACAAGACAGGCCCGCACACAGACATGCACACCCAGATACCCAGAAGGAGATGGACCTCGAGGTCTTTATTCGGCTCTCCAGCCGAGGAGGATAGGTTTGGCTGGGAGTCAGAACAGCTGGCTACCTGGCCGCGAGCGCGCGGCTGGTCGTCCACCCCTTCCCGGAGCTCTGGTCGCCAAAAGCACGGACCAGGGGAGCCAAACCCAGAGGAGGCGAGACAAGGTGATCTCCCCCGATGAAACGGTCGACCCGCTCGCTGCAAACGCGCCAGACGAGACACCTCCGATTTGCGGGATGCAGTCCGCGCAAACCAGACAGAAGCGCTTTGAGACACCCAGGACGCAAACTCTCCACGCTCACCCCGACAACCACTTCTCCCTCTTCAGGAGGGAGGGGCTTCTTCTCCTGGCCACTCGCCTCCTGATTGGTCAGACCCATCGTGCGATTCCCTGGCCGTCTTCCATTGGACAGGCCCATGGTAGGCGGGGCAACTCCCACCCTTCTGGGTGGAGTCCCGATCAGCGGCGTTTGTAGCTCCGCCTACCTCCTCACTTCCGGCCACGTGCGTAATGGCGATGGTCTTGAGTGGAGGAACGGGGTGGGTGAGACGCCCGCTCCTTGCCGATTGGCCAAAGAGGGACGCCATGCCCATGTTAGACTCCGCCCACACATGCGCTCGCTCGCCGGCGAGCAAAGAGCACGGACAATGCCAAAAGCAGAGAGTTGTTGTTGTGAAAGTGAAGATGGGTGTTGTTGTCGTTGTTGTAAGTGATGTAAAAGAAAACCGTGACTATCAAAATAACTCCGCAGCGCACGAACATTTAATTCCCATTAGACAAGGGATGGGACCCTAACTAGAAACACGTACTTACCGATATAACTGATCTATAGGACCAAGCTGTTGTGTGCACATGGCTGCCAGATTCGTAACAATATCACCACTGTGTGCTTAGAGGCTTTTGGAGAACATTACAATATATTTCTCACTTGAGATTTAACTTTTAACTGAAGATATCCATAATTATAAAATTTCTAATCACCATGTGATTCTTTGGCAACAAGCTTTGCACAGGAAGTGATATCATCACCAACTGCAGGTCAAAGTTCATATCAAAATCGTGACAGACATGGCCTAATACGGGTAATACCGGGGTGGTTCAACTTGGACCTGCGTTCATCTTACCCCTCCCTCCCTACATATTATTGAAAACACTTAAGATGTTTGTTCATGTTTTTGTAACATTATTATTATTAACAAAACAGCGAATGATTAAAGTAAAGTTAAATAATATCGGAGTACAGAATGAATATATCCACAAGAGTCACAAATTCCATCCCTATTTTCAGCTTTATGACAGTTCATTGACGGCCTCAAAGAAAATGCTCGATTCGTCCATATCATCGGCCACAAATAACCAGGATCCAGGCAATAATTTTGACATGTTTACTGATGTCTCTGAGCAGCCATATGCCAAGCAGCCAATTAATATGACACTATTGGACATGAGCAGCCATGTGAACTTGCTATCCATGAGTGTTCCGCAGAAAACAAAGAAATTACATTTCGAAAAAAAGCCATGCATATGTTCTATTATGGTTGAGTCGAAATATAAACTTTTTTAAAAGTTTAATTTTTGTCTCTTATTTTTCAGATATTTGTGCAGGTGTCAACAGATGGAAGTGAGACCACACGTCACAGTACCACCAAAACCTTATTACCAGGAGCCTCGCCTATCAATGGGAAGTTTATGACGATTAATGAATTGATGGACGTTTTGTTATCTTCGCAGTCTACACAGACAGATATACCACGTGGGTTGAAGGAAGATGTGTACTTTGTCACAGATGACACCTCAAATTTTGACCGGAGATTGGCGGGGAAGAGGAGTTGCTTCGACGATGATTGCGGAGTTTGGCGTTCATCGGGCACATGTATGAAGAAGTATTATTACCGTGTTGAGGGTAACAGAATGGAGTACCTAGAACTGAAAAACGGACTCTTTCACAAGCCAGTCAATCAGAAATTGATTCCTGTTCAACCTCAACCAAGTCAGGACTCCATTCTAATTTTGCAGCGCTATTACCAGGTACTGAAAAGAAAGCCTGAATACAAGAAACGGTGTACTTGGATTGAAAAGCTGCCGTTAACCAGCAGCCGATATCCGCAACAACCCAAACTAGCGGTGGTTGAATATGTGGGGAAGTTTCCAAAAGATGGCTCTCCTCATGGCAACTCAAAGAAATCAGGAAATGAATACATATGGACTCAACCGAAGACTATTGATGAAGTGAAAAACAAGTTAGCAAAGTGCGAACCCTCCAGGACAGTGTATCCCAACTTCGTTTGGAATGATCCCAACAATGTTCCGAGAGACATGAAACTAGTTCGAAACAACGTGACTTGGGGTGATCAACCGATGCAACACAGAAAAAACACTGAAGATGGTGTGATTTCGCTGCTGAACAGCATTCGTAACGAAGAAATTGCACAAGTTTTTCGGGCAAAGAGAAGTCCCCCATCTGTCATGCTGTACTCATCTGAACTGTTTGTGGACATAAAGAACCCCTGCATAAACAAGGCAAGAATGGACAAGGCATTTCATCCGGGGTCTTATTATGTTACGCTCATGGTTTTTCAAAATACGAATGTTGCAAGTATGCTCTGGTGTCTATCCCATTATGTGAGGCCCAACATATCCGCACTGTAAGTGATCCTTTGAATGTTACCGTTTTTTTTTGTTTTTTTAAACACAATGTAAACTTGAGGGATCGAATTGGGTGGGGGGACAAATTGATGTTGGGATCTGACGAGGAGAAGGTGCTGATCAAAGCAATAAGTACGTTTCCTGGAATCAGGTCATGCATTGTGTGCGAGACATTTATGAGCAAATTTGAAGCAATATTTGCAGAATAAAGTCGGTGTGAATGAACACGTTAGGTGAATGAGGGGGCACCTGAGTTCGAGTTTGACAAATGTGTGACGGAGCTGATGTCTGAATATGAAATTTCAATCCCATGTTTTTCTGATTATTTCCACCGGTTTGCAAAGTTGTTGAATACGTGGGATATGTTTTCACAACATTTATCCAACATGTCTCACAATTAATGATGTGAAGGATGCATGCGAGTTGGATCAGATTTTCAAATCGTGCTCAAACTGAAGTTGTGAAATTACCAGACTTGATTTATGTCTTTTTTCTAAGACATTAAGCTCCGATACATGGACATAACGACAGCATGCACTTTGGGCAAGCAAATTTCGGGTGCCATAGATGAACTGGAAATACGTCCAAAGAGACCAAAGGCAAAGCTTTCCTCAATGGAATTCCTCCGAGTGAAAGGTTGGTTTCTTTTTCTGACCCTAAAACACAAAAGAACTGCCAAGAAACCCGGTCAGAGAAGGAGTCGTGTCATGTCGGAGCCGGAGTGGAAAGCCATGAATATTGCAACTAATTTTACATGACACTGCTGTACAAGGATTATTTTTCTCCAGTAAATAGGTCTCATTTCAAAAGTGATTTATTTGTAATGAATACATTTGCAACTAGAAGGGCATTCGGGAGAGCGCATACCTCCGCCACGAAATGCCTAATCCACGCGAACATATCGGGCCCAATACATTTTGGAAATATCATGCTATATGTAGTTTTTGGCACTATCTCTCAAAGGTGAAGTCACTTTAAAAATTAAATACTTCTCGTATCCAGATCCGGATTCGGTTCTTCACCAAAATCGAATCGATTCGTCCTTGCCACACACCCAACCTGCCCACCAAATTTTGGCCGAATCCGTCCACAACTTTTTGAGATATCCTGCACACAAACAGACAGAAAGGGGTGAAAACATTATACATCACATCTTATTATGCCACACTAATTCATGATTAACGATACCAGCATCATGAAATGTATTTACATGTTATTCGTCTTTTTTTGTTGTTGTTGTTTGGAAACTTGGGGCACTCCTGCATAGTGAGGACCAAATTAGCCAAGAACACGTCCTTACAGACAGAAGGAAGAGGAAGCAGTATTTGGACTATGTGTTTACCATAGCGCCACTGCAAAAGCCAAACAAATGTCTTCTCTCTCAGGGATAGGGATTCGAAGATAAGGTAAGGAAGGGGATAGAAAGGGTTTTTAATTCTGATGCACCATGCTCTGTTATAGTGCGTCGGTTCTGCTGAAGCAGTTTCTTGGCAAGGGATATATTGGGTGGTTTGCCATTGCTTTCCCAGCAGTAGTTCAGACAGAAATTTGGAATTTAGCCAGGATTCCTCCTGACAGGCTCTTTATAATGATAACTAGAGCGGTCGATGGCACGCCATCGCAAATCCCCACACTTCCCACCTAAAGCATAGTTGAAAGATGGCAAAATGTTCCACCACAAATGACCCAACATCAAATTTTGAGTTCAAACATCTTCTGTTTTGACCCTTGCGACTCTAAGTCCCCCTCCCTTGGGGCATGAATCGGGGGCAAATCCAGAAGATCGTTGCATATTTTGTGTCCCCCAACGTTGATTGCATACACAAAGTTTCATTTTATAATGTGCCTGGAATTGCATTTTTTTGGTACTTGACATTTGACCCTGACCCAGGGCCCCACGGGGAGGGGCCAAATGATACTGCTCTCACACCTTCTTACCATGTGGTGATCATAACGACCAAATTTGATGAATTTCTGCACAACCGTTTAGGAGGAGATAGCGTGATGGACGGAAGAACAGACAAGCAGATAGACAAAGCCGATTACAATATCTCCATTTTTTTTCAAAGGTGTGGGGATTTTTTAAAAAGCCCAATGTTTATTGTGAAAACGTCACAGTGGCCCAGTGGTTAAAGTTACTGACTCATAAGCTAGCAGATGCTCTTTCATCCCAGATAGCCAATTTCACACTTTCTCTCTTCTTGGGAGCAAAGCAGCGTTATGCATGGACACGGCTCCTCCTATTGTCTGGTCAGGCCAGATGAGATCTGTGAATTGCTGCAGGTACCATGTAAACCTGTACTAACTTGTTTCATGGTCGGGTTGTCGGTGACTAAAGCGTCTCCCCCACCAGGTTTCCTTGTGAGGAGGGTGTATGGATATGGACACCCAGCGGGATTAAAAACAAAACCTGTCAAAGTGTGGAGGAGCTCCTTGTGAGCCAACGGTCATCCATATCTGGTGCCCCACTGTGTCTGCAGACCTCCTGCAGTTGGGTTACCCTTTTCTAGGAGGTTGGTGGTAGGATTTGCATTCCGGCCACCGTAAAACTCTTCATTCCGCAAAACACAAAAAACGCAAAAAAAAAATCTGAAAACCCACTCCGTGGGAGTACCTCCTGTATAGCTGCCCTTCGCAGGGCAGCTCATCGGATGACAGGATTGCGGCAAAGCCTTTAGGACCCCCATTCCTTGATGATAGGAGGAAAAGCACGGGCTAACTTTCCTGGGTCGGATTGCGGTGGCATGTGTCGGTGTGGTGCTGAGGTGTCATCCACTAAAGTCTAGACGGTGGTATCCTCGGGTTAACCCGAGGTGGTCCCTCTGAGGGGTGCTTGGAATGTCTTTTCTTTAAAAGAGGATGATTACATGTCTGTGTTGTCATCTGAGCTCCAGCGTTTGAACATCAGTATTGCAGCACTCTCTGATGTTCGAAGATCGGATAGTGGTGATCTTATGGTGGGTATGTACACTTACTATGAGTCACTGAAGGTTACCATTGCCAAGGAGTTGTGGTAGCTGTGTCCAATAAGCTGACTCCCATGATAATTGAGGTAACACCAGTCAACGATCGTATTATGAGACTGAGGATTCGTCACTCCTTGGGTGTCATTTCCCTGGTCTCTGTATATGCTCCGACTGAGGTGAGTGATCTCACCGTGAAGGACACATTCTATGCCACACTCGAGTCTGTGGGTGATCAGTGCCCCAGGCGAGATACTCTTCCAGTCTTGGGGGATTTCAATGCATTGGCTGGCACTGACAAGGATGGTTATAAGACGTGTGTTGATCCCCATCGGTCTGGAACTGTGAACCAGAATAGCATCAAATTCCTCGACTCTGCAAGAAGTCGTGGACTTAGGGTGGATGGTTCATGGTTTCAGCGCCCACACACTCATCGCTGGACTTGGTATTCCAAAGCTCGTGGTGTGGAAAAGGAGATTGACCATGTGCTCGTTGATGGTCGCTGGAGGATAATTCAGAACTGCAGGGTCTGCCAGAGTGCTCACTTCCTCGATACAGACCACAGGCATGTTGTAGCAACTCTGAAGGTGCAGCTTAAATCCGGGAGAATGGTACCATCCCAGCTTAGGGTGGATGTTAGCAAGCTCAAGGATGTGAGGGTAGCTGAGGAGTTTGTGAACTGGCTGAGTGGGGATTTGGGGGGGTCTGGGTATTTTGGGGAATCCTGAGTTGTGGAGTGCCTTCAAGACTACCATCCTTGATGTTGCTGGTGGATGTCTTGGAACTCATTGTCAGGTGAAGAGCTTTGGTCAATGGTATCCAGTGTCCCTTGGGAGACAGAGTCGCAGGGCCAGGCTTAATGACAAAGTGGAGCCGTTCAGGGAGTTTAGGCATAAAACTGTACGTGTGCTGAGGGCAGACAAGGAGACCTATGCGCGTGGTAAAGGTGAATTGGTAGAGCATCACCTGTGGTCAAGTGATTGTCATCCTGCCTTGAGCGGAATTTGTGCATTGCGTTCCTCCAAGCCAGTCCCTCGGTGGTATTGCAGTTAGAGCGGTGGGTGGTGGGTTCTTGACAGAGGAGTCCGAAGTGAAGACCCGCTGGGCTAGTTACTTTGAGCAGCTGTACCAGGCTCATCCAACAACTATTGAGTTGGATGTCAGGGGTGTTTACTATCCCTATTGCTGACCCTCCAATCAACTGTGATCCACCTTCGTTTGTGGAAATACAGGCTGTGGTGAACCGCTTGAAATGGGGTAAAGCTCCTGGGATTTGTGGCATCCATGCTGAACTTCTCAAAGCTGGTGGAACTGCTGTACTCATGTCGTTGCATGCAGTTCTGTGCTCGGATTGGAGCTCAGGCATCGTCCCAACTGACTGGAAGAGGGGACTTGTCCCTCTCTGAAAATGGAAGGGTGATCGCAAAGACTGAAAACAACCACCAAGGGGTGATGCTGCTCTCAGTGCCGGGCAAGGTCTTTGCTCGGATAATTCTTGATAGGATTAGCCACCATCTCCTTGAACACCAGCGCTCAACAGGAAAGTCACCAGCGCTGATGGGTTCTCAACAGGAAAGTCAAAGGGAAAATTTTTCCAATGGTCTACAAAGTATTTTCTTTACTGCAGTAAATTAAGTAATCTCTTCATGAATATATTTACCAGATTGGGGATTTCTCCTGATCTAGTTTTCAAAGCATCCTGCATACTGGAAAAGGGAAGTGAGTGGAATTCAACGGTATTATATCCTTGAGTGTATGGTTATGATATGTCATGGAAAGTTACATGAATTCTGTGCTATTTCACACCTCCAGTAGAGCTAGACCTTAAATCACCCAATGTATGCAAGGGCCTTAATCCCCAACAACAACAACACCACCATCTCATGTATTCCTCCTTGCAGACCATGGAGTTGACAAGAGACCATTCCTGTCGTGACCTCAGCAGGATCATTCCCACTTTAGCCTGGCTTGGCAGCCAGAACTTGACAGCAGAAGCACTTCGAGCTGTGATTAAGTGGTTGGGGATCGAAATATTTGGAGCACTCTGTGCCCGTGCTGAGCCTGCTCCGATGAGGGTTAAACTCTGTTCTTTGGCCACCCAAAAGTTCACTCTCACCATGTACATCGAACTCTGTCTTTTTATGGAGTTGTGCTGTGCACGGCAAGGCTTGAAACAGCCAAGTGTGTCGCAGCGTGGAAATTATGCTGAAATGGAAGGATCTGCTGGTATCCGAATCAATGTCGATGGCAAGTACTCAATTACTCCGAAAGAGGACGGAAGGGATCTGGAAAATGGTAAGTCAAGAGGATTGCAGGAATTTGTGGTAAGCTCTTCGTTTAGACACGTATTCATATTTTATTTGCAGTTAAATTTTCTCTTTCAAGTCATGTTTATTATGGGCAATTAATGTGTTTTTATATCCAGACATAGTCTGACTAATTGTTATCCTAACTAAATCCTTAGTGGTATTTTTGACGAGGAAAATTTTACACTTGCACTTGAATGGAAGTTTTGTTAAAATGAAGAAATAACAAAGTACAACATAATCAACTAGACTGGAGAAGAGATCACATGAAATAGCATGAACATTAACATTACTTACTGATATGCTTGGAATGTTTCCATTTGCAAATATATGCTGAAAAATAGTGTATGCTTGTTTGTTTACTCGTTTGCTTACCTGTGTGAATGTTATTTACAGGAAGAGGAGGGGAAGCTCAGCAGGAACTTCACCTGCACCACACGCTATCTCATCTTCTCTATTAAAGCTGCTTTGCAGGTGCAAATGGAGAAGCGTAATCCGATATCCGGGAATGAAGAGCACGAATGCAGTGGTTCTCCTCATGTTACCGATGATATGAAGAGACAAACGCAACGAGACACCAAGACCTGCATGACAAATGCTACTTACCTGTGATGTGTGTGTGGTAAAACATTTCAGCGAATTGGAAACACACAAAGACTCCAAAATATTTTTCTGAGATTTTGGACATGGACACGGGACGGGACCAGGCGTTTGTTTGTTTTTTGACGCAGGCGGGATGTTTAAGCCAACACCAGGCTTAATCTGTGAAGCTTGAGTGTCAGTAATAGCATTATAGATTGACAAGCATACTTAAGTGAAAGGAAAGGGAGAGAGCAGAGCATGTGGTGGAGTGAAGTTCATACGGACGAGAATATCGAGGAATAGATACATAAATGTTCACACAAAGCACAGAAAATACAACTGCGCTTGGCACGAACAACAAGAAAATGAAAAGACAAGATGATTCCAGATGGTATCCTTCATTATTGAGGAAAATCGTATGAAGTACAACCACATCCTTCAACGAGGATACAGAAGCGAACCTTTTTGATTACAATTCAATGAATTACTGTCAGCCGATGAGTTTTTAATTTGGGTTGTGGAGTTTGTTGCGGGAATCGTGCAAGTATTTAATGCTGAGGTGGTGATATGACACAGGCTAGATTTGGAGAATTGCCTTTGTGTTTTTAATTACAGCACGTGCGCTGGTATACAATTGCACTGAGTTTGAAATGTCCCCGGTGTCTACCATGTCTCCGGTGTCCCCCCCCCCCACCCCACGCGCCTCAAGTGACAGCCAATGACGACCGTCCGGTAGATGGCAGTGCGTAACCTAGACGGAAATTGCGACAATTGACGGAAATACCCGAGTATTCATGGGCTGACAACTGACGGAAACAATTGACGGAAATACCCACAACTGACGGAAACATCCGAAGAGATAATAATAAAATAAATAATTTGCGGTTTCCGCATGAACTACAATTAGATTCACACAATACTGCCTTTTTTCAATGGAAATTTGTGAAACTAATGTGTTATATATGTTTTCAATGGAAATTTGTGAAACTAATGTGTTATATATGTGAAAACCATTGAATTTATTGCTTGACGGAAAAAAACCAAGAAACGCTCCCTCTCATGTACGAACGAACGAAAGACGTCATTTCCGCCCACCATGGCATTTTGCGCCAACGCCGAATGCTGAAAGCTAAGTTCTTCTTATGCCATCATTCTCTTTAATATTAGCCAATAACAAGTGTTTCGTCATGCATTAGTAGTTGAAATTTACTTACAATTATGGCAGATATTGGTGGCAAAGTGATACGTGGTTCTTTCAACCAGGGACATCTTGAATTATTTCCAAATTCTTCTGGAAAGCAATGTGTTCCTAATTCTGTAACCAGTATAATGTTGTCGAAAATCAAGCCTTTCAATTATGGCAACAACACGATTTGGACAGTATTATCATGAATGGTGACATATTGTACTCTCACTTGTTCAACTGAAAAACATAAATTGCATATTTTAACATTAGTGTACTCATTTGCTTCACCACACGCGCTGTATTGAAGGATTTCACTTGTATTTTATTTCCTTGATTTAAATTAAAAAAAAACTTCAGTGGCTTGTTTTGTCATTCCTATGATGTTCAGCCAGCTTCCCACGTGAGATTACAATGAAGTAGATTGTAAACTGCATGGTTTCTGCACTACACATGGCAAAGAAAGGGGAAAAAGGAGGTGGTAATAGCCTCAAGTTTAATAGTAGTGCATTTTTTTGCTCTACATAGCTTAAAATATTGTAAGTGGAGATAAATCAGTTGAACCGAGAAGAAAACTACTATACCTGTTTCTACCACCCTCCTGATGAAAGTATTCGAGGTTGAGATGAGTCAGGCCAAGCAATGCTGCCTGGTCTAGCCAAACTTTTTTTCATTCAGTGAAAAACAAAACATAATATGAATACTCAAAATACAGGAAACACGTTTCGTGTAAAGCCACAGGTTTGTTGATACTTTTGTTACCTCGATTACCATGTCATCTGAAAGTGCTGAATTAATTATAACTCGCTCGTATAATTCTGTTTGAGTGAACAATTTTCCTGGAACGTTTACAAAGTTAAATGTCAGCATATTTTTTATTACGATATATTTTTTATGCATGTTAAGATATACAGAAGATGTACACGAGTATAGATAACACTGGTCTGCATCATTTCAGAGGTCTAGGTTTTCTCAACGGTCCTTATATGTTTTTGGCATGCTGAATTTAGAAATGTATCTCATTTCGCTCAATCAGGTCAAGTTTTTATCTATTATCTATCTCAATTTTAAGGAAAAAATAATCAAAATTTTTGTTTTTTTAATTAGCATTTTTAAAATTCAAAATCAGACTTACATTGACAGAAAATGTACAAACTATATATAAAATGACGCACAAGTACCGTTAATGTGAAATTCAACATTAAAAGAGACAGGAAAACAGCGACTGCTGGAGCGACTGAAGTTGGGTGTTGCCAGAAACAACGATTTATCTATATTTTTCTGAAATTGAAATGAAAGTAATTGAGAAGGCACTTTCTTCCACATTAAGTGTACTTGTGCGTCATTATATGTATAGAATGTACATTTTCTGTCAATGTTGTCTGATTTTGAATTTTTAAAATGCTAATTAAAAAAAACAAAAATTTTAATTTTTTTCCTTAAAATCAGGTCAAAAACCAATCAAAAACTCAATCAAAACTTTTGACTCAATCAGGTCAAAAACTTGACCTGATTGAGCAAAATTAGATACATTTCTGAATTCAGCATGCAAAAAACATATAGGAACCGTTAAGAAAACCTAGACCTCTGAAAAAATATTTCAAATGCAGCCCAGTGTAATGTTCACATTTAACAATTAACTCAAAAAAATATCTGAACGTGGTGAATTAAGAATTCAGTAGGTTACCGTTTCAACACTCTCGGATTGCAAAACATTTCCATCTTTTTGAGCTTGAAGTAATCCACAAACCGAATCGGCTTCCTGGGATTCCGAAAAACGAATGGCATAGTCATCACCTTTTGTAATTGTAACACGATGTACAATATTATTTTTACATCTCAATATTTCACATTTCATTCCTGAATTCATGCGATTCAGTTTCTCCTTTATACGACACGAGCAGAGGTACCTGGCGTTACTCGGTCAATTTTTTTTTTGTGGGGGGCTAAAACACTTCCCTTGACCCACTAAGGAATTGGGTCGGGGATCATTTACTATTCCCTGTCACGTAGCTACAAAGATTTAGGCACTATATAGCGATTTTAAAATGGCCTGTCATGGTCACCTGTCCAACTCGCAATCCCGTGAGATTCGCGGAAACCCCATGGCATTGCAACAGTCAAGTGACCAAGAGACACAAAACCAAGAGATCGCAAAATCAACTTCGCACACAGAGAGAGATGTACTGAAGTGCCGTTACCTCCCTCCCCCACCCCCCTCAAATCATCATCTACCCTGGTAACCATTTAGCATACATATATGTTCATGTTAATATTTTGGTTTTTATGGCAATAAAAGTTTTGTGTATTCATATTTACATTTCCATCCATCCATCCATTGGGACCATACTCTGTGCTGAGCGTTGGTGCTGCCTAAGCAGTCTCCTTGACTATTGGACACAATCCTGGATGGGTTGCCACTCCGACACAGGATACCAGCAAGCTGGCACTCATTTTGCCGACCTCGGAAGGATGACAGGCAGAATCAACCCCACCTGGTATTAATTCAACAGTCAAGGGGATTTGAACTCCGGATCTAGGATCGCAAAGCCCATTACGCCCTAACCATTAAACAAACACCAGGCATGTACTTTACATTTATACCTCTTGTATGTTCATTATATTAATTTATCACGTTCTGCAGAGGGGGTAGCAGGACTTTGTAAACACTCTGTAGATTATTGGCTGAGAGGCATTATAAAAGTGTTACCTTGGAAGTGGAATTAGATGTTATTCATCGAATGGATGCTCGTGAATGTGTCGTTGATGTTTCTGGGTTAAGTTTGCCCTCGATCTCTCAATATGGTGCCGTTCAGGAAGAAGATGTACCGCTAACTCCGACCGCTTCTGGAAGAGGTTTATTTATATTTAAATGTCTGGAAATTGTTTTATTTATTTATTTATGCTTATGTGCACTTGGATATAACTGTCATTAATCAAAAAGGCTTCGGCACTTTTGAGGGACTTAATTTGTTTTTTTAATCCCCCCCAAAAAGCGACTTTTATTATTTATTTTAAAATATTTCTTCTCTTTTTTTATTTTTGGTCTAAAACACTCCCTAGCACTCACTGACGAACCCCTGAAAGTTTGACAAATATCCATTCGGCCATCTCTGAGAAAAACGGTGATACAAACGGCTCTCTTGTAGTATATATTATGGAAGAATGAGGTGACAGTTTTGTCGTTAACAATGGGAGTAAAAATGTATTTCTGTCAATATAGCTGATATATAGTCTCTGAGGCTTCTCGTAAAAATGTATATTAAATATACAAAATGCAATGATGTAAACGAGCATGTTGCTTTCATTTTATTTCCTTAATTTAAATAAAAACTTTAGGTTGGCTTGTCACCATTCCCATGATGTTCATTCAGCTTATTATCACCAGAATGTCCCAACCTGGTCAAGCTAACTATTGTTGAGTTGCAAGGTGTAGCATTATGGTTCGTACATCATGCTCTCATTGAGATTGAAGTTCAGAATTTCATTCAATATAAAGTCAATTAGCATGCTGTGTTGCCTCATCGCACAATTCTCTTTTTTCTGCTCTTTCGTGTGTTTTTTTATGCCTCCGCACCAAGGGTGCCGGAGGAATTATGTTTCCGGGTTGTCCGTCCGTCTGTCCGTCCGGATTTTCGTTTACGCGATAACTCAATAAGCAAATTGTAGAATTTCATCAAACTTGGTAAAAAGGTAAAGTAAGACAGGGCAATTAAGTGATTAGATTTTGGCCCAGATGTGATAAAGGTCAAAGGTCAAACTCTGAAATTTTACTGTTTACGCCCTAACTCAATAAATATTGGACAGAATTTCATCAAACTTGGTACAAAGGTAAAGTTAGACAGGGCAATTAACTGATTCGATTTTGGGCCAGATATGTTAAAGGTCAAGGGTCAAATATGTCAATACTCAAGTGGTTGTGAGGGAGAGCGGAGGCATACCCGTCGACTGCGCGCAGTCGAATTACTCTAGTTTTTATTTTATGTCTCCCCTTCTTACTCTCCCCCCCCCCTTCCAATACACACACACACATGCACTATCAAGTCAGTAGAGAGAGAGAGAGAGAGAGTGTGGGAATGGTAAATTCGATCAACCTGTTTTGAAGAAGTCAAACACCTGGTGCCTCTCAAAATGCCTCATGGGAAGTTCATGATGGCTCTCCTGGAAATAACAAGTCCCTGTTGAAAGGCACATATTTACACGAGATCACAGTGTCCCACAAGAAGCAGTCTCAGCCCCAAGCCCTCAAAAGAACCCGGTATGCACTCAACCTTATCACGAACAAGAGAGGCAAGTCATATATGTGGGAAATCAGATATGAAAGGAGACAATGAGGAAGAAGAAGTGGGGGCATTTGGGCGACCCCTTTCTCACCCGTATGTAAGCCGGTTGGCCTACGTGGGTCCGAACGAGGTGTAGATACAGGTGAGTGAGCAATACAGGTGGGAGGGGCACTGTAATGCAGTATTGTGTAGTGCTAGCTTTGAAAAGAAGTTTGGAATCAAGTTGGTGCTCCACAACTGTGTGTGTGTGTGTGTGTGTGTGTGTGTGTGTGTGTGTGTGTGTGTGTGTGTGTGTGTGTGTGTGTGTGTGTGTGTGTGTGTGTGCGTGTGAAGACATTTGAGAGTCAGTTCTCCCGCTACCTGGTCAGCGCTCGTCCCGCTTGGGGAAGCACCTCGCTCGATGCCTTTGCATTCCACCTGGAGCGCCTCGCTCGGCGCTTTGGGGAGCCCCTCGCTTGGTGCCGTGATGATTGGGATGCTGGAATGGCAGAGGTTATGACAGTTAGAATAGTGATTATTTGGTCGAAATTCTGGTGAGGTGAAGTGGTTTGGAAATGGAACTTCGAGTACAGACGTCGGAAAATGAGGGTTTGAGTATGGGTGTTTGGAATTAAGGAAGAAAACCATGGGGAAGGTTCTAACTACAATCACAACACATTTCCCGATCCCTCATACCAAGGGATGGGTAACTTAACTAAACCAAATCACGATGGGAATATATAAACTCCAGGGTTCTTTTATGCGTTGAATGTAACTCCCTGGGGTCCTTTCAAATCTGCAACAGTATTATTAGCTTTATCTCCCTTAAATCGCAGAGAGCATTGACTGAGGAAAGTATTGCAAATGTGAAATTGCAGATGAAGCATGTATTCCACAGCCTAGCTTGTTTTCTTGTCTTCTTGGATGTGAACGACACAAGTGAAGTAGCACTTGCAGAGTACCCGCGCTACGGGCTATTTTGTTCCAAGAATGCAACATGTTCTTCAGACGCATACCTTTATTTTGGCGGTTTATAGGCAACTGGCAGCTCTGTGTATGCAAAAAATAATAACCTGAGTTACATGCGTGAAGCAAAAACATACCTACTGCTTATAATTCAAAACACCTCACAATATTTGAGAATGTGGGGACAGGAATACTGTACTGTACTGTAAATGGTGGAGACTTGTAGTACCCTCCTTCACCAGGAGGTGGTGCTACACGATACACATTCACATAGAGAACTTGCGTCTCTCCCTCAAGACCACCTGCAAAGATAAAAACACCCCTACACATTAATTGTGGTCATGCTGATCCTATGTAGCAAGTCTGGATGTAATCAGACTAGAACTGTCGGAGGAGTAGCATGACAAACAAACACCGGTCCGTGAATTACAGTAAGGATTCCTTCTGGTCTGAATACAAAAGGGAAGAAAAGAATTGTCAGATTATTCATCAAAAAGAGCTTACAATGGACCGATAGTACTGAAACATGATGTGAAGAGAGAGAGAGAGAGAGAGAGAGAGAGAGAGAGAGAGAGAGAGAGAGAGAGAGACCCAGAGAGAGAGAGAGAGAGAGAGAGAGAGAGAGAGAGAGACCCAGAAAGAGAGAGACCCAGAGAGAGAGAGACCAGAGAGAGAGAGAGAGAGAGAGACCCAGAGAGAGAGAGAGACCGCAGAGAGAGAGACCCAGAGAGAGAGAGACGAGAGAGAGAGAGCCAGCAGAGAGAAGAGACCAGAGAGAGAGACCCAGAGAGAGAGAGAGAGAGAGAGAGAGAGAGAGACCCAGAGAGAGAGACCCAGAGAGAGAGAGAGAGAGAGAGCGCTAATTAGAAGACTCGCCCATAAGCTGTTTGGCATCACATCGATTTCGATAAAAAGGAGAGATTTGGTTGGTCTCCAGATTTGCTGCATGACATTTGGCATGGAGTTTGTGCTGTCCATTGTGAGCAGATGCTCGGAGACGGACAGTTGCAGACATTGGCAGTTTGGGAAAATGTCCTTGCTGCGTGGGTCACTGTATGGCATCCGAGACGCAAACTGATCTGTTTTCTGCTGCAGGCCGTGACATTGGTACAGGTGTGCTGCAGCCATTTCTCATCTCAAGCATAAGCCAGCTGCTTGCAAGTGTAAATGGTCGACAGAGCAAAACAAGGGCTGCATGGAGATCTTGTCCCTGTAAACCCACACTTTGTCATGGTATGGACTTCCAAATTCGAGCGGCATGTGTCTGTCTGTCTGTCTGTCTGTCTGTCTCGCTCTCTCTCTCTCTCTCTCTCTCTCTCCTCCTCTCTCTCTCTCTCTCTCTCTCTCTCCTCAGTAGCAACAAAGTGTATTCTCTTCAGATAGTTATGGTTCCTGCGCATTCCACCGACTGGGGAAAGGCAATTTATAAAATTTGATTGGAGGTGTGTCTACTGTGGTTCAATAAATTTAAATTGAACTTATGAGGTAAAATACAATTAGCCTGAGTAAGTGTATTAAAAAGAATTTAACAAATATATACTGGGAAAAGCTCGTAAGAAGGTTTGTACGCAGTGTGCACATTCCTCCAGAGTCGTAAAACCTTGTAGACCTTATCTACATTCCATTGGCCCACAGATGGCCTGACCAAGGAATCACATTCCCTTTCTCCCTCGTCCGGACCATCTGGAGTGAAACTCAGATAAGGAACCGTTTATCACGCTGTGTTTGTGATTTTAACTTTACAAGGCCCATCTGTCGAGAGGGTGAGCAAGAGCAGAGGAGCAGGTTTTTATGATACGTGGGCTGATGCCATCTGGACCGGCTCCAGAATCTGAGTCGAGGTTTGACAGCAAGCTCTTCACCTTGTCAGGAGAAAAGGACACAGAGTCCAGGGACAGCTGGTGCAACTGGGTAAGGTGGGTACAGAACGTGATGGGTTTGGGACACAAGATTGAGAAGCAAACATGGAGTTTAGGCATTCAGCCTTTTCATGTGCAGTGTCAGCTGTGTGGCCATTTGAGGTAAAGGAGGGGATGGAGGGGGAACATTCACCAGAAACAGACTTAACTAGATGCCACCAGGATTGGGGGATGGAGACAGGTTTGAGAGTTCAGAATTGAGATTAGAAAGATGTTGTTTTCTGGCTCTCCTGAGGGTAGACACACACTTACACACTTATTACGAGCTTTGTGGAAGGAACTGAGATTGCCTTCAGTTGGATCAGCCTTCCATGAGGCGAAGGCAAGTTGTTCAGGACAACTGCCTCGCCAAAAGCTTCAGTGTACCATGGGCGAGAGGAAGGGTAGGACAACTGAAGATGAGATGGGATAAATCTGTGCATGAGAGGGAGAGCAAGTTTTCTTTGAAAGAATTCCCAGGACGAGTTGATGTCAGAGGAAGTAGAGATGGGAAACCAGACTTGAAGTTTGATGGCTTGAAGTTTGATGGTTCCTGCCAGTCAGCCTGAGTGAAACGCCAGACTCGACGGTGCAGAGGTGGTTCTCTAATAACAGCCAGAGAGACGTCTACTTTGACAAGCATGTAGTCAGATGAACCGATTGGAACGGAGGAAGAACATCAGATATTTTCAGGAAATTGGTCAAAATCAGATCCAGAGAGATGGAGTACTGTTGGATGACATCCGGGTCGGGAAGTTGACTGATTGTTGAGTTGACAGGTCGGGAAGTCAGGAAGAATATCGATGCTGGCTATTGGAGCATTTTATACACATTGTGACACGTCAACCTCAATGCATGCAGCGAGTGCACCGGTAAATCCGAGGGTGTCATGGCAGGAAATAAATAGACACTGATATGCCTTTATTGGTGCTTTAAGGGTGAAACCAACATACGACAGGGACAGAAGGTTGTTATCTATCTATATGAATAAATATCAGGGTGTGTGTGTGTGTGTGGTGTGTGTGTGTGTGTGTGTGTGTGTGTGTGTGTGTCTGTGAGCGCTGTTTCTCGACAACCACTGGTCCGATCTAATTGAAACTTGCCAGGTATATTGCTGGAGACCTGAGTATGTGCCTTTTCAAGGTTTGATATTAATCGGACAAGTGTTTCCCAAGTTATAGCCATTTATTTACCAAACCAATGACAAGACGTTGCTGCGGCCATTTATTTACCAAACCATGACAAGACACGTGGCTGCGTAGGCTGGTGCGAGGCCGGCCAACGATGACATCATGGGCCGTGCCGGTTACGATGGGGGAAAGGGCGCCATTTAGTTACCGTGGCGTAGGAGTGGCAATGGTCAATGGCAGCGAATGTCATGGCAAGCAAAGACAGGGAGGTAAACATGATTTTAATTTGGATTTTAATTAACTCTGTGTGTGTAAGTATCAGCAATTGTTACTTCAATACAAGCGATAATTCGTGGAATGCATGTGAACATTCCGTACGGGCACGCACCACTTCCGGATAGTGATGACTTAATGTATTCTAATAATTTCTCGATTTCTTATGCGCATTTATAGATAAACACAATGCCCAATCCGTCGTCGTTTACGAGAGTGAAGGAACGGCCTGTGTGGTTGTTTGAAAGTTTTTTGGGGGTGGGGGGGGGGGGTGTCACATACGGCCACGCACGAAGGGGCACGCACGTATGGCCACGCACGTACGGGCACGCGAGAGCGAAGGAACGGCCTGTGTGATTGTTGTTTCTGGCACGTGGTTTGAAAGTTTTTATTTTTGCACGTACGGGCACGCACGTATTGCCACGCACGTATTGCCACGTACTAGTAACTCCAAAACCATAAAGCCAAGCAGCCTGAAACTACATGCATACTAAGAAACTCCAGGAAGTGCATGACTGAAAATTGGGTGTTTAGGTTAATTAAAACACCCCTTTTGAAGATAATAAACGGCCGTGTTTAATTATATCCTTCATCAGGCGATTCTCGGCACCTCGCTCTCTGGGGTCTGAAGGCATTTCCTTGGTAACCTCGCTGGGGTCTGAGCCGCCATGTTTTTTGGCCTGCTCAACCATCGTTTAACTTGGGACAGCAAAGCTTTCTTAATGATGAATGTTTGTTTTTCCCCCCATTTTCGTCACTCATATTATCGAATGCATGTTCATCATAGCTACAAATCGCTGTATCATCCTTTTGTAAGTACTATAGTTTTCAAATTAGGAGCTTGGAGCGATTTCATGTATTATATGAGATGATTTTCCATGATCTACTCTCACGGACTAATTAAAGTACATCATCAAAATATTATTTCACTTTGGAGGATCAGATATCGTCCGGACTAAATTAAGTGTCGAAATCTGTTAATTTAAAGAAATAACGAGTCTTATAACTAAGCAGATATACCTATTTACTTTAAGCAAGCAAGGTTATCTTCCCTTCTTCTCCATACATACACAAGAAAATGTGAAATTTCCAAACCATTAAACTTATCTTTTTCTACTGTTTGGAGAATTATATTGAGTAATCAAAACATTTAGGAACGTGCCAAAATTAACGTGCCTCGTGCCCCATCCCGAAGGGACTGCCCATCCATCACGTCTGCCAGATCTGTGTCTTTCTTTTCAGAGTTTTTATGAGGTGCTCTAAAGGGAACCAAAGCAAATCTGGTTAAAAAAAAATGGAGCTTTAAAAAAAATGTTTTAACGTTTGTGTGGATCCTGTACTGATGTACCACGTGAACGTGCACAGACAAGCAGGCAAAATAGCGGATTTTCTGCAATGCTTATTTCACAGGCGATTGATCTTTGCAATGTCTCCAGCGTTGTTCTGCATTAAGCAGCAACTCTTTTGTGGATAAAGTCATTTTATTTCATCAACTGTTGCGTGCGCAGTGAAGACCGGCTTTAAAGTTAAAGGTATCCTATATGGTATGCTGCCTACGCAGCCACGCCTACACAGCAATGGTCTTGTCATTGGTTTGGTAAATAAATGGCCGCAGCAACGTGTCTTGTCATTGGTTTGGTAAATAAGTAAATCTCCTTTCTCACTCTGGCCAACCTTCCTCATCAACCATTTAATTGGAGTGCTTGCATGAGTGCTTAAATCACTTGCTGAGTCAGAATCATTAACTCAATGGGACGCTTTGCCGCACCATGTCATTCAGAGCGAGTGGTTCGTGCTCCCTCACCCTGAGCGAGTGGTTTGTGCTTCGCCACCCTGAGCGAGTGGTTCGTGCTCCGCCACCCTGAGCGAGGGTGTCCGTGCTCCCTCACCCTGAGCGAGTGGTTCATGCTCCGCCACCCTGAGCGAGTGGTTCGTGCTCCGCCACCCTGAGCGAGTGGTTCGTGCTCTGTCACTCTGAGCGAGTTGTGAAATAACACCCCATTTCTGAGCCATTTACTGTATTAACGTGTTTTCTAAATTACCGAGCCAAATTTTTTTTCCACCCATTACACGCAGCTGTTTATAAGAATAATGTTTATGATCATATCCCTGAAACTTCTATATAAATGCAACGTTGTTTTTCAGTTAAAGCTACTTAAGGTTTCTGGGTTGTATACAGTCAGTACTGTAGTCGGTAATTAATCACACTGATCTCCAACCTGCTGATTCCGAAAAATTGCCGATATCTGCCAACACTTGTGTGTATGCGTGTTGTTATAAAGCATAACATATTCTCTCTGCTGACAACTTCTCTTTCTCTTTCGTTCTCTCTCTCTCTCTATGTCTCTGGACATATCCGGACGGTGGTTATGTTTGGACGGTGTTTGTCTCCGGTCGTGGCCGGCGGTGTTTATGTCCGGACGGAAGGTTTTTCTCGGACGTGTCCGGGCTGTGTTTGTCTCTGGACACGTCTGGGCAGTGTTTGTCTCAGGACGTGGCCGAGCGGTGTTTGTCTCTGGACGCGGCGGGTGGTGTTTGTTTCCAGACAGCTTGGCTCCGGACACGTCGGACGGCATTTATGTCTGGACAGGAGTTGGTTTCCAGACTTGTCCGGGCAAGAGTTTGTCTCCGGACCGTGTTTGTAGTATGACTGGTAGAAAATGGATTTCAGACATTATTTTGTTTCTGTCTTCACTGGATTCCTCTGAGAATCATTTTGATGAAACAGTATGAATCATAATTAATGCTCCATCGCACATCTACCTTTGCCTCTCACCTCACACTGTGTTCCCTTCCCCACCCCTCCTCCCTCTCTTATTTGCCCTCCACCTCATCACTCTCCCTGCTTTCTCTTCCCCACCCCTATCTCCCTCTTCCCCACCCCTCTCTCCCTCTTCCCACCCCTCTCTCTCTTCTCCACTCTTCTCCCTCCACCCATTAGTATTACCGTCAGCGAAGCGACGAGTGCATTTGCTCATAATAAATATTTATTAATCCTCAATGTCGACCTTAAGCGCAACAATATGAACTGGAAGGGCACTTGGTGGAGCGCATACCTCCGCCACGTAATGCCTGATCCACGAGAACATATCGGGCACATTAATTTTTGAAAATATCATGCTATACAGGACTATATAATTTTTGCCCTGTCTCTCAATGGTGAAGAATCACTTTAAAAAT
>CM068959.1:46435204-46447827 GCA_035128595.1 Eptatretus atami | reverse complement strand
TTATCTTTTTCTACTGTTTGGAGAATTATATTGAGTAATCAAAACATTTAGGAACGTGCCAAAATTAACGTGCCTCGTGCCCCATCCCCCGAAGGGACTGCCCATCCATCACGTCTGCCAGATCTGTGTCTTTCTTTTCAGAGGTTTTATGAGGTGCTCTAAAGGGAACCAAAGCAAATCTGGTTAAAAAAAAATGGACGTTTAAAAAAAATGTTTTAACGTTTGTGTGGATCCTGTACTGATGTACCACGTGACACGTGCACAGACAAGCAGGCAAAATAGCGGATTTTCTGCAATGCTTATTTCACAGGCGATTGATCTTTGCAATGTCTCCAGCGTTGTTCTGCATTAAGCAGCAACTCTTTTGTGGATAAAGTCATTTTATTTCATCAACTGTTGCGTGCGCAGTGAAGACCGGCTTTAAAGTTAAAGGTATCCTATATGGTATGCTGCCTACGCAGCCACGCCTACACAGCAATGTGTCTTGTCATTGGTTTGGTAAATAAATGGCCGCAGCAACGTGTCTTGTCATTGGTTTGGTAAATAAGTAAATCTCCTTTCTCACTCTGGCCAACCCTTCCTCATCAACCATTTAATTGGAGTGCTTGCATGAGTGCTTAAATCACTTGCTGAGTCAGAATCATTCACTCAATGCGGACGCTTTGCCGCACCATGTCATTCAGAGCGAGTGGTTCGTGCTCCCTCACCCTGAGCGAGTGGTTTGTGCTTCGCCACCCTGAGCGAGTGGTTCGTGCTCCGCCACCCTGAGCGAGTGGTCCGTGCTCCCTCACCCTGAGCGAGTGGTTCATGCTCCGCCACCCTGAGCGAGTGGTTCGTGCTCCGCCACCCTGAGCGAGTGGTTCGTGCTCTGTCACTCTGAGCGAGTTGTGAAATAACACCCCATTTCTGAGCCATTTACTGTATTAACGTGTTTTCTAAATTACCGAGCCAAATTTTTTTTCCACCCATTACACGCAGCTGTTTATAAAGAATAATGTTTATGATCATATCCCTGAAACTTCTATATAAATGCAACGTTGTTTTTCAGTTAAAGCTACTTAAGGTTTCTGGGTTGTATACAGTCAGTACTGTAGTCGGTAATTAATCACACTGACTCCAACCTGCTGATTCCCGAAAAATTGCCGATATCTGCCAAACACTTGTGTGTATGCGTGTTGTTTATAAAGCATAACATATTCTCTCTGCTGACAACTTCTCTTTCTCTTTCGTTCTCTCTCTCTCTCTATGTCTCTGGACATATCCGGACGGTGGTTATGTTTGGACGGTGTTTGTCTCCGGTCGTGGCCAGGCGGTGTTTATGTCCGGACGGAAGGTTTTTCTCCGGACGTGTCCGGGCTGTGTTTGTCTCTGGACACGTCTGGGCAGTGTTTGTCTCAGGACGTGGCCGAGCGGTGTTTGTCTCTGGACGCGGCCGGGTGGTGTTTGTTTCCAGACAGCTTGGCTCCGGACACGTCCGGACGGCATTTATGTCTGGACAGGAGTTGGTTTCCAGACTTGTCCGGGCAAGAGTTTGTCTCCGGACCGTGTTTGTAGTATGACTGGTAGAAAATGGATTTCAGACATTATTTTGTTTCTGTCTTCACTGGATTCTCTGCAGAATCATTTTGATGAAACAGTATGAATCATAATTAATGCTCCATCGCACATCTACCTTTGCCTCTCACCTCACACTGTGTTCCCTTCCCCCACCCCTCCTCCCTCTCTTATTTGCCCTCCACCTCATCACTCTCCCTGCTTTCTCTTCCCCACCCCTATCTCCCTCTTCCCCACCCCTCTCTCCCTCTTCCCCACCCCTCTCTCTCTTCTCCACTCTTTCTCCCTCCACCCATTAGTATTACCGTCAGCGAAGCGACGAGTGGCATTTGCTCATAATAAATATTTATTAATCCCTAATGTCGACCTTAAGCGCAACAATATGAACTGGAAGGGCACTTGGTGGAGCGCATACCTCCGCCACGTAATGCCTGATCCACGAGAACATATCGGGCACATTACATTTTTGAAATATCATGCTATACAGGACTATATAATTTTTGGCCCTGTCTCTCAATGGTGAAGAATCACTTTAAAAATTAAATAATTCTCGAATCCAGATCCGGATCTTCACTAAAATCAAATAATTTCGTCCTTGTCACACACCCAACCTGTGCACCAAGTTTCGTCCGAATCCGTCCACCACTTTTTGAGATATCGTGCTATATATCGTTTTTGGGTGTCTCTCAATGGTGAAGAATCACCTTAAAAATTCTAGTAGTCGGATCCGGATCTGGATCTTTACCAAAATCGAATCTGTTTGTCCTTGTCACACAACGAATCTGTCCACAAAATTTCATCCGAATCCGTCCACAACTTTTTGAGATATCCTGTACACAGCCAAACAGTCAGAGAGACAGAGGTGAAAACATAACCTCCTTCACCTTCGGTGGTGGAGGTAATTAAAAGTAGCAATTGATGACTTTCCTAAGAATCACCAAATTTCACTGTGGAAACCAAGGCTTTTAGGATCATTGGTTTCTCCCACGATGAAGCTGAGTCTTTAGGTCTCTCACTCTCACCAGAGGCAGGTTGGTGGTCTTTCTGTCTTCTATCTCCTCTCTTGATCCCCCCCTCACCCCTACTTTGTCTGTGATCTGCCCCCCCCCCCCGTATATTTCCTCAGGGTGCTGAAGGTCCGCCAAAACCCCCCTTCTGGTGAAACTGCCAAAATCAAGAATCACTGCTCACTTTCACTCTTTCATTCCTCTTTTTTCCCTGCCTCTGGAACAAACTCCCACACACTCTTAAATCCCACTCCTCCCTCCAGGTCTTCAAAACAGCTGTTCACCACAATCTCATATTTTCCCCCATCCAAGATGTTGATCTTTTCTACCCCCGCTAATCCACCCCAAACCCATCTCCTTCAAATTCCCTGTTTTCCTTCCTGAAAGTCACTGGAGTACCATCTTGTTTACCCCATGTACCCCACCCGATCCTTCTCCCTTCCACAGATCTCCTATTGCCTTTGTTCCCCATTATTTTATGCTCCCCCCCCCCCACCCCTCTGGCTCACTGCCTTGTTATATGTTCTGTGCATTAGTTCTTACATGAGCCTCGACTTGGCATATAAAATTTTTTTTTTAAGTACGGACGTTACATACAGCAATGCAGACATACGTTAACTCACGTATCTCAGCACGGCAACTCCATTCAATCAAGCAGTTCACACATTCAACCCTAGTGGTTTATAAATGGGTGAAAATTCAGTGCTGAACCCCGTTTTCAAGGATCAAAGTTCGGAGGGTGTGCATGAATGGTGAAGCCGACACAGGCAGTCAATCCGTCACGTTCAACCAGTCATCAGAAGGTGAATCACCGAAGCATGGATAAGAACCTGAGTCAGCTGGTAAAGCTACACCATAGATAAGGAAGAAGGGAACTCCAAGCTTCAAAGGATGATGTGCTTACAGGAGAGGTTGGAGGGAGGAATAAGCTCCGAGTATACGCACTGGTCAACACGCCGAGTGCCTTCTCAAAATCACCCAGAATGACACCAACTAAGGAATATAATAGTCCATGGGCTGGATAGGGCGACCGTGCACTCCCCCTCCCTACCCCCCAGTACTCTACTTGGTTGGTATATTTTTGCTCCTTGGGATGTCCTGGATGGAGGTATAAATCGAATTTCGCATTCAAATTAACAGGACTGTTTCTGATTATTTATCTACAACCTTAAGTACTGTTTAATCAAGTATTTGGAGGTCCCAGATGAGGAAAAATGATATTCGCTTCTATATATTTGGATAGAATTGTACTTTCGACCCGATATTTATAAATTATCAGATGTTACAAAAAGGTTTTTTTTTTCCATGTTGAAAGTTAAGGGGTTTGTGTGTGGTTCCTTAACAGACTGTCCATCACATTTTTAATGTTCTATTCCAAGTGTTCTACATTATTGGAACAGTCATTGATTTCGTTCTTCAATGATGTAAATAATATGCATATCTGATAAATAATGACCTTGTCATAGAATTGTAATCACAATAACGATTGAGGAAAATGTTCGATCAAATGTTCAAAATCCACATCGTTGTTGAAATTGTGATGTTTGATCGTTGTAGCTGATGTAGACACGCCATTATTGGTGGTGGCAGCTACGCTACTGTTGGTGCTTCTTTCCTACAGATGATGATGACCGATACCGTCCAAAGCTTAATCATGCATCAACAGGAGATGACAAAGAAGAGAAAGCACGGGAGCAGTGAAGACTAAGTTTAGAAAGAAAGAAGATTGTGTGCTTCACTTCAGTACTTCCAAGTGCGAACATTTCACATTGGTCTCTGAAACAAAATATGCTGATAAACTACAAAGTCTGCACGAAACACGACTCCGATAACTCGCACAACCACCAAACTGTGCATCAAGGATGGAAGATATCTGTGAACTAATACCCATTGCATGAGGAAAACCAAGGATACCGCAGAGACTTATCAAAGTTTTACGATGAACCTAAACAGATTGGCCAAATCTACTGAATCGAATCCTGAACCATCATGCTCATCACGTAGCTCAAGGAGGTCCGGAGCCAAACAGCTATTCAAGCCCGACTGCATATTCTGAAACAAAGGTCGTAAAAATACAAAAATCAAGGTTATATGGACAACTGAAGCTACTTCAAGATTTGAATTTGATGGAGGGGAAACTATGAAAGAAATAAGAGAAATGAAAAAGGATGAAAGGCTTCTTGAATGGATCAGAGGATTGGACCTCTTTTCTTGCAAAGCACAGTACCACAGAAGTTGTCACCGGAAATATGTCACAGAACCACATTGGTGGAGTGAGGATGGGTCAAAACTAGTTCAACAAATTCAGCTTGAAAAGGCACATCAACAAACATTTTTATAAACTACTTGCGAGGTCGCCATGCTATACATGGGAGGGAGCCAAAAACCTGTGACACCTTCAGTCGAACATCAGGCATGGGCAGCTGGTTCGTGAAGGACTTGGGCAAAGAAACTCACTGCAGCTGACCAACAGAAGAGAGGTGGGTAATATTTCTATGATGTCAATGGTGAATCTGCAAATGCAAAACTTTACCAAGAGATCCCTCTCATAGATACAGTCGATTAAACAGTAATTAAGGTTACATATAAATAATCAGAAACAGTCCTGTTAATTTGATTGAGAAATATGATGGAGCGTTTGCTTTGATTATTATTATTTTTTATCATTGTGATTACATGACTGTTTGAATGAATATTCACCAGAAATTCACATTTGATACATCATTGAAAAGGTAATTGAATAACTTTTCAAATGATATACAACATTCAATGACCAATATACTCAAACTGAAACAGGAGGCTGCTAAGCAATGTTCAGAATACGAAAATTGCTTCATGTGATTACGGGGACCTATCAATAAGGTGTCTCAAGTACAATTGCAATCCAAGATATTTCATGTTAACATCTTTTTATTTCTCACCCAAGACATCCCAAGGAACAAAAATATATCAACCAAGTAGAGTGCTTGGGGGGAAGGGGGGTAGGGAGGGTGCAAGGTAGCCCTATCCAGCCCACAGGCTATGAGGAGCAGTGTTGGAATCGTCGCCAAGATAACAGGAGTGCAATCTCCAACAGGTCGGTCCCACGAATAGTTGAGGGAGTTCAGCTGAGACGAATACCTCCACGGGTATGTACACGAAGAGAAGCTGAATCTCCACCGACCAGCGGGTTAAAGTGGATCCCTCATGAGAAGACGTATACCTCAACGGGTTCGCATACAGAAGACCTCGATTCCTCCTTCACTGGGTATGTTGGTTTTAAAATTATCTGCACCCCTCCAAACTGATCATGGCAGCTCCAGAGAAGTATCAATGCCTTCTTCCTTTCCTAGTCATCCTTATCTCTCTCTCCTTCCATTCTCACCCCCAATGCCGTTGCCTTTTACTCTCCGTGTTGCTGTTATTGGTGTTCTTGTTGTGACTTATCAGCAAAGGCAACCTTTCCCAAGCACAATTATATGAATATACGGGTCCGTAACAGCAATGAGAACTCATCCTCAATCTCACTCCACGGCTTAACAGTCCATGGGGATTCAATATTAATAGGGTAAAATAAACAAAACATTTGCAATGAAGATGTGCAGAACATGTGATACACAGTAAAGGTTATTTATACTTAACACTCATATAAAAGCCCATAAAAAATGACAGGTTGGAATTATTTTATTCGAAATATTCAGACTGGAAGATATGATGTTTTTCAGTAAGAAAGAGCGATATTTCAAAACACTACGTGCACAAATGTTACCCTATTCTCTTTATTTTCTGGGACCTTTCATTTCAAGAGTACAGCCTCGTGAGCATGCCAAAGCCTGAAGCCTCGGCCTAGCGTCAGGTGTGCTTATATCTTCTTTATTTATTGGACATCGCACGTATGTAAATGAACACTCGTTTTACTCTGTGCACGTTACACATCACGTGCAGCGAATTTCACCTCCCTACATCCTTGTAATTTGTTTTGTTTTTTTTAAAGCTTCTGTACACCACCATTGAGGCTCGGTTGCAAGTCACCATCTACATTTCCAAAAGAATAGACGGAATTCACTCTTGATGGAAATGTTTTTCGAGTTTTTTAGCCTGAAAAAAATAGCCTGAACACAGTGATTTTAAACAGTGGTTTTCAAACTTTTTTTAGTGGCGACCCAATTTCAGAACCTCTCTACATCGCGCGACCAAGATTCAAAACCCAATTCATAATATATAGATAAGATTTCATATGAACAGAACATTTACTGTTTACTTTATTCACCATCGTCATGTTTTCATAGACGAGTAAACGGAGAATAGCCGACAGTATCCAAATAGTACAGTTGAATGTTTCAGAAGTTTAGTCCGAATGACATTTAGATATATCAGTGAGAAGGATGAGCCTTTTTTTTCGGAAACCCAACTTCTCTATTCGTGGAGAAGGAGATGACAATGCCAGGATCATATTCATGCTCATTCTAGGCGATTTCGGTACTTTGTTTTAATCACCACCATGGTGGAGAACGACTGCTCACAAAAGTATGATGAAGGATATGGCATGAGAACCTTAATGGCGCGCCGTGACAGGGTCGGGTACGACGGCAGCATTTTGCAACAGAATGTCGACAACGAATTCACGCGCAAGAGCCTGCGCTCCTGAATCCTGCTGGAGCTGTACTAGCTCTTCCTGTGCTGTATCATCTTCATCAGCAATCAGTCAGCTGGAGCCGTGAAAGGGTCCGAACCACGAAAAAAGAACTGCACATCCAGCTCAGGGAAATAGTGCTCGAACTGTTCAATGAGCGACCGAAGGTGACGTGCTATCTCCCCAGAAAGACTGTCGAGCTCAGTATCATCGTACTGGCAGGTTGTTAGATGCTCCACCAGATGGGGGAAAAGGCTGAAGCGCTTAACAGCTGCTTTGTCTGCCAGTAATTTTATAGTCGCCAGAAATCCGCTCATTTTGTCGTGAAAAATCATGAGGTTGGCGTCTTTGCCTTGGAGGGAACGGTTGAGGACATTGAGATGTTCAAAGATGTCAACGAAATAGCACAGTTCGACAGCCAAGAGTCCGACTCAAGCAACGCTACCCATGCCGTTTTCCCTTTGTGTGTAGGAACTCCTTCAGTTCATCTTTGAGCTCGTAAACGCGCAGAAGAAGGTTTCCTCGAGATAACCATCTGACTTGAGTGTAGAATAGTAAATTTTATGGTCAGCGTCCATCTCCTGGCAGAATAGCCTGAATAACCTAGTGTTGAGGGCGCTCAATTTTGATGTGATTCACCATTTTACGACTTCTGAGAGCACGCTCTGCAAGTTTCTGGCAAAGTACGAGAGGCGAGCGCTTCTCGGTGAATCATGCAGTGTACCATGGAGGTCTGAGGAGCCACCTCAAGCAATTTAGCCTTGAATCCAGAACGCACTCCTAACATTGCTGGGGCGCGCCTTCTGTTGTAGACCGAGCAACTTTCCGAAGTCCAGATCATGGTCACGATAAAACTGCTCTACTTTCCAAAAATGTCCCTCCTGCCTTGTGGTGGCCTCCAATGTTTTGATGACAGAGGCTCATCGACAAAGTTATCAGCCTTGATGAAGGCGGACCCAGACGATGAGTTGAGTGTATGATGCGATATCAGTGGACTCGTCCAACTGTATGGCGTGCACGGTGATTCCTTGATCTTCTGTACGACCTGAGCCGTTACGTCCAGACTCATATCTCAATTCTGCGTGGATGGTGTTGTTCAGAGAGGGGTATAACTTCCAGTTTCTTCTCGCCGCTTCCTCCCCAACATCAAGAATACCATGTCCTTTGCACATGGCAGCATGAGTTCTTCCGCAATGGAGTGAGCTTTTTAATCTTGGCAACATGGAGCGACACTCGATACGAGGCCTCTAATACCCGAGAATTGGTCTGATGGCATGTACCCTCTCGTCAAGATGCGTATTCTTGAGTGCAAGAAGTTTCCTCTCAAAGAACGCTCTCTCCTTATCCTGATAAGGCGCATGTTTTGTAGTCAAATGCCTCTGCAACATTTTATTGTTTCATAGACTGCCAGTAGAAAGCGACGCTTCGATAAGTCAATAAGCACACTGAGTCTTGTGCCACTTTTCGAGGAGGCTGGAGACATATAGAGTAACTCCGGACCACGTAGCGTGAGTGAGGTGATGTGTTTGGTATGGTGCGTGGGTGGGGTAGGGGAGATAAGTCAATGTGTGAGGAGATGTGGGCTGGAGGTCTTTGGATTATGTTTGGCATGGGGTAGATATTACTCGGTAAGTGGCTACACTGAGGCCTCCGCCTGTGCCGTGATCCCACTGGGACTTTATATGGCTCCACGTAGTAGAAATCCAAGTAGGTCAGAATGGGAAATTTTGCATTGCAGACACTGTGAGTAGAGAACTTCAGTTGCGTACTCCGTGTCGTGCTGACGTAGAGGTAGAGATTTTGCTGGTGGCGCGGGTGGCTGCCACTGGGCGGCACAAACTAGGTCTCGAGTTCGTCCGTGGAGTACTGTGTGCAATAGAGCTGTTATGAATGATAAGTAACAGTACGCTGTCGCGGAGGATAGAGGTAGGGCCGGTGATTCGCAAACGCAGAGCTAATATGTCGCCGCCAAATATGAGCCGTGAGTGCGTCGTTGTGTGTTATTTGGTGTTAGTGCGCCGCCAGGGCGAGCCTGCGCGCAATCGGCTGATTCCATTCAAGCGTAGCATGTTTGGACCAGGTTGCCCATACTCTGACACGAGACCGTTCTATATTACATCCCGTAAAATAAACATAACCGATCGAAATAGACAATTTTTTTTTTTGCGTGCAGTAGAACAAGCGGACGCCACTGCCCCACGAAATTTGCTCGGCGACCCCACTTGGGGTCGCGCCCCCGGGTTTGAAAAACCAAGTGTTAAAAGATTGGCCTTTAAGCCCCTTCTTAAATCGTCCTTTTGAAGGGGGATAGACATCACACAAACAAATACACATTGTGTTTTATATGGTAAGATATTTGCATTTTTAATATTGGAGAGGTCAAGTAACCACAGAGGTATGTGAACATGCACCACACATCATACAGTATGTGCAGCCAAATGTAATAATATGTTAATGATCAATCACGTTCATGGCAATAACAATAATACAGGAAGTCATTTGTGATGTCATAAACCCATCAATAATCACAATCATAATTTTCTTCTCCGAAGATATATTCAATGGTGAGAGAACTTGTGAATATCTCGTCTCCATCAGCAAATGGAACTATGGAAGTTCCACATCACAGGTGCATGCTGCTTTGCAAGGTTGCAAAGTTCTCTGGTCATGGTCCCAGTTGTTGGTAACAACCACAATGAATCTTCCATCTTGGTCACCAATACTCAGTCCTGGTGGCACCATATGTCCTTGAGTGGCTTTTACTTTGGCAATGACAAAGTGATTTGATTTTGGTGAAGATCCGAATCCAGATCTGCATAAGAGATTTTTTTAATTGATAAGTGATTCTTCACCATTGAGAGATGGGGCCAAAAACGATATATAGTGTAGGACAATGTATCAAAAGGCTTTGGACGTATTCAGATGAAACATGGTGGACAGGTTAGATGTGTGCCAATGACGAATTAATTCGATTTTGGTTGAATCCAGGTTTGGATACAAGATGAAAAAAAAATTTCAAGTGATTCTTCACCATTGAGAGATCGGGCTAAAAACGATAGATAGCATATTTCAAAAATGTATTAGGCCTGATATGTTCCACTGGATCAGGCATTGCGTGGCGGAGGTATGCGCTCTACCGAGTGCCCTTCTAGTTTGGTTTTTCTCTTCTACCCTGAGGTATTTGTATGATGCTTTGTTTTCTAGCTCCCGTGTTGTTTTTAAGTCCATATTTATTTGATGTGTTGTTGTTGGTTTACCTCGTACAGACATGTACTTGGTACATTTATATAGGACAAATTCCATTTGAATATCCGTTTACGAGTTTGAGTTGTTCTGTAATAAGGGTAACAAGTTATGTTGTACGTCGACTTTAACCTGTGTCGAAAAAGTGCCATGGTTCCAGAGATTTCCAGGATATAAAATCGTCTCGCAAGTACGAGCAGTTTGTCGGAGGGACTTTTGTGAATGTTCTCTCTCTGAGGCCTCTGTTTTCTACCGCCTCTTCTCAGGTCTTTTTCTCTCTGTTCTTTCATCGCTCCCCAATTCCCTGTTCTTTCATCCCTCTCCAATCCCATGAGGTCACACACATTCTTTGAGTAACCCCCTCTTTGCATGAACACTTCCCAAAATTCAGGTTCACTGGTCACTCCACTCCTCCATTCTTTGCTCCACTTGTAGAACTTCCCTTCTTAGGGCCCTGTCACACCTTGACATTTTAGCCAGCGTATGGCAAGTCTCAAAATGTATGTAAAACGCTGGCGTACGCTGAACTATTGATGTTTTTTAAGTTTTGGGCGTATAAAACGTGTTGGACGTATGCATAACGTATTAGTAATGTACACAGAACGTTTCAATCACATATAGATAACTTATACCAACGAATGCTGAGCGTGTTGTCGGCGTTTCAAACCTATGCCCAACGATAGTCTAACTTATGCCATAGCGCGGCAGCGTATGCCGACGATCACGTGGCGTAGGCTATTAGTAGGCTGCGGCTCGACGATTCAAATCATAACCGCACTAGACATCGAAGTGTGAAGCCGCTGTCACACCTTGACGTTTTAGCCAGCGTATGAAAATATTTGCCAAACCAAGCTGGCACACGTCGAATACGTTATGGGAAGGTTTGTATACGTTAAGAGCACGCTGGCATACGTCGTCATACGCCGAGTACGTCGAGAAATTTTCAGCATGTTGAAAATTTCTCGACGTACTTGGCGTATGACACGTTCCGCATACGCTGGCCATAAGTTGTAGGCACGTTACGCGATCGTTGACACACGTTACTCATAAGTCGAAACACGTCAAGTATATGGATTAGCGTCAGTGTTCCAGACTTCCTGGTTTTTTTTTTTTTCTTCGGTATTACGGTGATGTTGACACTTCGATTTCTCGTGCGGTTATGATTTAAATCGTGAGCGGAAGCCTATTAATTATATATTATATTTATAAACGCACTAGAAATCGAAGTGTCAACATCACCGTCATACCGAAGAAAAAAAAATAAAAAACCAGGGAGTCTGGAACACTACGCTAACCATTACATGACGTGTTTCGACTTCATGAGTAACGTACAAGTAACGTGTGTCGACGTGTGTCAACGATCGCGTAACGTGCCTACATACAGTTACTCATAGGTTAGAAATAAGTTTTCGGGTACGCTAAACATTACCTCGATGTTTTCGACTTATGAGTAACTTACAAGTAACGGTGTGTCGACGTGTGTCAACGATCGCGTAACGTGCCTACAACTTATGGCCAGCATTTATGCGGAACGTGTGAGTCACCATACGTCGAAAAATTTCAAGCATGAAAAATTTGTCTAACACTCGCGCGTACTACGACGTATGCCAGCGTACTACGAAAAAAAGCCAGCGTACTACGACGATATGCCAGCGTGCTCTTAACGCTATACAAACTTACCCATAACGTATTCGACGTGTGCAGCATTTTAGCACAATTTTGCATACGTCAGGCATACGCTGGCTAAATCGTCAAGGTGTGACAGGGCCTTTAGTTTGGTCAATCCCACCCTTCCAACCATGACTTCACATTGGCATTGTACCACTATGTCAGGTCATTCTCCATCCCTACCACTGATCCAATCTTTATGACAGTTTGAGTCTATGGTTAGATGGAGGTGCTGTGTAATGGAAATGTCTGCAAGGTAAAGTGTTTATCGCTTAATTTATTATCATATAAAGTGATGTACGATTAAAGTTAGTCACATGTAGTCATACTTTAAATAAAAGTGATAATGAAATGAGTTTGAATAAGGATATTGCATTGCTGTGTTGACTGACTGTCTGGACACAACTCTGAGGTTGTAGGTCCATTGATGTTGAGTAATCTACTGATGTGGACCTGCAACCGGGGTTGTGGATTCGCCGTTTGGAGAGGTTCTGAGTTGAAAGGATCAAAACCTCGATGATCCAGGCAGTTAGGAAATC
>CM068959.1:46414580-46431505 GCA_035128595.1 Eptatretus atami | reverse complement strand
GTTACCTGTCCCCCCCACATTTTGGCTTGGATCGACGCCCTTGCTAATGCTTCAAGTGTGTCACGTTCCACAACTCATCTGCTAGCGCTTTCCTGATGCACCCCGATCAATGCTTATGCTCAGCAGTGTAATACCACCATCAGAAACATTTTGCCATCACAGACAATAATTACACTGGCTCTCAGTCATGCATGGGAGGGATTTTCAAGAGTTATATAGATCGTTCCTCAAAGACCGCAGGCTCGAATGGTATACCGGAGCATTATGGCAAGGATGCTGTGAACATTGTTAAATGACATGATCATGAATCGCTGAGTAATGTTGCGTACAGTTATTTAATTTTACTGCAAATATGTTTTCTCTCCTCACCCATCTTCTTCTTAGTCTTCTTCTTCTTCTTCGTCCTGCGTATGGCAGCCTGGCTGCCAGGTAGCTATCATCTTTTGGGGGCGCGACTATGCCGCTGATGTGTGACCGTCTTCCAGTACACTGGTACTCATTTCACCGACCTCGGAAGGCTGACAGGCTGAGTCAACCCCACCTGGTGTTAATTCAGTGGCCAACAGGGCTTGAACTCAGGACCCTAAGATCCCGAGCCAGCCACCCTAACCACCAAGCCAATACCAGGCTCACCCGTCTCAATATGCTCTTGTCAGATGTTCCTCATTGTCATCGCTGTCAATGTAATTTAATGCGTCATCACATGCTTCCTTTGCTCGTGTGCTAATATCGGTGTGAGTAATAGAATCCAAAATGTACATCGAAGCACCTTGGTGTTAATTTTTCTTACATTATGCTTTTCATTACTATTATGCAGTAAAGCTACAATCTTTTTGGAGGGAAAAATTTTTCATCCCAACAATGATGGCATCACAAAACTACAAAATGAATTGCAATTTTATTATATACTTGCCACAGCAGCAACTTTAAGATACAAACATTTAGCAATATTCGACCAGGGCCACTATTACAATGTGGAATACAAAGTTACAAAAGGACAGCTTGCCTTGCATGATACACAACATGATGTGTCCACAATTCAACAACACGATTCGTGTGATCCGCTGATTTTATCTATACGTACGTGTCATCGTGGTTTGTTCTCGAAGGTATCCATAAAAGTGGGAGTACAGGATAAAACTTTCCTCAAAAACTGCACGAAAACTCATGTTTGCAGTTTTGTGTTTTACTGTTGATTAGCATCCCTTCGATGTCCACAAAATTAACCTGTTCATGATAACTGGAGAAAACCTGGTTTTCAATGAACAAATGCCACAAATCTAACACATTTAAACATTGAGTTTAAATGCGTTTGATTTGTACCCTTTTAAAAAAACATGCATTCGAAGAATTGTGGAATGACGATGAACAACGCTTGATATTTGTCTAACGGCAACCACGGCAATGTGCAATACTTAGGCAGAGTCATGACCTTCATGTGGAATGGCATTGCACATTCCAAATAGCTTGGCTCAATCAGAACGACTTAACACACAATAGACGGTCATCCTGGTCTCAATATCTCAGAAACCTAGGCCAAAAGTGAGAAGGGTCCTCCTGCCACCAGTAGGTTTTCTGTGCAGTCCTCCAATCTTATACGAGTGATCCCCTTCTCCACCATTGGTTTTCTTTTTTGTCAAAAACGAAACATGATCTTGAGCATCTTGAGAGATGACGTTAAGCCAAAATTGAAAGTTCATGTGGAAAACTCCAAGGGGTTTTTATTTTATTTTAATGGATTGAAAAAAAAGAAAATAAAACATCAAGATAGTGCTGATCTAATATGAATGACCATTCATCTGAATCTTGTCTTTATAAATAGTCAGTGACTAAAGGACACACTTTGCCTGCTGAGCTGTAGAAGAACCCCCAACGCAAAGTGGCAGATGTGTCCAAGTGCAACACTTGTCAGTGTGTATGGCAAGGGTGGGATATGGTGAACAGCGAGAATGAAAGTACTCCGATGGGGCGTGGCATACAAACTCCAAAAACTCCATCCGACGAGGAAGTTCTTCCTCTGGGCCTGCACCCCTCACGTTACACCCATCAGCATTATACAAACACTTTAACCTGACACTACTCAGCATTGCAATGGGCATGCATGCGCACCAAGCAGAACTCTGCCACATGCCTCTGAGCAACTAATCTTGGGGCCTGC
Organism: Eptatretus atami; assembly: GCA_035128595.1. Lineage (NCBI taxonomy): Eukaryota > Metazoa > Chordata > Myxini > Myxiniformes > Myxinidae > Eptatretus > Eptatretus atami. The sequence goes on along the minus strand of CM068959.1, from coordinate 46,429,347 downwards.
TCACCCACCGAGCAAGACTTGAATATAGGCCGCCTGTGCACCCGCCAAGTGAGACTTGGCAACAGGCCTGCATGCCGAAGTGAGACTCGGTGACGGGCCTGCACATCCACAGAGCTTAACTCAGCGACAAGCCTGCATGCCCAGAGAACGCAACTAACCTATCGGCCTGCACATCCACCAAAACTCAATAAAGGGCCTGCGTGCCCATTGAGCCCAAACAACCTCTGAAATTACATTGATACTGAAAATTAGTGTCCAAATCAGATCAGGATTTGGGGAGGCGAGATGGTTGCCATCAGTGCCAAATAATGACCCTCTAACATTTATATCCCTGGTTAATATCACCTGTTTCTGCTCCTTGGTTATGGCTGCTGTTGATAAGAATGGAGATCACCCGATCTGTGAAAGTCACCTCTCCCTTTCAAATGGAGTCTCTCGAGCTCTTTGTGCCTGCTTATTCTTTTCATGGTTTCCTGCCTCTGCTCGAGTATTGCAATAAATGTGTCTGTGTGTTTGTCTGTTTGACGGCAGAACAAGTTGACAATATGATCCGTTAGAGTTACCAAATTTGGTACAGAGCTTCATATTGTACGTAAAAACAGCGTGAGCAAATATAGTCCTGTGCTAAAGTTTAATTTCTTTTCTTTTTTCTTGTGACCTCAAAATTGAACTTGTCAGAGACATTCACAATATGAAGTTTTGCGCCAAATTTGGTGATTTCAGCTGCCCTCGTTGTCTGGTTATTTTACCAACAAATAAATAAACAAGCACGCAGACGGGATGATCACAATACTCACACACCCGGCCTATGGCTGCATTGTCAATAATAATAAGTAAAACTAAACAAAAAATAATAAACCAGAAACTTCCAAGAACACCTTACCACACACCTTATTAACAGAACACCTTGTTTACAGAGCAGTCTTGAGAAAAAGGACATGGGAAGGGTCTTTTAAGCTCTTGCTTTGCATTTCTGAGCACTATCTATATTTCCTATTTACCACCATTTTGTTGAATCTCGATATTCTCCAAACTGAGAGAGCAAGTATACAGTCAAAATGTCGATGACCTCCCACAAATTGCAACAAAAGCAAACTCAACAGATTTTGATTCCTGGATATGTCCTCAGTGACAGAAAAAAAGTCTAAGGGATCCTCCGGGGGTGAAAGTCCTGAAATGATGGAAATCCAATATGGCCACCACCCGGCTTCGGGGAAAATGAAAAAATGTAATGATTGATATTCTAATAGTAAATATATGTTTTTCTTGCATTCTAATTGTTTCTAGTTATGGTCAGTATATTGATATACAAGAATAATTATAAAAAAGTGAAATGTATGAGGGTAAAATAAAAAATTATAGCTTTTTGTGTCCAAAATGTCAATTTTTTGTCCGAAAAAAAAAAAATTTACCTGATACTGATTTTGGCTCCTGGACAAAAAAAAAACAAGAAACATTGAAGACACAAGATGAAATCAAGTCTATGGCAATACATATAATTTATGTAAATCATTGAAACATGACAAAATTCACATTCCACTCGGGGCAATCACATCTGCCTGACGAAGGTTTCGAAATGAAAATGAAAATTCGCATTAAACTCAGAAACTACATCCATTATAAACTTACTATACTGTTGAGAAAAATCAAGCGTATTAAAGTTAGGACCCGACAATGTCGTCATCATCCTCATCATTGTCACATGGAGTGTTTGTGCAGCCAGAGCCCCTGCAGTTTCCACAGCTGGAGTGCACTCAATGTTGTGCTTTTGCATGTGCATTCATGGTGCTACATTCAGCCTGGCAGTTGCCCTAATGAACACGTAACATCTTTTCAGGATGGAGCTATTGATGGCTGAAGTGGCACAAAACCCTCGTCAACACTTCTGCAACCCCAGTCTGTCGGAAGAAGTTCATCTGCACATCCCTTCCATTCTTGGACTTGCAGATACACGCGCAGGCTGTGATACTTGCTGCTTCTGATGTTGGTGGCAACGTCTGTGGTTGCACGTGAGAGGAGCTCCAAGCCACTTGTCCCAGTACGCTGATACCGGAGGGGTGTCCAGGGTGTCAGTTGACTTTCCGTTGTAGATTATCACCAATGTTTTTTCTCCTGCATCTGCCACATCAACATACGGAAGCTGGATATGTATCAAAGACCTTGGCCTGCTCACGGAATGTGTTGTTTGCTTTGAACTTTTTGAGGGAGCTCCCTTTCCAATCCATGAAGACCAGATGTTGTGTCGCACCCAAGAACTGCATGTAGAAACAGTATGTGCTTGCATATGTCTGTATCAATCATTTTCTTTGTAGCCTTGATGTTCCAGATGCGAGGCTTCTTCGTGTTCTTCTTTGGCTCGGGACAAAGAAGAGGTCATGGGATTCTAAGCTTGCATGGTAGCATAGGAGGACGAGGAGGTCTGTGTCATCACCAACTAACACAGTGTTGGTGACAGTAGCAGACTGCACGGCCTTCAGTACAATCAGGAGATCAGCATCCCCTGAGGCATGGTGTGTCTCACAGTTTTCTTCTGAAGCTCTTCACTCAACATAAAAATGAATCGCTGTTTATTCTGCCTATTGGCAGAAAACTGTTCCTTCTTCATTGTGAGACGCATGTCAGCTGTAAATGTCACAGTAATGCCAGCATTCCCTTTAGACCGTCTCTGGTGTGTCATGTCCTTCGTGTTGGTACTCTCATAACCACAAACACGACTATGGCATCTCCATATTCTTCGTTACATATCAGTGTACTGGTGGCATATGTCTCTGTATGTAGATCCACAAGGCCATGGAATACGTTGAACAGTGTCCCGCCATCCAAAACATACTGTTGCCCATCATTGGGGATATCGCTGGGACATCGGATCCAAGAAGATCCCAGATGGCATCAGCAAAGACTGGCTTGTGTGCTTCTCGGAGCTGAAGAGAGGAATCAAAGAGGGCTGGTGGATAGCTGCACAGTTCATATTTGAAGGCCGACTCCAGTTCTTCTGCTGTCTGTGCAACAGTGATCAGTCTCTGGAAGAGGAGTTGTGGGTCAACCTGAATTGCTCTCCATCAATCTTGACAGATGACTTCATGCCGAGGGTGACACTTGGTCTTTCCTCTTAAATGTGTACTCGGCAGGTGTTTTCCCATCCATAGATTCTCATATTTTGGCTCCTACAGCATGTGCTGCATCGACGTTGACGGTGGGGTGTGCATGAACTCCAGTGGCAATGTTCCTCAGACGTGGATCACTACTGAACGGATTCCGTTCCTGTAAATACTGAAGAGCTGATAGTGTGTCCTTCCAGTCACGAGATTGTTTGCCTTGGTCATGTCCTTTTCTGCTCTCCAGTGTTGTGTTCACACCTGTGAGCTCCTGCATTGCCTGGTTTATTTCTGCACAGGTAGGCATTGATAGTAGCCATACCAGCCGTTGTTGCTCTGTCATTCCTCGCCTCGTGTGAGCCCCCCGCTGGTCTTCAAACTTCTCATCAGAACTTGTTCGATGATCAGGTCAGATGAAAGACCTGCCCACAGGCGATCACTTCGTCGAAGCACATGGAACCCCTCATCAAACGTTGTTGGAATTGGGATGTTGAGTTTTGAGTTGGACATCTGCTGCAGATACACCTCGCAGATTTGGCAATAGGTTGTGGCCGAGGCTGCCAGGTAAGGCAGCATTTCCTGGATGGCCTGTAGATGTAGTGCCAGTTCCCAGTGCGGTCTGCCGGATGTATTTGCGTAGAATGTCTAGCATGTCCATTACTGAACCCAGAGCGCTGAAGTTCTAGAAGATATCTTTTGCAGACTCGGCATGCTTCTGAAGGTGGTCTTTGATTCGTTTCAAGACGTCAGACTTGCATACTTCTTCCACAGACTGGGGTTGGGCAGAAGTGTGACGAGGGTTTTGTGCCACTTCAGCCATCAATAGCTCCAGCTCCTGAAAAAGATGTTACGTGTCATTAGGTGCAACTGCCAGGCTGAATGTAGCACCATGAGATGCACATGCAAGAAGCACAACATTGAGTGCACTCCAGCTCGTGGAAACTGCAGGGCTCTGGCTGCACAAACACTTCATGTGACAATGATGAGGATGATGACGACTTTGTCGAGTTCCAACTTTAATACGTTTGATTTTTTCTCAACATGTATAGTAAGTTTATAATGGATGTAGTTTCTGAGTTTAATGCGAATTTAATTTTCATTTCGAAACCTTCGTCAGGCAGATGTGATTGCCCCGAGTGGGAATTGTGAATTTTGTCATGTTTCAATGATTTACATAATTACAGTTGTATTGCCATCGACTTGATTTCATCTTGTGTCTTCTAAACGTTTCTTGTTTTTTTTTGTCCAGGAGCCAAATCAGTATCAGGTAAAAAAAAAATTTTCGGGACAAAAAATTGACATTTTTGGACAAAAAAGCTATAATTTTTTTTTTACCCTCAATACATTTCACTTTTAATAAATTATTCTTGTATATCATATACTGACCAATAACTAGAAACAATTAGAATGTAAAAAACATATACAGTGGAAAATCGATATAACGCTAAGCGTTATAGAGCGCTTGTACTGATAAAACGCTCATACACCTTGGACCCAAAAAATAACTACTATTTCATGTTTTAAGCAAAAAAAGTGAGAAAATAGAGGACAAAGTTAGTCCAAAATAGCGCTAAGTGGCGAAAAAAAATTCAACCTGTCATCGCCTGTGTTGAGCTTGACATGTAGTGTGAAATACTCACGAGCTGTCATCTTCGCGCACCTTTCGTATATGGCGAGCTGAGATGAACAAAATCAATTCAATTCAATATCATCATAGCATCCGTATCTCCTGTAAGCTCACTTGACCGCCTTCGTCATCAACCCAACAATCCAAGATGGGACGTTACATGTCCACGTGTTTTGGCTCTGGTTTGTATGTAATATAATATTTTTCACTGCATCAGTATAGCGCTGTATCATTTATAACGCCCTAGTCCGCTTTGGACCCCACCGGTGAGCGTTATATCGATTATCCACTGTATTTACATTCTTAAAATATCATCTTCTACATTTTCTCATTTCCCCCGAAGCGGGTGGCGGCCATATTGGATTTCCATGTTTCAGGACTTTCCCCCCCGGAGGATCCCTTAGGACTTTTGTTTTCTGTCACTGAGGACATATCCCAGGAATCAAATCTGTTGACTTTGCTTTTGTTGAATTTGGGGGAGGTTGACCAAATATTTCTGCTAAAATGCCTGTACTAAAGCGGAAACTTTGATTGGTCGAGATGGGGTAAATGGCGTAATATTTTGTCTAAGTTCTGCTAAATGGAAGTTTTTTATGAAATTGCGAAAAGGCGATTTGTTGTTCCACAATGTTCAAGTTAATATAATTCAAATGACATACAAGATAAGATTCTAAATGTTGTAGAAAAAAAAATATTTGGAAGTTTACGCCATTGATGCATCGTCTTGACACTCACCCCAACACGTTACATTAGTTCTTCGTGCTGTTGTGGTGTCATTTCGGACGTGTGCCCTTAAATAATGCAGTAAGTTTTCTGTAAGGAATGATTTTCTCAATTTGTTGTTTGACTGCCAGACTAAAAAAAAAACATTACCTTACTTCTCTTGCGACATGTGCGATTGGGACGAGATTCGTAACAATTTACTGATTTTAAGTGCCAAAAGTTACTGCTAACTGGAGATTTAGTGTTCCAATTTGGTGTTTCTACAGCATTCAAAAATACAAACATTTCAATTGAAGTGAAGTTGTTCCTCGATCATCAGCAGCAACGTCTGTAGACAGACGTCCAAAGCGATAAGAAATTGTTAGCTCTGCTTTCGCTGTCGCTCACGCGGCGGCTAATCACCATGATTTGTGGCATAGGTCTCCTCCGAGAAGTTCCGTAGGTGTTTAACCAGATGTAAATAGTTTGGATAATTTCCCCTAATTACTATTATTCTCCGCTCCGAGTTTCTAAATCGGATGCATTCATTTTCTGTCAGTAGCCACAAGAATGCAGCAAAATGACCCCTTCTACTCTCGTGGACAATGTTCAGATTGACGACTAACAGCGCTGCAATACTGCGTATATTACATGCACTCACCCAGGATGTAGTGGGACTGGATCAAATGTTTCCCTTGTGACTGCCAGTTGTGTGCGCAGTAGCAGTCGTGATGACTGCACTCTTCTCACTAATACTGGTCTTGCAATGAAGGCCCCTAATCTGAGCAATAGTACAGCTCCCCTTTCTCATCCAGCACAGACCGACCACTCATCGCCAACTTGATAGAAATGACGCCCTACATGCACTAAAGATCTAAGCGTTATTAATCTTAGAGCGACAGTTAACCGAGCAATGTTGGTGTTGTCAGATGAAACAGGTTTCGATTATACCAAACTTTGAGTCTTACAATTATGCTTTGTATACAATTCATTACTTTCATGTTGTTTCATCATTTAAAACCATTAATGGCATTTGTTTGTAAGCTGCATTACGAAAAAGAAGTAGCGTTGAACTTCTATTGTAGTAGTCAATTACCTGTACAATAATAGATGTCTTCTGGGTTGTTCACACACGCGTAGCAACATGCTTCATGGAGCCCCTGAGAGCTGATAAATAACACTATGAATAAAATGCCCATGAAATATCAGCAAAAAATAATTGTGAATGCACACAACAGAAATAACAAGTATCGCTCAATCTTTTGATTTAATAAATCCCATAAAGCCGTCAAATTGGAAACGCAACTTCTTCTCCACATGATAACAACAAACAAGGACAAACGGTCCAATCAGCAGCGTCCTAATTTTTCGGCTAATAAAAAAGTTTATTAATAAAAAAAAACTTCCTGATATTCTGTCAGTGTTTTTCATTAATTCCATATGCTGAAACCTCATTAATGTATTTACTGTATTTATACGTATAGTCTTGTACTTTAACTGAAATAAATATTGTATTTAAAATTACAATGACAATAATGCAAATAATCTTTAATATATAACTGACTTTTAGAAGCTTTAAATAAAATTGCTCTGAATATATTTTAAAAAGTTCAATGATATGACTGCTCTCAAAAGGCACCGTCTATGTGAGGATGTGTAACATGTGCTTCAGTATTTAAGGCGATCCGGATCTTGTATATACAAGAGCCGAGGTCAAGAGTTAAGGTTTTTGGTCTTCACAAGCCAGAAGAGAAGAAGAAGAACAATGAAGAAGAAGACAACGCCGAGCTCGTCTATGAGCCAGCGTTCGCTACAACGTGCGAGAACGCTGCCTAAAAAGGACATTTTACTTGACATCAACTGCTATTTTTCACCCATTAGTAAAGGTACAATCCTAGTCCAAATAATTTCCTTTCTTAAAAAAAAATATAATCTAAGACTACCACTCATCATCTCAAATACTTTTGGCAGAATGTTCAGTGTTCATGCTGCGGGTGCTGCCACAGCAATGCTCTCGCCAAAGTTTATGTTGGGTGGTTTCCCCGTTGCTTCCAGGCAGTCAATCAGGGCCAGGAATTTGGGTAATTTGTTCAGGAGGAGGAGGAGATTGGGACCAGACCTCCTGTGCAGAGCGTTGGTGCTGCCTAAGCAGTCTCCTTGGCTATTGGGCACATCCTGGATGGGTTGCCACTCCCGACACACGGATACCAGCATCTGGCACTCATTTTTGGCCGGCCTCAGAAAGGATGGCGGCCGAATTAACCCCACCCTTGGTTAATTAAAAGCAGCTGAGCGGGATGACTCAATAAAGGGCCTGCATGCCCATTGGCCAAACATCTTTGAAATTAACATGATACTGAAAATTTACATTGTCCCAAATCGAATCAAGATTTTGGGGAGGGGAGAATGGTTGCCATCAGTGCCAAATTAATGACCCTCTAACATTTTATATTCCCTGGTTAATAATCACCTGTTTCTGCTCCTTGGTTTTATGGCTGCTGTTGATAAGAATGGAGATCCCCGATCTGGAAAGGTCGCCTCTCCCTTCAAATGAGTCTCTTGAGCTCTTTGTGCTGCTTAAATTCCTTTTTAATGGTTTCCGCCTCTGCTCGAGTATTGCAATAGAATGTGTTGGGGTAGTCGAGTAAAAATTTTTTTTTTTTTTTGGATCTAGTCTGTATGTCTGGTATGTCTGTTTTGTCCTGTTCGGTATGCTCCGTTAATAAATGGCGATTTCGATGAAAACTTGGTGGGTAGGTTCATACCATGACCTAGTTGTGTGCAAATGAGAAACAAGTTGCTAATGGAGACCACCGTCGCCTAGTAAACGGGACTTTGAAATTTTGAAAAATCAATAAAAAATTATTTTTTCGAAAATACAAAAATCGGCCACGAGCGACTGTGGGCAGTACATTCAGCATGTTGTCAAAAATTTCCAGCCGAATCCTATGAAACTGTCGGAGAAATAGACTTTGAATGAACCTGGTCGAAAACAATAAAAAAACGAAGTCGTTAATCTCAAGGACTGAGTCAGATATACATGAAACTGGTATGGTAGGTTCATGTATGTCCTAGTTATGTGAGAGAAAGAACCGTTGCTTATGGACCCCTCCGTTGCCTAGCAACGGCGAAACCTCTAATGTGGGGGTATTTTAACGAAAAACAATCTGCAGCATTAACCTTGAAGCTAGATCATGAATTTTTTTGTGCTTCCTCAGGTCATTCCCCATCGAACGGGGCCCATCGCGTCAGGTTCTATTGGGTAGGCGACTACCCCATGTCCGCTACCGCTTGTCTGTGTGTTTGTCTGTTTGACGGCAAAAAGTTGACAATATGATCCGTTAGAATACCAAATTTGGTACAGAGTTTCACATGCTAGCAGATGGGACACCAAGATTAATGTCAATATGAGGTAAGGTGCACTTTTGTGAACAACTCCTTGTCTGCATAGCACCATATGCGAAGGTCTATAGTTATATTGGGAATCAAACCCCAGACGAGACAGCTCAAGGGCAAGTCATTACCTCTGCACGCAACCTTGGCAGACAAAAAAAAAACTTTTTGGAATACATTTACAATAATTTTTACACTGTCATAATAAAGACGTGGGTAGTCCCCCCCCCCCGAGACATTTTCCAGGATATTTGCACATGTGGTTGTACGCACATTTTTCAACTTAAAGATGTGCCTGCGGCCCTTCCCTTTGCTCGAGAGTTTCCTGTCGGCAGCTGGCTGCGTTCTTGCCTTGGTGTTCCGCAGCCGGCAGACCGGCGATGAGCCTCCGGTTTTCCCTGTCGACAAAAATAAAATTCTGCTTTTACAAAAATAGCGTCAGTCTTGTGATACAAGCCACCATATTTGCGGTACTCGATGCACACGTGTCCATATATGTTCAGCTTAATTTATCATGTTATCTACCAACAGAAGTAATGTGATGAAACCAGCAATCATAAAACTGTCAACTGTCTTCAAATCCACAACCAATCTCAAATCCATTCTTTATATATTACTAGCAAATACAACCCGTCGCTTCAATCACTGACGGAGACAATAAAAGGGTGGGGGGGTAGGAGAAAGAGGGGGGGGAGAGAAAGGAGGCAGGTGTAAGGGGGCAGGGGAGACAGAGAGGATGAAGAAGGGGGGACTTAGGGGGAGCAAAACTGCAAAGGTTTCACTCACTGTCTTTGATACACTATTACCATGGCCACCTGAGCTTCCTGGAGCTATGGCGCAGCTGTTACACAACGTCCCCCTGACTGCTCCTTGCGCCACATAGCAGTGTTACCGTACGGCAGCAACTGCAGCTCGGCTTTAAACCTAGAGGCATCCTAGAGATGGGAAAGAGGGGAGAGAGAAAAATAAATATATTCCCACAGGCAACAAGTCAAAGAAAGTGGAACTATCGGATGACTATGCAACACTTAAACAAAGCTAACTACATTCCGTCATCCATTGAAGGTCTATTAAAGTTCTTTTTAAGACTAAAGTCAGATTGTTTCTCAAAACACATCAATCCTGGGACAGGCTGCTCGTGGCCACTTCTCCACGCCGCATTCCTGCAGTTGACAAGTCATGGAGGACAACATCGAGCAAACAACTCGGTCTTCTGTGGCATTCATGTGTAAAAATTGCTATCAGTGTGCACCTTTCAGATGTCAGCCATCTTTGGAGTTGTCAGAGGACAAGTGTCGATACAAAAGCAGTCTTGGACCTTGAAAGAGGTTGAAGGTAAAATCCTAGTCAGAAGTGAGAGACCCAAATGTGATGCTCAAAACCACATCTGAAAGGCTACCTTAACCTCTATACTTTGACATTCCAGACTAGCCAACCAAATAAAGATGTGAGAAGAGTATGGTAATGAAAAATACCCTGTACTTACATTCCTATAAATTTTTGCATTCCTACTTGTAGAAACATTCAAGTTTACCAGCCTTTGAGCTTCAAGTGTAGGATTTCTGAACCATTTTTATTGTTTTACAAGGATGCAGAGCTCAGGGTCGAGTGTGACCTAATTAAATTACAAATTACAGTTTCAAAATGCACCTGAGAGGTCGATAATTAGAAAAAACAATTCATTGTCAGCTCGTAAATTATGTTAGCATTGAATGACATAGTTTCGCGCTGGCATTATAACGAACCAAGATTAAGGTAAAGTGTCGACTGACTAAAGTTTGGAAGCGACCAGAAGGCCCCTCTTTCACTGGCTTCCACCACTGGGTAGGGAGCATGCCACGACTATCCCCAGATCAAATGTTATTGATCATTTCCACCAGCAAGCTTGTTACTAATTTCTTTCTGAACCTCGAGAGGATGGCAGGCTGAGTCGACCGTTTGGTGTTTTTTGACATGGCTGGGTTTGAAATCAGCACCGAGAGCTAAGCAACCTGCCTCATCCGTTAAACCACAGAGCAAGAGTATGAAAGCCAGACGTGTTTAAACATTGGAAGGTTTAGAGTGGTAAAAGGGTATTTTGCTAGGCTTATGGATGTAATCTACAGAAGGGCATGGATTCGTTGTCTTTCACTTCTCAAAGATCCTCCAATTAAAAATTCTCCAGATCCATAACATTAACGGAGAGTTCATAGAAACACAATGCCCTGTGGCAATGTTCAAGATTTATACAGGAGCTGTTAGTATCCACAGGCGGCCTGTCAGTTTTCTCACGGCAAGTACGTCAGCCATATACTGCACTTTGCAGAAGGTTGGTTCTTTGAAAAATCCCCGTGAACCCCAAATCGCCAAACTAGGGGTAATGGGGGAAAATATGGTTAGCGACTTCAACAATTTAAATTTGTCCAATTGTACCTTAATTAACATGTTTGTGCATTGTTTTTTGTGATATTTATTTTCCGGAATAAAAGAGTTATTAGAACAGAAAAATAAATATTATTTTTTTGAGATTATTAGAATCATGACATTTGTCACTTTAATATAATGATGATAAAACTTTTGATGAATACATATGATGGCGATGTTGAGGAGATGATGATGTTTGGGGCGATTGAGGGGGTTGTCAGTGAGGGGTCAGCCCATGTTGAAGTGGAAAAATGTGGAGAAGAGGTTCGCCAACCCCCGATTAATTGTGCGAGGCGCATTGACCGCATGCTCAAACATTGCCTCGATAATTCAATTGTGATGGAGCAAATCCACGACAGGAAACCCAGGGACGGCAGGCTCTCATGCACTTGAATTTTAACACAAAACAATGATTTGTAAAGATAGTTTTTTTAAGTCCATGTTTATGGTTCCTGAAGAGTAGTCCATCCATCCATGCATTGGGACCATACTCTGTGTAGAGCGTTGGGCTGCGAAGCAGTCTCCTTTAGACTGCCGGAAGTACGTCTGTACACACCAACCACACCTTATAATTAATAAAATGTTTAGTTGCAATTTAAGGAAGAATGGAGGCTTTATTGATCGGTACAATAGCCATTATGGCGCGCTTTCTCTTCCCCAACACATGCCTAAACCCCCCAAAACCCGCCTCCTCTCAGTGCTATATAATCGAAAAACTGTATTGTATGGTTTCTTGGAAGTATTATGAAGGTGATTGTGCTCAGAAGTCTTCAAGTCTATAATTTAATTTAAATGAAGGAAATTTTAAAAAGGTTTAAGGACAATAAATAAATCTGGTTTACCGCCATTTTACCCAGTGTCGTTACAACCCCATACTAAACATCTTAATTAGTTATTCACAGTACCTTGGTTTTGTGTCCATTATGACATCCTTTAAAAACAGAAGTGTCGCTGTCCTGGAATAAATTTCAAGTTTGTGTTTGACTGCCAGGCAGGCAGACAGAGTAAAAAAAAAATTCCTCTGGATTTTCGAATTCGTATCGAATCGTCTGTTCTCGTGGTACCTGCGAGATTGAGAGCTACAGTAGCCCCATAGGTTTGTTTTTCCGTAAGATACAGGGTCATAACTGTTGCGAATTCCGCGCCCTGCCGCGTGCGATGCCAGTGACTCGAATCGCTACACGCCATCGCCCACCGGACGGACAATTCAGTCGTGACCCTCCCGGCTAACCGCCGGGGATCAGTCACGGGGTGGACTTTCGGCTCACCACAACCGCAGTCCGCATTCTACCCGCGCGGAAATAGGTGATCGGCCGAAAGTCCGATATAACCTAAATACCGCACGGGTACCTACCGCCGGGGTTGTACCTCGCCCACAGGCCGACTTCGGACACGGGCCGCTTAAGCGATCGTTCCGATGCTATCGGGATAACCGAGCGTGGTTATCGTCGCCTCGACGGTTCCTGATTAAATTAGGGCCGTCCCCGCGCCCACTACGTAAAACAAGATGAGACCCAACGAAGGAAGGCGCAGCGAAACGGGGGAAGAATTCAACAAGCAAGCACATTATCACACACAAAACATAGAGAAACATATAGCACGTATTTACAGCCACCATTAGCAATGCAACATATATCAACAGACAAAAAGAGCAGAGCACTAACCGAATACGCGACACACGGACACTTACCATAATTTACTACTTATAAGACACGGCGCCACACATCACACGTTCACACAGAACCCCAAAAGAAAATGGAAGTCGCGACTGTCCCACTGAGGTGTTTGAGTCCTTTGGCGACTGCCCGAACCCAGTGAGAAAGCGAGGAGCCCGAACCAGAAGCGAGCCAGCGCCGAACAAGAGAAGCGAGCCAGGCCGAACCAAGGGAAGATCAACGACCCCCAAGAAATCAAGAACCCGGAGAATCAACCGACCCCCTGCGCCTCTGCTTCTTATACGCCGGCGCCCCGCCCGTTCTCCTGGCTCGCACCTTTCCTTCGAGGCGCTTCGAGAAGGGGGCGTTCCTCTCGTTCCTCCCACCTGCGTCTTGTGGGGGCGAGGCGACGCGTTTCTGGCGGCCGGGCCAAGGAAGGAAATTAGCGGGAAAACCGCGCGCGCCTCGCTGTGGGACTCTCCCTTCCCCCTCGCGTTCGCGTTTCCAACGCGGAAACCGTCGTACGTGGACCGCCGGAGGATGGCGTCGTTGGTGTGGAGTAGTTGGCGAAGATGGGGTGGGTGGTTGTGAGGGTGCGGGCTGGCGTGTTGGACGTGGTGGCTTGGGTTGGCGTTGTTGTTGTTGGCGTGTTGGCGTTTGAAGTTTGTGGTTTGGTTCGAAAAATAAAGCAAGACAGAAAAGACGCATAACTCCAAAGATCGCAGCCCGATGAATCACATTAATTCCTCTAAACAAATGGGTTTTGGGTCTAAATACACATGTACTTCAGAAATATATCCACCTACGGTGACCTGAATGGTTTGTATTGCGAATTTCCCACACCGTAACACTACCCCTCCCCCTTTTGACAGACTCGTCCCGAGTCCGTCAAAATATCGTGTGCCAATCATGTGGGTAGTTCTCCCCTAGTAGTTTTACCTTACGGATTCCTGAGTGCGACATTCATGGTTTCCCGTGTCCCCAAAATATAAATAACCTGAGGGCATGAGTAACTAACTAAAACAAACTCACTCATTCAGACGACTTAAATAAAATTGCCGGCGCTAGAATACATGCCGGGGCGACTCATATTACTTACACAATACACACTTTATAAATTTAACACTAAACCAGTGGCCCAGGATCAATGGCTCTGCAGGAAAGAAGGAAGAGTCAATGGTGCAAACCGGCGCACGGGCCGCCACTGCAGGCCCGTGTTTGCAGCTGCCAACAGGAAAGATTCCTGGAGCTTGCAAACTGTTGCTTGATCCCTGGCGCACATGGCAAATGAACAGGGGGGCAGCAAAATTGAAATGAGCTGGTGAACATGGGCAGTGGGCATGGGCCCAAAGCAAAGGCAGGGGCAGGCAAAGGCATGGCATGAACAAGGCCGCTGTAACAACACAGCCGGCAAATGGACTGGCCGACAAGGCCTTGCAGAACAGAACAGCCGTCGACGATCCGACCGGACACATCGGGCTTGCAGAAAACAGCTGCAGACGATCGGCCGGCACAGGCCTTGCACAAAACAACAGCTGCCGATGAAGTTGCCAGCACAGGCCTGAAGCAAACAGCCGTCGGACGATCCCGACCGGCAGCAGGGCCTTCAGCAAACAACACAGCCAGCCGAATGAAGTTTTGGGCCGGCCTCCTTGCCGTGGCAGTGCAGGTTGGTGAGGGAGTGCGGTGGTGCTTGCCCCACTTCCCGGACAGGGCGGGCTCAGGACCTACCTACTGTCTTCCTCCCACGTATCGCCTTTGCCGTCCACTGTACATACCCACCTCCTTAATTTGTACAACCCAATTTAGCCAACGTAATTTTTTTTTGTTGTTGTTGTTTTTATTTTCAACCTTAACTTCCCCACTATAAATCGTCCCTAACCCCCTTTTAC
>CM068959.1:46395477-46414555 GCA_035128595.1 Eptatretus atami | reverse complement strand
AGAGAGAGATATCCCCTTCATTCTTGGACTTGCAGATACACGCGCAGGCTGTGATACTTTGCTGCTTCTGATGTTGGTGGCATGTCTGTGGTTGCACGTGAGAGGAGCTCCAAGCCACTTTGTCCCAGTACCGGCTGATACCGGAGTGTGTCCAGGTGTCAGTTGACTTTCCGTTGTAGATTTCACCATGTTTTTTCTCCTGCATCTGCCACATCACATACGGAAGCTGGATATGTATCAAAGACCTTGGCCTGCTCACGGAATGTGTTGTTTGCTTTGAACTTTTTGAGGGAAGTCCCTTTCCAATCCATGAAGACCAGATGTTGTGTCGCACCCAAGAACTGCATGTAGAAACAGTATGTGCTTGCATATGTCTGTACCAATCATTTTCTTTGTAGCCTTGATCTTCCAGATGCGAGGCTTCTTCGTGTTCTTCTTTGGCTCGGGACAAAGGAAGAGGTCATGGGATTCTAAGCTTGCATGGTAGCATAGGAGGACGAGGAGGTCTGTGTCATCACCAACTAACACAGTGTTGGTGACAGTAGCAGACTGCACGGCCTTCAGTACAATCAGGAGATCAGCATCCCTGAGGCATGGTGTGTCTCACAGTTCTTCTGAAGCTCTTACTCAACATAAAAATGAATCGCTGTTTATTCTGCTATTGGCAAGAAACTGTTCCTTCTTCATTGTGAGACGCATGTCAGCTGTAAATGTCACAGTAATGCCAGCATTCCCTTTAGACCGTCTCTGGTGTGTCATGTCCTTCGTGTTGGTACTCTCATAACCATCAAACACGACTATGGCATCTCCATACTTCTTCGTTACATAATCAGTGTACTGGTGGCATATGTCTCTGTATGTAGATCCACAGGGCCATGGAATACGTTGAACAAGTGCCCGCCATCCAAAACATACTGTTGCCCATCATTGGGGATATCGGCTGGGACATGTGATCAAGAAGATCCCAGATGGCATCAGCAAAGACTGGCTTGTGTGCTTCTCGGAGCTGAAGAGAGGAATCAAGAGGGCTGGTGGATAGCTGCACAGTTCATATTTGAAGCCGACTCCAGTTCTTCTGCTGTCTGTGCAACAGTGATCAGTCTCTGGAAGAGGAGTTGTGGGTCAACCTGAATTGCTCTCCATCAATCTTGACAGATGACTTCATGCCGAGGGTGACACTTGGTCTTTCCTCTTAAATGTGTACTCGGCAGGTGTTTTCCCATCCATAGATTTCAATATTTTGGCTCCTACAGCATGTGTGGCATCGACGTTGACGGTGGGGTGTGCATGAACTCCAGTGGCAATGTTCCTCAGACGTGGATCACTACTGAACGGATTCCGTTCCTGTAAATACTGAAGAGCTGATAGTGTGTCCTTCCAGTCACGAGATTGTCTTGCCTTGGTCATGTCTTTTCTGCTCTCCAGTGTTGTAGTTCACACCTGTGAGCTCCTGCATTGCCTGGTTTATTTCTGCACAGGTAGCATTGATAGTAGCCATACCAGCCGTTGTTGCTCTGTCATTCCTCGCCCTCGTGTGAGCCCCGCGCTGGTCTTCAACTTCTCATCAGAACTTGTTCGATGATCAGGTCAGATGAAAGACCTGCCCACAGGCGATCACTTCGTCGAAGCACATGGAACCCCTCATACAAACGTTGTTGGACATTGGGATGTTGTTTTTGAGGTTGGACATCTGCTGCAGATACACCCTCGCAGATTTGCTAGGTTGTGGCCCGAGGCTGCCAGGTAAGGCAGCATTTCCTGGATGGCCTGTAGATGTAGTGCCCAGTTCCAGTGCGGTCTGCCCGGATGTATTTGCGTAGAATGTCTAGCATGTCCATATACTGAACCCAGAGCGCTGAAGTTCTAGAAGATATCTTTGCAGACTCGGCATGCTTCTGAAGGTGGTCTTTGTTCGTTTCAAGACGTCAGACTTGCATACTTCTTCCACAGACTGGGGTTGGCAGAAGTGTGACGAGGGTTTTGTGCCACTTCAGCCATCATTAGCTCCAGCTCCTGAAAAGATGTTACGTGTCATTAGGTGCAACTGCCAGGCTGAATGTAGCACCATGAGATGCACATGCAAGAAGCACAACATTGAGTGCACTCAGCTTGTGGAAACTGCAGGGGCTCTGGCTGCACAACACTCCATGGTACAATGATGAGGATGATGACGACATTGTCGAGTTCCTAACTTTAATACGCTTGATTTTTCTCCAACATGTATAGTAAGTTTATAATGGATGTAGTTTCTGAGTTTAATGCGAATTTTCATTTTCATTTCGAAACCTTCGTCAGGCAGATGTGATTGCCCCGAGTGGAATTGTGAATTTTGTCATGTTTCAATGATTTACATAATTACATGTATTGCCATCGACTTGATTTCATCTTGTGTCTTTCAACGTTTCTTGTTTTTTTTTGTCCAGGAGCCAAATCAGTATCAGGTAAAAAAAAATTTTTTCGGGACAAAAAATTGACATTTTTGGACAAAAAAGCTATAATTTTTATTTTACCCTCAATACATTTCACTTTTAATAATTATTCTTGTATATCAATATACTGACCATAACTAGAAACAATTAGAATGTAGAAAACATATTTTACATCTAAAATATCAATCTTTACAATTTTCTCATTTTCCCTGAATCGGGTGGCGGCCATATTGGATTTCCATGATTTCCCCCCCGGAGGATCCCTTTAGGACTTTTTTTCTGTCACTGAGGACATATCAGGAATCAAAATCTGTTGACTTTGCTTTTGTTGCAATTTGTGGGAGGTTGACAAATATTCTGCTAAAATGCCTGTACTAAAGCGGAAACTTTGATTGGTCGAGATGGCGTAAAATGGCGTAATATTTTGTCTAAGTACTGCTAAATGGAAGGTTTTTGAAATGCGCGAAAAGGCTATTTGTGTTCCACAATGTTCAAGTATATAATTCAACTGACATAAAATAAAGATTCTAAATGTTGTAGAAAAACAAAATATTTGGAAGTTTACCGCCATTGATGCATCGTCTTTGACACCACCCCAACACGTTACATTAGTTCTTCGTGCCTGTTGTTGGTGTCATTTCGGACGTCCCTAAAATCAGTAAGTTTCCTGTAAGGAATGATTTCTAATTTTGTTTGACTGCCAGACTAAAAAAAAAAAAATTACCTTACTTCTCTCTGCGAATGTGCGATTGGGACGAGATTCCGTACAATTTACTGATTTTAAGTGCCAAAGTACTGCTCAACTGGAGATTTGTGTTCCAATTTGTGTTCTACAGCATTCAAAATACAACATTCAATTGAAGTGAAGTTGTTCCTCGATCACAGAGCAACGTCTGTAGACAGACGTACAAAGCGAACAAATTGCTTAGCTCTGCTTTTCGCTTCGCACGCGGGGTAATCACCCATGATTTGTGGGCATGGTCTCTCCGAAGACATTCCGTAGTGTTTTAACCCAGATGTAAATAGTTTGGATAATTTCCCCATAATTACTATTATTCTCGATCCGAGTATTCTAAATCGATGCATTCTTTTCTGTCAGTAGCACAAGAATGCAGCAAACAATGAACCCCTCACTCTCGTGGACAAATGTTCAGAGTACGACTACAGCGCTGCAATAACTGCGTATATACATGCACTCACCCAGGATGTACGTGGATGGATCAAATTTTCCCTTTGGACTGCCAGTCGTTGGCAGTAGCCATGTGATGACTGCACTCTTCTCACAATACTGGTCTTGCATGAAGCCCCTAATCTGAGCAAAGTACAGCTCCCCTTCCTCATCCAGCACAGACACCACATCGCCAACTTGATAGAAAACGCCCTACATGCACGTAAAGATCCAGCGTTATTAATCTTAAGCGACAGTTAACCAATGGTGGTGGTGCAGAGGAAACAAGGTTGGTCGATTTACAACTTGAGCTTAAATTATGCTTTGTATAAATTCATTACTTTCATGTTGTTATCATATTAAAACATTAATGGGCATTTGTTGTAAGCGCATTACGGAAAAAGAAAGTAGGGTTGAACGTTATATGTGTAGAGGTCAATTACCTGGTACAAAATAGAGTCGCTTGTCACAACCGTAGCAACAGCTTCAGGAGCCCTGAGAGGCTGGATAAAAAAAAGATGAAAAGCCCAGGAGAATATCAGGAAAAAATAATAGTAATCACACAACAGGAAATAAAATAGCTCAATCTTTGAGTTAATAAAGTCCAAAAAGCTGGTCAAATGAACCAACTCTTTCCAAGGACAACAACAAACAAGGACAAACGTGTCCAAGAGCAGCGTCCTAAGGTTTTTGTCGGCTAAAAAAAAAAATAAATACAACTTCGATATTTCGTCACGTGCCTTCATTAAGCCAATAGCGAAACCCGTCATAATGTATTTATTTACGATATATCGTGTATTACGAATAAATAATGTATTTACGAAATTACAATACAATAAATGCAATAATCTTTAAATAGTAACGTGACTTTTAGAAACTTTAAAAAATGTCCGAATATTTAAAAGTTCATGATAGACGCTCTCAAAAGGCACCGTCTATGTGAGGATGTGTACATGTGCTCAGTATTTAAGGCGATCCGGATCTTGTATATACAAAGCCGAGTTCCAAGAGGTTAAGGTTTTTGTCTTCACAAGAAGAAGAGGAAGAAGAAAGAAAGAAAGAAAGAAGAAGAACAGAAGAAGAAGAACAACGCCGAGCTCTCTATGAGCAGCGTTCGCTACGCGAGACGCTGCTAAAAAGGACATTTTACTTGACATCAACTGCTATTTTTCACCAATATATAAAGGTACAATCCTAGTCCAAAATAATTTCCTTTTTAAAAAAAATATAATCTAAGACTACCACTCATCATCATCAATACTATTGGCAGAATGTTCAGTGTTCATGCTGCGGTGCTGCCACAGCAATCTCTCGCCAAGTTTATGTTGGGTGGTTTCCCGTTGCCTTCCAGGCAGTCAATCAGGGCAGGAATTTGTAATTTGTTCAGGAGGAGGAGGAGATTGGGACCAGACTCTGTGCAGAGCGTTGGTGCTGCCTAAGCAGTCTCCTTGGCTATTGGGCACAATCCTTTTGGGCACAAACGGGACTTTGAAATTTTTGAAAAATCATAAAAAAATTATTTTTTCGAAAATCAAAAATCGGGCCACGAGCGACTGTGGGCAGTACATTCAGCCATGTTGTCAAAAATTTCCAGCCGAATCCTATGAAAACTGTCGGAGAAGATAGACTTTGAATGAACCCTGGTCGAAAACAATAAAAAAAACGAAGTTCGTTATATCTCAGAGACTGAGTCAGATATACATGAAACTGGTATGGTAGGTTCATGGTATGTCCTAGTTATGTGAGAGAAAGAACCGTTGCTATGGACCCCTCCGTTGCCTAGCAACGGCCGAAAACCTCTAAATGTGGGGGGTATTTTAACGAAAAAACAATCTGCAGCATTAACCCTTGAAGCTAGAATCATGAATTTTTTTGTGCTTAATCCTCAGGTCATTCCCCATCGAACGGGCCCATCGCGTCAGGTTCTATTGGGTAGGCGACTACCCATGTCCGCCTACCGGCTTGTCTGTGTGTTTGTCTGTTTGACGGCAGAACAAGTTGACAATATGATCCGTTAGAATTACCAAATTTGGTACAGAGTTTCACATGCTAGCAGATGGGACACCAAGATTAATGTCAATATGAGGTAAGGTGCACTTTTGTGAACAACTCCTTGTCTGCATAGCACCAATGCGAAGGTCTATAGTTATATTGGGAATCAAACCCAGACGAGACAGCTCAAGGGCAAGTGCATTACCTCTGCAGCAACCTTGCAGACAAAAAAAAAAACTTTTGGAATACATTTACAATAATTTTTACACTGTCATAATTAAAGACGTGGGTAGTCCCCCCCCCCCGAGACATTTTCCAGGATATTTTGCACATGTGGTGTACGCACATTTTTCAACTTAAAGATGTGCCTGCGGCCCTCCCTTTGCTCGAGAGTTTCCTGTCGGCAGCTGGCTGCGTTCTTGCCTTGGTGTTCCGCAGCCGGGCAGACCGGCGATGAGCCTCCGGTTTTCCCTGTCGACAAAAATAAAAATTCTGCTTTTACAAAATAGGTCAGTCTTGTGATACAAGCCACATATTTTGCGGTACTCGTATGCACCACGTGTCCATATATGTTCAGCTTAATTTATCATGTTATCTACCAACAGAAGTAATGTGATGAAACCAGCAATCATAAACTGTCAACTGTCTTCAAATCCACAACCATCTCAATCCACATTTCTTTATTATATTACTAGCAAATACAACCCGTCGCTTCAATCACTGACGGAGACAATAAAAGGGTGGGGGGTAGGAGAAAGAGGGGGGGAGAGAGAAAGGAGGCAGGTGTAAGGGGCAGGGGAGACAGAGAGGATGAAGAAGTGGGACTTAGGGGGGAGCAAAACTGCAAAGGTTTCACTCACTGTCTTTGATACACTATTACCATGGCCACCTGAGCTTCCTGGAGCTATGGCGCAGCTGTTGCACACAACGTCCCCCTGACTGCTCCTGCGCCACATAGCAGTGTTACCTGTACGGCAGCAACTGCAGCTCGGCTTTAAACCTAGAGGCATCCTAGAGATGGGAAGAAGGGGAGAGAGAAAAATAAATATATTCCCACAGGGCAACAAGTCAAAGAAAGTGGAACTATCGGATGACTATGCAACACTTAAACAAAGCTAACTACATTCCGTCATCCATTGAAGGTCTATTTAAAGTTCTTTTAAGACTAAAGTCAGATTGTTTCTCAAAACACATCAATCCTGGGACAGGCTGCTCGTGGCCACTTCTCCACGCCGCATTCCTGCAGTTGACAAGTCATGGAGGACAACATCGAGCAAACAACTCGGTCTTCTGTGGCATTCATGTGTAAAAATTGCTATCAGGTGTGCACCTTCAGATGTCAGCCATCTTTGGAGTTGTCAGAGGACAAGTGTCGATACAAAAGCAGTCTTGGACCTCTGAAAGAGGTTGAAGGTAAAATCCTAGTCCAGAAGTGAGAGACTCCAAATGTGATGCTCAAAACCACATCTGAAAGGCTACCTTAACCTCTATACTTTGACATTCCAGACTAGCCAAACCAAATAAAGATGTGAGAAGAGTATGGTATGCAAAATTCCTACAAAATCCCTGTACTTACATTCCTATAAATTTTGCATTCCTACTTGTAGAAACATTCAAGTTTGACCAGCCTTTGAGCTTCAAGTGTAGGATTTCTGAACCATTTTTATTGTTTTACAAGGATGCAGAGCTCAGGGTCGAGTGTGACCTAATTAAATTACAAATTACAGTTTTCAAAATGCACCTGAGAGGTCGATAAATTAAGAAAAAACAATTCATTGTCAGCTCGTAAATTATGTTAGCATTGAATGACATAGTTTCGCGCTGGCATTATAACGAACCAAATTAAGGTAAAGTGTCGACTGACTAAAGTTTGGAAGCGACCAGAAGGCCCCTCTTTCACTGGCTTCCACCACTGGGTAGGGAGCATGCCACGACTATCCCCAGATCAAATGTTATTGATCATTTCCACCAGCAAGCTTGTACTAATTTCTTTCTGACCTCGAGAGGATGGCAGGCTGAGTCGACCCGTTTGGTGTTATTTTTGACATGGCTGGGTTTGAAATCAGGACCCGAAGAGCCTAAGCCAACTGCCTCATCCGTTAAACCACCACGAGGCAAGAGTATGAACCAGACGTGTTTAAACATTGGAAGGTTTAGTGGTAAAAGGGTATTTTGTAAGGCTTATGGATGTAATCTCAGAAGGGCAGGGATTCGTTTCTTTCACTTCTCAAAGGATCCTCCAATTATAAATTCTCAGATCCATAACATTAACTGGAGAGTTCATAGAACACAATGCCCTGTGCAATGTTCAAGATTATACAGGAGCTGTTAGTATCCCCAGGCGGCCTGTCAGTTTTCTACACGGCAAGTACGTCAAGCATATACTTGCCATTTGCAGAGGTTGTGTTCTTGAAAATCCCCGTGAACCCCAAATCGGCAAACTTAGGGGGTAATGGGGAAAATATGGTTAGGGACTTCAACTTTAAAATTTGTCCAAATTGTACCCTTAATTAACATGTTTGTGCATTGTTTTTGTGATATTTATTTTCCTGAATAAAAGAGTTATTAAGAACAGAAAATAAAATATTATTTTTTTGAGTTATTAAGATCATGACATTTGCCTTTAATAATAATGATGATAAACTTGATCGAATAATATGATGGCGATGTTGATGGAGATGATGATGTTGGGGCGATTGAGGGGGTTGTCAGTGAGGGGTCAGCCCATGTTAAGTGGATAAATGTGGAGAAGAGTTCGCCAACCCACGATTAATTATTCGAGCGCATTGACCGCAATGCACAAACATTGCCTCGATAAATTCATTGTGATGGAGCAAATCCACGAACAGGAAACCCACGGACGGCAAGGCTCTCATGCACTTGAATTTTAACAAAACAATGATTTTAAAGATAGTTTTTTTTAAATCCATGTTTAGTGGTCCTGAAGTAGTCCATCCATCCATGCATTGGGACCATACTCTGTGTAGAGCGTTGGTGCTGCCGAAGCAGTCTCCTATTAGACTGCCGAAGTAGTCTTACACACCAACCACCCTTATACACTGTAATAAAACAATGTTTAGTTGCAATTTAGGAGATGGAGGCTTTATTGATCGGTACATAGCCATTATGGCAGCCTTTTCTTCACCCAGACACATGCCTCACCCTCTCATGCTATATAATCGAAAAACTGTATTGTATGGTTCTTGGAAGTATTATGAAGGTGATTTGTGCTCGAAAGTCTTCAAGTCTATAATTTAATTTAAATGAGGATTTAAACAGGTTTAAAGGCAAATAAATAAATTCTGGTTTTTACCGCCATTTTACCCAGTGTCTGTTACACCACCATATCTAACACGTTACATTAGTTATTCACACCTGGTGTTTGTGTCCATTATGACATCCTTTAAAAACAGTAAGTGTCCTGTCTGGAATAAATTTCAATTTTGTTTGACTGCCAGGCAGGCAGACAGAGTAAAAAAAAAATTCTCTGGATTTTTCGAATTCTATCGCATCGTCTGTTCTCGCTGGTACCTCGAGATTGAGAGCTACAGTAGCCCCATAGGTTTGTCGCCGTAGATACAGGGTCATACTGTTGTGGGGCTGGGTATCGGTGGCGAGCACGACCGCTAGAGGGAGCAGTAGAGTCGGCTCCACCGAACACCCGGAATTTATAGGTCGTCACCCCGGATAACTCCGGAGCCGACGGGTCACTTAAAGGACCGTGGTCACCAACAATTCGACCACGTGGGGTAGGGTTAATTGCCTAATTTCAATATACCGAAATACCCATGCAGTCTAACTACTGGGGAACTACACCAGTGGCCGACTCTGTCCGATCCGAGTCGCAGGTAATGACTCGGATCCGGCGTAACCGAGCGGAGTTACCAGAGCCACGCCGGAGCAAATGAACAATTTACCCTCGCTATCTCTCAATACACAGCGTGCTAAGCCAATGAAAGAAAACAGCAGAACGAAGCTGGAACATTTAACAGGGGATTTATTTATAATAGGGAGGGAGACACAGAGCAGAGTTATCCGAATAAAGAAATGTACAATGAACAAAAGCACTTAAGGTCCCATGACACCCAAAGTACTGAAATTTCATATATATATATATATATATATATATATATATATATATCCTATAGGAGTTTTCATCGTGATTTCAGATCTGACAATTACATTTTACAGAATGAGTATTGTGAAAAAACAAACTAAAAAAACAAACCTCTTGGGAACGCCCCTAAAAATTCTGCCGAAAGGGGCATAACCCACATGACGTCAACTGCAGTTTGACAAGGCTGCACATAAATTACTCGGGTTGGTGGTCTAGTGATTCTATTGCTTTCTGTGCGTTTCCACATTCGATTGGTCGATCAATCGCTTCGTTCATTTCTGCTTTAAAAAAACGAACATTTGGTTTTGAATAATGGATGACATGGACTTTCATTTGCCTGGTAACAACAGTGAATGTGAGAAAAAAATGAAGGATTTTGGTCTGAATCAGATGGAGAATTGTCGGATAACGTAGTCGCGGGAGGTGAAGTTCAGGCAGCTGGAAATGAAATACGGCCTTACCAGTTCGAGCCCGAAGCAGGACAAGCAGAGGAAACTGGCGATGAAATTCCCGGAGTTCATGATGATCGGGAGGACATCGAAGGAAGACTTGGCAATAACAACTGGTTAGACTAAATCCTATTCATAATTGAATAATGTAAATTCTACTTGCATACTGCTCGATATCAGAAATATTTTAGTGAGGTGACGTGACCAGCGCAGCGCAGCGGACATGTTTCTCCGCGGCGAATGAATCACAAGCAAGGCCAGCGCATGTCATCGCCGTCTCTCTCCGCGCATAAAACGAAGCAATCTCGCTGTCCTGATACGATGAAAACTTGTGTGCAGAACACACCTTGTGACACAATTGTCTAGAGTAGTCCGATAAATCTGACATTCTGTTGCATTTCTATTTATTTTATTCCTACTGTCGTCATGTAGCGCCAGTAGAAAACAATTAAGAAAAGAGATAATAAAAGAAAGCTACAGCATGTCAGATTTATCGGCTAGTCGGACGGACGAGGATTTATTGGCCTAGTCGGACGGACGACGGATTTTTCGGACTAGTCTAGACTCTAGAGATCTCGAGTCAATCCACTCTGTGCGAGTTTCTGCATGTGACGTCAACGCTGCGGTTCGCTGAAGTCAACTTTTTAAGGGGCGGGGCATAGAAAGTTGTGAAAAGCACCAGAAATGTTCGAAATATTGGTCTAATATCCCATTTTTGATTAAAAAAAAAACATGGTGATTTCTTCACGAGGAAGGTCAAGTTAATATATAAATAACCAGAAAGTTTTGGGTGTCATGGGACCTTTAACAATTTATACTTAAAGACAGGGCCCAGGACACACACACACACACACACACAAAAGAAAATGGACCTCAGTTGGTCTTCAGTCAGTAGAGCCGGGCCGGGTACCTGTCCCGCCTTGTGCGGTCACACCGACCCGAACCACCACGGTGGACTCGAACCCACGACCTTGGCGTTGCCAGCACCAAGACTGCAGACTGCTCGACAACGACCACAGACTCTGCCGCAATCGCCACCAGGACTGCAGACCGCTATTGCCACGATCCTCCAGAACGCACTCTTGTTGACAACCACTTACTGGCTTTGGAAATGTCTGAATTGAAATGTCCTTTCCCACAAGAAATGTCTCACACACGATGACAGGCTGCTCGGCAAACACCACGATCTCTGTCTGCCGAACTCCGGTCCCGCCAACCACACTCCTCCTCTCCGCCACTCGCCTCCTGATTAGACGGTGGGTTGTCAGGCGACTCGTGGCGGCCTCCCGATTGGCTGGGGCGTGCGTGTGGTGCTCGTCCTCCACTCATTGGCAGGAGGAAACGCTCTGTGCCCCTCCTCGGAGCGGAGCTTCGACCCGAGTCGACGAAGGCTCCGCCCACGTCCTCAGCCAAAAACACGTGCGTAATGGCGACCGGTCGAGTGCGGGAAGGTGGCGTTGTTGTAGTGGATGTAGTAGTAGTAGCTGTAGTTGTTGGTGAAGAAGCGAAGATGGGTGTTGTTGTCGTTGGTGGTGTAAAGATCCGAACAATAAAATAATCCACAGCGCACGTACAATTAATCACCCATGAAACATAGGACGGGACCCTAACTAGAAACACATACTTACCGATACAACTGATCTATAGGACCTGAATGTTGTTTGTGTGCAGTAAACTTCCAAATTCACAACAATACGATGGGCTATCTGAAGTGAACCCTTTCATTTTGCTAACATCCCATAACGGGGTCGATCCTCCCTCTTAGCCACAGCGCAGATCCGATTGTGACGTCTACAAAAAACGTACTTTCACAAACAAATTTAATTAATATCCTTGTCACGTGACAGGGAACGTGCGACAACTGAACCCCGTCCCCTCGATAATTATTAAATAAATATTTCCTTCCTATGCCGAGTCGGATATCTTGGTATTAATTATAAAAAATAGATTTAAAAGAAAGTTCGATGACGTTAATGACAAGAATGGCCACAGGGAGATAGAAACGGTGCACGATATGCAAACGGGAAGATAAAATACATGGAGTGTGGAGCAAAAGCAAAGAATGAAGCCCGTTTCCCGCCTGTTCCCACCTGATCGCGTGTCGGTTTCCTCATACAAGTTAAACAGCAGAAAAACCGAGGTGAGCTTCTCGGATAAGGAAAGAGAGAGAGGATCTCTGAACCTGTCGTACACCAAGCCCGAGCCGGTGCGTGACGAGAACCATCATTGGCACACTGCACCACCACACGAACAAACCGGTAGTGGTACTCTTCTTGTGGAATCCATCGATTGGCCGGGGAATAATTATTTGAGAAATCACGACTCGAAACCTCATAAGGATTTTACAATCACCGACATTATAAAAGCTTTAGACAATCCAGCGGAGATTTTTTTTTTTGGTTCAAGGCAAAAAAGCACTCCCACGAACTATACCGCCATGGCGATGAGACGGTGCACAATTTTTAAAAAACAAACAAAACAATGTTAAACCACTGAAATAACATCAGCGAAGATATACTACATGAAGTAACATCGACGAAATACTGAAAATCATCGGCATTACCCATAAAGAGGCTCCCTATCTCCCAATCTCGTCCCACAATCTTTTCTACCACCACCAATAACTCCACCGAATGGAACCCACTTCCTTGGAGGTCTCTTGTTTCCTCCTATTTTCTTGCTTGTTCAATGCAATTGTTGCTCCACCACCTCACTGTGATATCGTCACCTTGTTGTCCCGTCACCGAGCTCCTCCACAAGCCTCAATCAGTTAGAAATGGTTTTTTGCTGCCATTGTCCTATCAGGAATCCATCCACCACTCCACCACATCTACCGGTACAAATATTCAGCCAGTAAAACGATCCTTTACCTTTCAAATTCCAGCTCAACTTCTTACTCTCCTACATTCCTTTGTCCTTTTTTTTTTTCCTACAAGTGACATCAACTTTCTGTTTCATCAAATTATTCATTACCTTCACCACCCGAGGTGGAAGGAGGTGATGTTTTTTACCCCTTTCTGTCTGTGTGCACGATATCTCAAGAAGTTGTGGACGGATCCGGATGAAATTTTGTGGACAGGTTGGTTTGTGGCAAGGACGAACTGGTTCGATTTTGGTGAAGATCCGGATCTGGATTCAAGAATTATTAATTTTTATTACCTCTGCCACCCAAGGTGAAGGAGGTTGTTTTCACCCCTTTTTGTTGGGTGGTCGCTGAGTACCCTTATTTTCAGTTTTTCCGTCTGTCTGTATGTTTGTATGTTGTATGTTTGTATGTTTGTATGTTTGTTGTTTTTCGTTTGTCTGTATGTAATGGACAGCTCGGAGGCCAGAGAGCCAACCGATTTTGATGAAACTTGACAGGTAGGTTCATACCAGGATCTAGTTCTATGCTTTTGAGCACCGTTGCTATGGACCCACCGTTGCCTAGCAACGGGACTTTGAAATTTTTCAAAATCCTAAAAAAAAAAAATTTCGAAAATCAAAAATCGGCTTCCGCGCTTTTATGCACACTATAATCAACCTCTTTGTCAAAATTTTTCAGCCCGATCCGTCAAAACTGTATGACTAGTATGCAATTTGTAGCGCCACCCATGTCGCCTACCGGCTTGTCTGTTTGTTTGTTTGTTTGTCTGTGTACAAGGATATCTCAAGAAGTTGTGGACGGATCCGGATGAAATTTTGTGGGCATGTTCGGTGTGTGACAAGGATGAACTGATTAGATTTTGCTGAAGATCCGGATCCAACTAGTATAATTTTTTTAAGTGATTCTTCACCATTCAGAAATAGGGCCAAAAACGATATGTATCACGATATCTCAAAAAGTTGTGAACGGATTCGGACGAAACTTGGTGGACAGGTTGGGTGTTTGACAAGGAAGAATTGTTTCAATTTTGGTGAAGATCCGAATCTGGATACGAGAATTATTTAATTTTATAAAGTGATTCTTCACCATTGAGATGGGGGTCAAAAACGATATCGAACTGTATAGAATGATGTTTAAAAAATGTAGTGAGCCCGATATGTTATCATGGATCAGACATTACCTGACGGAGGTATGCACTACACCGAGTGCCCTTCGAGTTCACGACTGTATTTCAAAGCTGTAATTCAATGTAATCTCATCTCCCACATTTACACTGATCCTTTTTATTTACCCGTGGGCCCGTTGGCCCATTGGACCAAATTTTCATTGATCTTCATGGCTTTGATGAAAACCTGACTGAGCATTAGCTTGCCTTTCAGGTCAGGTCAGGTATGGGAGCATGCGCCGGAGCAGCGCGTCGCTGCGTCCACTTTCCGCCGGTACTCCAGGGGCCTCCATCTGGCCATCCCCCAGGAAGATGCCTGGCCCATCCCCATCTCCTTGAGATGTTGACCAACCTGCTGCAACCACGTGGTCGGCCCATTGGCCTCCTCCACTCACGAGGCTCCCTCGCTCTTGGGTCTCTTTCAGCAAGCCCAGATGTGATAATATACGTTCATTATTATTATTGCCAAATGATACTATTATTATTATTATTGTTGTAAATATTATTAGTATTAATTAATATGTGCTTTGTTACAATGTTATCATTATTTTTATTATTTATTTTGTAATTGGGACGCCATGCCGCGGAAGGACAAATTAAGGTGGTCTATACACATCAACATGGCGTGTGTATAAAACATCTGAATTTTTCCCGTTTCTCCATAGTTAATTAACCTAATCAACTCAGGAAATCATGACGATCATTTTGGTAGATCACACTCGACATCAGAAAGCTCAAGTAGAAACACACACACACACACACACACCTCGTCCATTTATAGTCGACCAGCAGAGTACTCGCCTGACGGACAATCTTGTCCCAAGCATGCAACACGTTCTTCTGATGCATACCTTTATTTGGGCAGTGGATAGACAACTGACAGCTCTGTATAGGCAAAAGCAAAATAACGCGGGTTACATACATGAAGCAAAAACATAACTACTGCTGATAATTAACAAGCTCGAATGAGCCAAGATCCTCGTCCTCTTAATGATGACGTCATAAAAACGAATATGACGTCATTGTGATGTACCAGGTTTGCGATAAATAATTATCTGTGCTAATGTCCGGCTTGATTCCCGCAAACAAAATTCAAACAGCTTGCCTAGTTTCGGAGATAATGGTATAGGCGATTTCCATTACGGGCGATATTATGACGTCAACTTTTTTTCTATGAAGAATTTCCAAAATCGGAGATGGTTACTGCCTGCGCGTGGGCTTTCTGCATATACATGGCAAGTTTCACGAAGATCCGATGAAAACTCTGGGTTGTGAAACAAAAAATGTCAAAAAATAGGAATGACGTCATAAAAATTGATATGACATCATAGTGATGTATCAAATATGTGCGGTAATTCATTTCTGCTAATGCCCTGTTCGATTCCCGCAAACAGAATTCAAAAAGCTTGCCTAGTTTTGGAGATAATTTTTTTGGCGATTTCATTAGCGGAGATATTTTGACGTCGTAACTTTTTTTCTCGAAGAATTTTCAAAATCGGAGATGGTTACTGTCTGCGCAGGGTATTTTTACATATGTATGCCAAGTTTCAGGAAGTTTCGATGAAAACTGTAGGCTGTGAAACAAAAAAGTCCACAAGAACAACAACGTGAGTAAGACTAGAGATCCTCCACGAGGGATCTAAAAACACCTCACTGCACTCGAAAATGTGGGGACTGGTATCATACTGTCCTGTAAATGGTGAACACTTGTAATACCCTCGCCCACCAGTAGGTGTAGCTACATGATACACATTTACAGAGAGAATTTGCATCCCTCCCCTTACAAAATCACCAGCAAAGATAAAAACACCCCTATTATACATTAATTGGGGTCATGCTGATCCTATGTAGCAAGTCTTGATGTAATCAGACCAGAACTGAAGGATGAGTAGTGCAACAAACAAACACACACACACACCGGTCTGTCAATTACAGGAAGGATTCCTCCCAGGCCCCAGCACCAACCTCCTCTCATTGTCAGAAGTACAATTCATTGTTGACAAAGGAAATGGTTGTTTTGTATTGTGCCCAAGATCATTCAGTAAATGTACTTGTTACGCCTGTAGTGGGGCGTGTCTGCGCTCATGCCATAAATTGACTAAATCCTTTTACGTACAGAGGAGCAGTTTGGTGCTCACTTATTCATTCCCTTTTCAGGCAGAACATTTTGGAGTCACTGCTGGGATGGACGTGCCAAGGATGATCGCATGCACAGCAACATTTCCTCAATGAACTATTAATCTCTTAGACTCTTAAGCAACCCATTTGGCAGTTAGGTTGGTGTGGGGAGAACTTGGCCAGAGGTTGAGGAAAGAGTGCATGCAACTTAAGGGACCGTAATGGTGAAAGCCAAGGTTGCAGCAAAGGCCTGGCTGGCAAGAGGGATGTCTCCATTAGTGATTGTTTTAACAGTGCGATGGCAAATACGGATACCGCAGCCTTAGAGGATCGACAGATTCAGGTCAAAGGAGCACTGTATCCACCGTCGAAAGATCGATGTGTGTTGCTGAGTGATTTGCTGGGAATTTCAGCACCCAGCCAACAAAATGTAATTGGAAAAAGCCGAATGTCACTCATTTAATATATAATTAATTATCTTGATCGTGGTGAAGTTGAAGAACGTGAAGATAATGGTGTTCGGTCAGGTATGGGAACATGCGCCGGAACACCGTGTTCCAGCATCCACTTTCCTCCGGTACTTCAGGGGCCTCCGTCCTGCCATCCCCCAAGAAGATGCCTTGCCCATCCCCAACTCCTTGAGATGCTGATCAACCTGCTGCAAACACATGGCACGTGGTCGGCCCATTGGCCTCCTCCACTCACGAAGCTCCCTCGCTGAGAGAATCTCGTGAGCAGGATCAGCGTCAGGAAAGCGAGCCACATGTCCATACAGCCACAGCTGACACTCACAGACTATACAGGTAACAAATCTCATCTGAATCTCTCTCGGCAACCGCTTGTTCGACACAAAGTCCGATCAGTGATACTCAAGGATTCTCCGAAGAGACCTGGTACCGAAGGAGTTAAGTCTCCTCAGATCCTTGGTCAGAGTCCAAGTCACGTCTGTAGAGCAAGACTGGGACCAACAAGGACTTAAAGACTCGGACTTTCGTCCTCCTGCATAGGTACCGACAGCGCCACATCGCATGATCCAGTGAATCCATGACTCCCCAGGCCCAACCCAGATGTCTGTCGACCTCTGGCTCACAACGTGCAGAGACATGTGTGGAAGAAAAATAATTATATTCACGTATTCTCAATTACAATTGTTGCTGGTACTTTATAAATTTAATTTTTGTGCTGTAGTCTAATTGGCTGTCAATAATGTTTCCCTTTTCCCAAGAGTCTTTTGACCTACATATTGATAAAAGGAATATCTTACTATGAAAAAAGGTCTTGCTTGCTGCATAGAAACAGGGTGACCTGGTTGATTACACTA
This sequence comes from Eptatretus atami, assembly GCA_035128595.1. Classification (NCBI taxonomy): domain Eukaryota; kingdom Metazoa; phylum Chordata; class Myxini; order Myxiniformes; family Myxinidae; genus Eptatretus; species Eptatretus atami. Next base: position 46,396,930 of record CM068959.1, on the reverse strand, counting down.
CAAACTTTTTCCATGATTGTGTCATTCTCTCCCTCCCACCCAAAGTGGACACGTATTGCAGTTTTGAGTTATTTTGCCAAATGTTTATCAGCTCATCCCGTGGTTCAATTGCCAAATGTCTCACCCTCCCATTCCTTGGAATGTCAAATTGTGTATAAGAGGGATTACTTCAGGCTTCTGTTTCAGTGAATCATTAAATGTTCTTCCTCCGTATATACAAAATTAAAGATTCTCCTTTGGTATGCTGATCCAACTTGTGGAAATTGAGTTCTTTTCCACCACAAATGACTATCACTGCCAAGGTAAGTGAATCTCTCCATGACCTCAACATCCTCACCACAAACAGGAACAGACAAGATAGCAGCATCCAAGATTTCATTGAAAGCCTGGATCTAAGTTTTGAGCCAGGAAACTCATAATCCCAGTGGCTCAGACTCCTCATTCAGTGCCCCGAGGGCCCCTGTAAGGATATCCATTGTCTCCACAAAGATGACTGCATCATCTGCGAAATCAAGGTCAGAGATCTTGATATTCCCAAACTATGCACCGCAGCTTGATCTCTCCGACATTCCCCTCAGAATCCAGTCCATACAAGCACTGAAAAGGGTGGGGGCCAGTACACACCCTTGACGAACTCCAGTAATAACTGCAAATAAGTCGGAAATGGAACCACCACACCTCACAGCACTTTTGGTACTAGAGTTTAGTTCAAAAATCAGATTGATCCGTTTTGGTGGCACCCCATGAAGACCAATAATCCTCCAGAGGGCATCCTGATTCACTGAATTGGCAGTTACTTTGCGTAGATTGAACACTGAACACTTTGCGTAGATCAACATAAGCTGTGAGCAGCCCCTGCCAAAACTCTTCTGCGTTCGGTGAGGACCTGAAGAGCAAGGATACGGTCAATTGTTGACCTCATTAATGTAAAGCCTGATGGCTCTGGTTGCTGGTGCTCGGGCAAATGGTGGTGAACCCTATCAAGCACTGAGAGCAGTGTCACCCCTCTGTAGTTGTTGCAGTCCTGGCGATCACTCTTCCCTTTCCAGAGAGAGACAACAAGGCCCCTCTTCCAGTCAGTTGGGATGGTGCTGTGTTCCAAACAGAGCACACAACGCATGCGACAACATGAGTACAGCTGAGAAATTCAGCATGGATGCACAGATCCCATGAGGCTTTCTCCTTTCAACTGGTTCACCGCAGCCTGTGTTTCCGTAAGCGAAGGTGGTTCACAGTTTATCGAAGGGTCAGCAATCGTGATAGTTGTACCCCTGACATCCAACTCAACAGCTGGTGGGTCAGCGTGGTACAGCCACTCAAAGTAACCGACCCAGCGGGCATTCACTTCGGACACCTCTGTCAAGAGCCCACCAGCCTCTGCTCTAACGGCAGTTAGAGGATGGTAATATTGAAGGCACTCCACAACTCTTCAGGATTCCCCAAAATACCCGGA
>CM068959.1:46377896-46395467 GCA_035128595.1 Eptatretus atami | reverse complement strand
CAAGTCCTCAATCTGCCTGTTTGCAAACTCCTCAGCTACCCTCTCATCCTTGAGCCTGCCAAAAACCAGCCTAGGCATGGTACCATTGCCAACATCCTGGGATGGTACTATTCTCCTGGATTTAAGCTGCAACTTAGTTGCTACAAGCCTGTGCTTGAGGTATTGAGGAACTGAGCACTCCAGTCATCCCTGCAGTTCTGAATCATCCTCCAGCACCCATCAACGAGCACATAGTCAATCTCCTTCGCCACACCATCAGAGTAGGAATACTAAGTCCACGACGAGGCTGTGGGTGCTAAAACCATGAACCAGCCACCCTAAGTCCACAATTTCTGGCAAAGTCAAGGAACTTGACTATTCTGGTTCACAGTTCAAGACCCATGGGGACCAACACATGTCTCATAGCCATCCCTATCAGTGCCAGTCTGCATTGAAATCCCCCAAGACTAGAAGAGTATCTTTCCTGGAGCACTCATCAACCACAGACTCGAGCGCGGCATAGAATGCCTCCTTCACAGTGAGAACACTCGTCTCATTCGGAGCATATTCAGAGACCAGTGAAATTACACTCAAGGAGTGACAAATCCTCAGTCTCATCATGGGAGTCAGGCTTAATGGACACAGCTACAGCAACCCCTTGGGCATGGTAACCATTAGAGTGACCAGACCAGTAGTACTGTCGGTGTAACCTGAAAGTAGTTTATAATCATAAGATTATTGTGAAAGTAGTTTATAATCATCTCACCACTATCCGGTCTCTGAACCTCTGAGTGCTGGAGTGGCTGAACTAGCTGAACTAGCTAGCTGCAAGAGACAAAAATCAAAGAGCTGAGCGAAACCAGTGAAAGGAGCGGCAAGGTTGTTTAGACCCAAAAAGACCACTGAGACAAACTACAAAGAGACTTGGATGAATTACAGCAGTCGGTGCAACAAAAACAAGAAGTGCAAGCATTGGGCAGCAGAGGTTTGGAGAACGATGAACATTTGTTCACATTAGGGAAGAAACCAAAGCTAATACAGGATTCTGCTTTGCTTTGGAGAAGAGATTTCAAGACATCAGGTCAGATTGGTGAGCCTGGGCAAAAGGATAGATTTATAGCCTAGTTCACCAGATAGAAAAGTTTTTCGAGCCGAGTACACCAAATAGAAAATGGACTGAGTAAAGGTTACCTGGAAACAGACCGTTGATACTGTAGTGTACTTTTCATCAGTGCCAATTTGTAAGCACTATTCCATCATTCCACCATTGAGAGATGGGGCCAAAAACGACATGTAGCATGATATTTCAAAAAGTTGTGGACGAGTTATAACATAACTAGGTGGATGAGTTGGTTAGGCGACAAGAACAAGCCCATTCTATTTTTGGTTCAGGTCCGATTCCAGATCCGGCCCAGCAGTGGGATACAAAACGTAAACTGTTCAACGTGGCAGAGGTATGCCGTCTCCCGAGTGCCGTTCTAGTTATTCAGGCAATTTTGAGTTGTATTCATTTTTGTTGGGTGCATGGAGGCAAGCTCAGAGTTGTTAGTTTGCACATCTACCACAAGTAAAACAATAACGTAACAAATATTTGTTTTGTGACATTATTGTTATTAGTCAATTATTATTGTTATTAGACTAATAATTATTAGTCAATGCAGTCGACATATAGTTACCTTTCCATCGATTGACTTTACCGAGAAGCCTTAACAGTTAGTGACTTTGATGTGGATGTGGATTTGGAGTTGGAAGAGGGGAGGGGTGGGATGTGGACCTGCAGTTGGGAGGGTGGGTGGGATGTGGACTTGGAATTGGGATGAGGGAGGGACGTGGGCTTGGAGTTTAGAGGGCGGACGGATGTGCACTTGGAGTTGGGAGGGATGTGCACTTGGAGTTGGGAGGGATGTGGACTTGGAATTGGGAGGGGTGGGTGGGATGTGGACTTGGAGTTTGGCGGGATGTGCACTTTGGAATTGAGAATGGAAGGGGGAGGGAGGGATTCACACTTGGAGTTGGGAGGGGGAGGGATGTGCACTTTGGAGTTGGGAGGGATGCACACTTGGAGTTGGGATTGGGGGGGGGGAGAGATGTGGACTTGGAGTTGGGAATCGGGTAGGGAATATTTTACCCCAAAGTCTTATCTGTCTGAGGTGTAACACCAATCTTTGCCAAGAACATTACATTATGAACGAGAACAGCACTCGGTAGAGCGCATACCGCGCATACCTCCGCCACACAATGCCTGATCCATGAGAATATATGAGGCCATATACATTTTTGAAATATCATGCTACATATCGTTTTTGGCCCTATCTCTCAATGGTGAAGAAGTACTTTAAAAATTCGAGTAGTCGGATCTGGATATAGATCTTCACCAAAATCTAATCAGTTCATCCGCGTCACACACCCAACCTGCCCACCAAATTTCATCTGGATCCGTCCAAAACTTTTTGAGATACCGTGCATACAGACAGACAGACAAACAAACAGAGAGGGGTGAAAGCATAACCTCCTTCACCTTCGTTGGCGGAGGTAAAAATCAAATCTGCCTACCGTTTCAGCTTTGCAAAAATTTATTCTGCATGATGTTCAAAACACAGGAATAAACACACAAGAAATTCGCACAATATAATGCAACCATCAAAATCACATGTTCTATCAAAACACCTCCAGCACAAAAAAGATTATTTTTTACAACAATCTTACAATTATAAACTACTTTCAGAACAGTTTAACTTACACATTAAAGCATCTTCAAAAACTTGCAAGGCCTTTGATTTTCAGACACCGACCAAAGAGAAATAGCACATTAAGATACACAAACAAATATAAATGCCCTTCTATTAGGGCCAGCTATTAAATTGTTATAACCAAATCAAATACTTCTCAAAACCCACCAACCTTTGTGCGAGGGGAGTCCTACATTAAATGTGGAAAATTAGACAAAAAAACCCCAAAAACTGAAAAGGTTATGGATGGGGAAATAGAAGGAAAAATGTAAGCTATGGACTTGGGGAGGGGGAAAAAAGAAAAAAAATATCTGTATGGAACATACTGTGGTGTTGAGAAAGGATAGAATTGTTGTTGTAGTTGTTAACAAGTGCATATTGGACTGAGACCTAATTCTGAATTCAGTCTATTAGTTCTATCATTCACCGAGGTAGGGCTGTGCTTCTGATGCAGTGCCCCTGCATATTGAGGGAGGAATTTAGAGTTTGGCCAGGGTGTCAGAAATAACTTGCCTCCTCGTATTGAAAGCCACCGTGAGTTCTTTAACGTCACCAACTCACGTAAGCAGATGGGACACCCAGTTTAACGTCCATTCGAGGAACAGTGTACACATTGATGAATCATCCTGCACGCAAACACCAGGGTAACAGTTTATAGCCAGGCTGAGATACCCGGGTTTATACCCAGGCCAGACAGCTCAGAGGTGAGTGTGCATAGCTCTAGGCTATCCTCTCAGCCTAGTGGTAGAGAGAAGGGAACAAAAGCAGACAAGGTAGAACAGAATATGCAGATGATGAACATCACATCGTTTGATTGTCGATAACATTTTGTAAGAAGCCTTCCACATTTACCATACAATCCTGTCATGGCCCTGATCCTGTTTCTCACTCATCTCCAATAGCACAACAAATGTCTGTATTTCCTGCTGCTGTGTCCAAAAAGCAGTTCAAATGTGCTGGAAGTTTGGTCATACAATTGCCAATGCAGTTGATTAAAGATAGCTAAACAACATCGTTTTGCTCAATAAAGAAAACCTCAAGATAAAATGAAGCGATTTTAAAATGCATATTCTTCAGTTCTATAACGAATACCAAAGGATCTCTATCCTTTCACGTTTTCTAAAATTTTTCACCAAATGTCAAAAGGATAATAAAAAAAACAACCACAATAAAATATACATTTTCCTCTCAAAAGTTACAAAATCAATGATTCAATGATGCATCTCTGCATTCTACCTACAATTTTACAATCCATGTGCAACATAAAAACCCCACAAAAATGGAATAAATAAATTCGCAATAAATAAAATCAAATACATATCGTTTTAATATCTGCTGTGACACACCTTCGATTATGCTATGCACAAATCTCCATCTGCACAACAGAGACAAAAGGCTTGCTTTCATCCGAAAGTGGCCCTGTTGAATAAAGATATACTTATTAATGGATAGGATCAACCAAAGGAGTATGTAAGTGCCATGAGAATGAACGTGCAGGCTGAGGTTTTGAGCATTAGCCCATCAGATAAATAAAAGGGAAAGGGCTCACGATCCAAATGGTAACTGCACCGCAATAAACATACTCCAGCTTTTCGGAGATAAAATCCATCATTTATCTCATCTACCAAGACAAAATGACACTACCCTTCACAGAGATTAGTGTTCCTTTGCTTCCTATTTGTGGTGGTTGTTTGAACAACACCAATAAAAATGTCCCCAATAAAGTCCAATCAAACCTCATGTAAAGCATAATTTCACTTTTATGCAAGAAAGAATGACATTGACAAAACGAGCCAAGTGTAACACAACGAGTCAAATATAACATCATGAACTTAAAGAAACATTAAATAAAATAAAGAAAGTTCTTGCACAGAGCAACGCATTTGAGAGACACCAAAAACTGCAGTGTATGGGGTGATTAAGAAATGGTACATCTGCAATGTAACTTTGAGATAAAACTCAATGCATGTCGAGTGATGAGGAATTCATTCATTAGACCATCCCCTCCAGGTTCTCTTGGGATGTCGTCGTATTTTTGCCATCGTTTCCGGCCGGCAAGAATTTCCCATCGTGTTCTTGCAGCAACTGCACAACCTCTTGTTGTCCAAACCTCACTGCCTCATCCATCGGAGTGTTTCCCCACCTGCCACAGATTCCATCATTGAGGCTGGCATTCCCAGAATAAGTAAATTGTGTTTCAAGTTTGCACCTCCATTAAATCCAACATATAACTAGAATGGCACTCGTAGAGTGCATCGTCTCACCCCGCACGTTCATTCTGAACAAAAACATCATCGTTAACTGAAAACGCTACCATTATGGCCCATATACCCCTATCATCCATCCACCCTATTATGTCAAGCTGTTTCTTGGCATGGGTTATGAATGTCATAAAAATAATTCTTCACTCACATCAGGTCATAGATCAGACAAATGAAGCTTCAGATTTTTTTGGAGAAAGATTTCAATTCAACCAATTATGGCTGAAATACCACTTCACCAATGACATCATTGTTATCACACTATATACCCCAAGGGGAGTTTATGACATATGCCAAGCTTAAATTTTTTCTCGTTGAGTGGTTTCGGAGAAAAATGATGCCCAATTTTTTCCCCTTTAATGATAATCCAATATGTCTGCCATACCAGGTGACCTATGATGTCAGATTTAGCAAAATAATATTCTTCGTGGGGAGTCCCTCCGATGTTTAAAATTTTGCACATTTTGTCTGAATCGGACAAGCGGTTGCAGAGAAAAACATTTTTAAAGTGAAAATATAGACGTGGACACACACACAGACACACACGTGCAGACAGACACACAGACAGGGGCATTGCAATGGTCTCACATCCCCTTCAGGGTGAGACTAAAACTTCACAATATCACAATAAGAATTGTATTATAATTCCTTTTTTTGGAGATTATCTTCATAAATTTAACATTGCATTTCGTACTCTAGTCTAGTCTACCAATCGGAAAATGTTTGCTCATTTATCACACAATTGCTTCAGGGTTTCTTGGTGGGCAGAACAGATCCATATCATGCATCAATTATATATCAGAGCACAATGTTCATAAAAAAGAAAAAAAAATACCTGTCTTTGGGTGAGATGTTCACTTTACACGACTCCAGTAGGAATCGCACTACTTCAGCATGCCCTAGTATAGAATGAAGCAAATAAACAAGTTACACAAGACATATCATAAATCACTAAAACACAAGATAAAAAACCCTCCAATATCGGGGGTTCCACTATCGCGGGTTTCTACCAATCGCAGGCAACCGATTGTGTTCCGATTCCGTTATCGCGGGATTGCATTTCGACCAATCGTGGTTTTTGAGCTGAGAGGAGTTATCATTTGCGTCCCATGAATGAACGATTACCTTCCATTACAAGCCTTGTGGTGTTTCTCATGCACCGTTTTTAATGAGCCCAAATGTAAAGCAATGAACAAAGTTAGTTGTACCAAGAGACATAGAAAGGTTATGACGTTGGGTTGAGTTGTTACATTGTTTGGCTCGAGGAGAAAATGAGGAATTTTTATTTTGTATACCTTGTCGAGGCTTGTATGAGAGCGAACACACAACGCACAGCAAGGGGGGGCATGAGACAAGAGGGGCAGAAGAGGGAAGGACAAAACAGTGGAGAACAGAGACATTAGATCGGTGGAAGGGAGAGGGATGGGGCGGGGAACACGGGGTATAGAAGATGGACATTAGAGGGACTTTCAGGAAGGAAAGCGGGGAATTTTAAGGAGGTGGGTTTGGGGTGGATTGATGGGGGTAGAAAAGGTCGAGGTTTTGGATGGGGTAAAGATAAGAGGTGGTGGTGTACAGCTGTTTTGAAGGCCTGGAGGGAAGAATAGGATTGAAGAGAGTGTGGGAGTATATTCCAAAGTTGGGAAAAAAGAGGAATGAAAGAGTGAAGGTGAGCTTCGTGATTTTGGTAATTTTACCAGAAGGGGATTGCTGGTGGACGCTTGAGCGCCCTGCAGAAATATGGGGGGGGGGGGGGGGGAAAGACATATCGCGGGGAGGGGGGGCGAAACCGGAGAGGAGACGGTAGAAGAAAGAAAGACCACTGCCCTGCCTGCGGTGGGAGAGTGAGAGGCCCAAAGACTCAGCCTCATCGCGGGTGATACCATGATCCTAAATGCCTTGGTTTCCACAGCGTGAAGCCGAGAAAGGTGAGAGGTAGGAGCACCATCTCAGAGGGGAGAGCAGTACTCCATATGGCTGCGGACGAAAGCTTTGTATACATGGTCAGAGCTCAGGTGGGCCGAGGAAGGACTTTGCACGACGAAGGATTCCCAGTCGGCGACTGGCTTTGGAGGCCAGGTTGCAAATGCGTCTTTCCCAGGAAAGATCATGGCAGATGGTGAGAGCCAGAACCTTGAATGAAAAGGACTTCTTGCAGAGGATTGTTGAGAAAGTCGATGGGGTTGGGGGAGGTTTCCAGACAGTCCTTTCAGAGAGACGTAGTGAGAGTGTGAGATTTGTCAGGATTGAACAACATGTTCCAAGTGTTGGACCAGCTTGTGATTTTATTCACATCTGCAGAGAGTGAAGAGGCTGCTGCTTGCCAATCTGAGGGATGACAGATGGTAAGGGAGTGGGTGGAGTCATCAGCAAAGAGATAAAGAGGATTTTCCAGAGAGTTGGAGAGATCGTTGATGAAAACCAGAAAAAAGCACAGGGCCCAGAACACTGCCTTGAAGAACTCCAGCCTGGACAGGAAGAGGGGATGAGAGAACTCCATTAAGGGCACACGTTGACTGTGACAGGAGAGGAAGTCTGTGAGCCATGAGTGGAGATTGTCTTGGATACCATAAAAATAGAGTTTGATGAGCAGGGCGGGTTGCCAGACTGTATCGAAAGCACGCAATATATCTCGGGAGATGGCTCTGATCTCATGCCTGGCATTGTGGACCTCTATCCATTGTTGGGAAAGTAGGAGCAGCAAGTCCAAGGTAGAGTGACCTGGTCTGAATCCAAATTGATGATCTGAAATCAGGCCATTGGAGAAAAGGAAGGATTTAATGTAGGAAGCGATGATGGATTCCATAACATTGCTGATGATTGGGAGAAGGCTGATTGGTCTGTAATTGCAGGGATGTTTTTGCACCTTTTTATGCAGAGCGGTAAGAAGTTGCTGCTGCTAAGAAACTTTTATGAAGTTGCTGATTTCAAAGCAGATGGCAAATGACCTTGAGCAAATGATAGGGTGAACAGAAGAGAAAGAGGATGAGCAAGATCAGCAGAGCAGGTTTTAGGACACATGGGATGATGCCGTCTGGACCAGTTGCAGAATCAGAGTCGAGGTTTGACAGCAAAATCTCTACCTTGTCGGGAGAAACGGACACAGAGTCCCGGAACAGCTGGGTGTGACTGGATAAGGTGGGTTCATAAAGCGATGGGGTTGGGACACAAGATGTTGTTTAATGGGTAAAACCTGCAAAGGACAAGAGACATAAGGACAACTTTTAAAGTAATATTTATTAATCCCTACTGTTTACCTTAAACACAATGATACTAATTACATATAACACTTAATGACTTTCCTAATAATCCCTAAATTAAACACATACCAATGTCACAGACTACAATGCAGCTGTAAGTTCACTCATGACTCTGGAGATGGCAACCAAGCTCAAGCAAACAGTTTGTAAAATAAACTTCATCGGGTTATAAATGAGTGAAGGGTAGGCGGTGAGCATGTTCGAAAGGATCTAGTCCCAAGGGTGCACACACGATGAAGCTGACGGGCCAGTCGTGTCGTAGAAGTCCTCAGAAGATGAAGTCCTCATATCACCAAAGTATGGAGAAGAAGCCATGTTCACGGGTCAAGTTGTGTGAGAGATATTGAAGACGGGACCTCCAAACTGTTAAGGACACTGTGTTACATGAAAAAGGGGAGAGTGGAGGAACAGGCAAGTTGCCTTCTCGATAATGCACCAGCAAGGATATACAAGCTTTGAAGTCGTCTCCAAGACAACAGCAGTGCAATGTCAGACAAGTAGATTCAACGAGTAGAGGAAGTTCAGCAAATGATACCTCACTGGGTATGAGAATAAGAAGTGAAGCTGAATTTCGACCAACCAATGTACATTGGGTGAAGTTTGTTCTTCGTGGCCAGGGAATGGGGGAGTCAATGAACCCTCCCAGGTTTGCATACAGAAGAACCCCGACTCCTCCTTTACTGGGTGAATCAGTTTTAAAATGATTTGCGCCACATAAAATTGAGCAGCTCAGGAGAATGTATCATTTTATTTCTCCCCTTTGTCTCCTCTGTTCCTTCTCCTTCCTTCTTTTTCCTCTTTCCTCTTGATGCAAACTGTCGGTGTCTCTTACATCTCGTGTTGTTATTGTTGCCAATGCCACTGCAGTCTTGGCTGGTGTCATTGTGACCCAACAGGACATTCAACAGTCAAAACAACCTTCACCAAAGCACAATTAAATTAAAATACTGGTCCTTAATAGTACACAAAGAGGTTACCCAAATTTAGTCAAAAACCATGATATTTAAGGGCTTACTGTATATATCCTTGAGTACAAAATAATAACAGCTGGATGCACTAATGGCAATACCTTCAGCAGCAGCAACATGTAGGGCTGTGCGGTAGTCATAATCCTTTTGCTCCATGTCCATAGCAGATAACGCAAACCTGAATTTGCAAGAAAGAAAAAAAAAACAGAAAACCTTTAAACCTTGATAACGAGCCGTTAATTGGTTCAGCAATTGAAATTCTTTGTGGTGTGAAAAAACAAGATGGATTGAGAAAGTAAAATTGCTATACATTTTACATCAGCTGGTCTGCTTCCAAGAAGCTCAGTTATTTACCTGCTGCTTCTGTTTCTTATTTTCAGATTCAAAATCAAAATACTATAACATATAAAACTGTCTTACCTCCTCATGGCAGAAACATCTCCACTGTAAGCTGCAAACAGTAGGTTGATGACGGTTTTAGCCTGATGTGAAAGAGAAAAGAATAATCAGAAACTGTAAGCATTATTGATTATGAAATTGTTGAATATTGAGAACAGTGATGAAAGAAATTAAGTAAATCGGTGAAGGAGAAAGAGTGGACATGGAACAACGGAAGAGCGGAATACTGTTGATGATTATACCACAATATGAGATTTTTGCATTTGATATCTGGTTGAATGTTGATATTCAACCATTCATTTGATATCTGGTTGAATGTTGCAACAACCAAATTAATATTACATCCAAAAGAGGCGCAAAGGGACTTTACATAATCGTAGTCTCACCTTGACCTCACCACCCTCCCGTCGTGGATCCAGTTTCTTGACAAAGTGTCGAAGGTTGTCATAATTATGAAAATTGAAGACTGAAACCAACTCCTACAAGGTAAGAAGAGACAAAAGCTCAAAACAACATGAATGAAAGGCAATCCAGCAACAATTGTTTCAACTAAACACAAAAATACCTGCTGCCTATTCTTATAGCACGTGAAATAATGCTGTGTACATTCTTGACATAATCAACAAGTAAAAAAAAGATATAAAATGTCATAGCCCCTGTTGTTTTAGTAATTTTGCTGTATGGAGTTAAAGGGCAAGCCCATATTTATGTACAACTAAAATGGCTACCAGTCTACCAGTCAGTCATCTTTGATCAGATCGCAAAATAAAGTGAGGGGTACGTGTATGCCATCATGGACTGTGCTTGTGCCAAGTTTGAATAAAATCAGACCGTGCATGTCTGAGAAATGGTTGGGGACACATTTCAGTAACAAAATGGCCACCAGTTAGCCATCTTGGATTTTTCTCGAAAAAAAAATGACGTGCATATGTAAGCCATCATTTATTATCTGTGTGCCAAGTTTGAACAACATCAGTAAATGCATGTCCGGAAATGGTTAAGGACGTGTTCAACATCGGTTTTTTTTACAACTAAAATGGCCATCAGTCTACCAGTCAGCCATCTTTGATCAGATCACAAAATAAAGTTAGGTGCAAGTGTATACCATTGTGTGCTGTGCTTGAGGCATGTTTGAACAAAATTGGACCATGCATGTCGGAGAAATGGTTGGGGACACGTTTAAGTAACAAAATGACCGCCAGTCGGCCATATTGGATCTGATCTCGAAAATAAATGACAAGCTTATGTAAGGCATCATTCATTAACTGTGGGCCAAGTTTGAAGAACATCGGTAAATACAAGTCCGAGAAATGGTTGAGGACACGTTCAACACCGGGTTTTTTTACAACTAAAATGGCCGCCAGTCGGCCATATTGGATATGATGTCGAAAAAAAAAAGATATATCTAAGCCATCATTCATTATATGTCTGCCAAGTTTTAACAACATCAGTAAATGCATGTCTGAGAAATTGTTGAGGACATATTTGATACCGCGTTTCAAATTTTTACAACTAAAATGGCTGCCAGTCGGCCACCTTGCATCTTATGTCGAAAAAAAATGACATGCATATGTATGTCATCATGTGTTGTTTTTGTGCCAAGTGCAAATAAAATCAGTCAATACATGTCCGAGATATGGTTGTGGACGCACGCATGCACACATGGACATGAAAATCGAGCCAGCCCCAGTTTCTGACTCAGTCCAACGAGGTCTAATAAACATGTGACTTTCGTGTAATGATGCAAACTATGATGTAAGGAAAGGAAATAAGGAAAGCAGTATCAAAAGGGCTTAATTTACCAATTACCACCACATTTCAAACTGGGTTCAAGCAGTTTGACATGAAGGACAATGCTGCATACACTTCACCTGACAGAAGTGGATGCCTCGGACACTGTTTCCCAGTTTGTCCAGTGATGGGGACCAGCAAACAATGCCCATAACATTGGGCACCACCAGGAGAATCGCTCCACAAACACCAGACTTTGCTGGTAATCCAACCTAATGGCAAAATCCCACCATCAACAATGAGGGCAATAATTATGATTGCCGATTTTCTCACTTCGCTTGGATATGCATCAAAAAAATGATTATTCAAGTCGAGCTACATTCAAGGTACACTGCCCCCAAGCCAAATAAATAAACAGCATATCCTCCAGCGCGCGACATTGCAGGGTGACTTTGGCGCCTGGCGATGTTGCCATGCAGCACATGGAAACGGAATTGGGAGGGAACGGTGAACAATAATTGATTAATTGCGTAACTAAAATAAGTAAATAATAATCGTAAAATAATGAATTTCTTAATCAATTTGCTAATAGCATACCTAAACCACCGATGTTTCATCCAAATCTGTACCTTTTTGAAAATTAATTAAGTAATAAATCGAAAAATCAAATAATTAATCGATTGATTGATTAATCAATAAATCAAAAATACTTTTTATCGCCAAATCACTTGTCACTGACATGTCCAAATATCAGCTTCCTAGCTCAAAAGGTGCCTGAGATATTGCCCAGATGAGAAAGAAAATAAATACAGTAAGTAATTAATAAAACAATAATAATTAAGTAATTAATCAATTAACTGATTGATCAAAAAATAAAAATAAGGTTTTTGCCAAAGCACTTGGTCACTATTGTGCTCAAATTTGAGCTTCCTAGCTCAAATGATAGCTGAGATATCGCACAGACAACCAAACAAACAAACAAAGAAACAAGAAAGAAAGCAAACAAACGGTATGAAAACTGAGTACATCCTTCCGTTGCACGTCATCGCCAGGACATCTTCGGCGTTGACGTTGAGCAGCCCCTGGAGGTTGAATAGGGAGGGATGGTGTACACCAAACGGAATGAAAACTGAGTACGCTCTTTTAGCATGCCCCTGGCGATGACGTCGTGCAGCGCCTGGAGACGGAATAGGAAGGGGGCGGTGAACAATATATTTATTTAATATGAAATTGAAATAGAGTGGAGGCAGAAGGGGAAATATAGACATAACATGATGAGTAACTACAAAGTGTGAGTGACATTCTACGACCTTTGCATACCTGCCAACCCTACCGATTTGCGCGGTAGCCTACCGATTTTCTATAGCTCCCAACGCCTACCGATTTTATTAGTCAGACATACCGCATTTGGAAATTATTATTGGAAAAAAAAAATAGTTGTGTTTTTTCAGTTTTGCGTTCGTTTCTCACTGCCAAGATCATATTACACGCGGCTGCTTCTAAATTCTACACAACTCGTGCCTGACCTTGATTTCTTATCTCATCAGCGATTGGTTATTGCTTCCAAACTAAGCATGACCAATCAATGGGACGACAGAAAACAGCGGGCATTCATTTCCAGACAACGCGCCATTGGCATTTTCCATTCATGATCAAAGACTGCAGTTAACAGAGAGGACTCATCGCTTCAGTGCCAGGAACAATGCAAACACCAGAAAAGAAAAACCACCCCCACGCTGGGTCAACAAGTTTAAGCCAAGTTGGACAACAGAGTTCAAGTGTATCAAGGCTTCGCGTGAGGTAAACTGTAAATATGTTATGAAATCAGAGTGGCCAGTCATTTCATTCATAGATGTATCAGTGAGTTTATGTAAACTCTTGTGTACACGTATGGGCACATACATGTGGAGCTTGGACAGTCAGTAATTTATGGAAATGTGACTGATGATCATGATGTCTTAGAAAAATAAGATTGGTGAGTAGATCAACCATGTTAAGTTTTCTCTTTTCACTCTAAAAATATGTTGATATATTTCAGCTAACTGTGGTCTCAAAATGCAGGAGATTGCACCATTTTGCTTCATTTTTTTGAAAAATTCCCGGGGGGCATGCCCCCGGACCCCCTAGGGACCGTGCACGCCAGCCTACGCTTTTCCTTCAAAAAAGGTTGGCAGGTATGCCTTTGATCTGGTTTTCGCTCACTTAAACTCGAAAAGCCAGTTGGGCTTTCATATTTGAGTACAGTATATGTCACAATAACAACCTTATATTAAAGTGTGACATTATTGTCTTGTTTCAAATCAGGATTTAAATGAGTTTACAATGGTGGTTTAAAATCGATTAACAAAGAGGGACTTTGTCTTTGATCAGGTAAGCCTTCCCCTTAATTACATATTTTCCTGCATTAATGCATGTGTTTAAAATAGAAATGCAACAAGTGACATAAAAAATAACAGAACAGCAAATTACTTGTTAAATTTCTGGTCTGCCAAAGCATCAAGAACATGGAAATTTACAACCAATTAGATACACAGTATGATAATGATTACCTGTCAATGATACACGTATTTTGACTGTCAATGATACAGCAGAGCCAATGCAACTCATTTAAAGAAAGATGTGAAAGTGTACAAAATGAACAACATGGTGAACGACTGGCCACTTTGATCAAAAACGCACTCAGCAAGAGATGAGAATCCCATTTTGATTGAACGAAGAGTCTATTCATCATATCAGTTCTGTTTTAACATTAACAATGATTGTCTTGAGTACTGTATACAATTTGTAAAAAGATGGTGATAGTTAAGGCAAATGCAGGCAAATTTGAACCACTCCCATGTAGATATATATTATATATGCATGTGTCCTGCTAAATGAGTGGCAGCCCAATTTGCCTCAGAATCACAAAAGTTCAAAACATACACACCTGTGACATTGCACTTTTGGGCAATAAGGTACGGAATCAAATGTGATATGCATGCTTTATGCATATGAAGTACAATCAAAAACTTCAGATATCAAGCAAAGGGTGGTTGTTTTATTTATTTTTGACCATGGAAACCAGCATTCATAGTCTATAGATACCTCATGCACATGTTCTGGGCAAAACAAGTATGGAAGTACAGTTATGTGCAAAAGTCTTAGGCCACCACATTTTTTTCACTAATTTGTTATTTCTCTCTTTCAGGTGACATAAACCCACACCATGCTCAAAATATCAAACTTGATAAGATTCAAATTATTTTGCTGCTGACTTTGGTGATTTGGTGAGAATCGAAGGAACAATGAATGATGACAAGTAAGCAGATCATAATCCACCATGGTATCCCATCAGTAAAGAGTCTAATTGGTGACAACTTTGTTATCCAGTATGACAATGACCCCAAGGACACTGTAAATGTCCTTAAGATATATTTACAAGGATAAGCAGAGTCAAGAACTCAACAGCTATTGACCTGGCCCTCAAAATGTCCTGATCTTAACATCACTGAATCTGTCTGGGATTATTTGAATCGGAAGAAAAACGAAAAAACAAAAACAAAAAGCCAAATCATGGGAAATATTGCAGAATGCATGGAAAAACCTCGAATGGAATTTCTCCAGAAACTTCAGAAAAGCATTCCAAAAACAAATTTGCTGTTTCACATGAAAATGGTGGTCACACAAAATATTCAAATTTCATACATTAATATTGTAAGATACAATTAATTTTTGCTTCTTCAATAAAACATGATCAAAATATGCCAATGTGATCATAAAAATGTTTATTTTCAAGGTGGCCTAAGACTTTTGCCCAGTATTGTATATTGCAAGAAATTTTACACCTATGCATAGAAAAAGGTTTCAAGCACCTGTTTGGGTGATTCTAAATGCCTTATTTCTGTTCACTAATTATAAACCAAAAATAAACAATTTTATTTCAAGCCTCTCGTTCACGAGATATCCAATGTGAAAATTATATTAACAATTCCGAATGACATTTATTCTTCGTAAAGATTTGAGCAGGCTCAAAAACAGTAGACTTACATGGAATGCGAACTGGCCAGAGAAATCGTACATGCCGCAGGAATGCATGAGGCTGAGTGTGTTCCGAACAGCTTCAGGACTCAGCACATGTTCGCCCGTGATGGGACAGATTCCACCGTTTGCCAGAGTAGCTGCCAATACACTTGCCGACTCGCATGTTACCTCGATAGAACAGAGCTGCAAACACCAAGGTTTACACATTAATATTGTGCACAAGACTCCCATCAAAGCAATATTGGACCAAATCTACTGAATGTTCTTTCTTGTCATGTGCTGCTGTTGTTTCAAATCACTCAGGCTAGTCGCAGCTTAGTTCAATGGAAAAGCTAAAAAGCATCTGCACAGCAGACCATACCATCATGCGGAAAAAAACCCCGAAAACGTTTATTTAAAAAAAAGAAAAATAATGATATTATTTTAATCACCTGAAAGTAAAAATCCAAGCAGGTCCCAAGGTCTGTGCCTTCGGGAAAGCACTGAAATAAAAACATTGCAAAATTGGTTACTGCATCGTAACCCAAAAACAGGTGTTGGCAAAAATTATGTTTCCTACTAATGCAATAAAATGTGAGGTTCAATTCTTACTGATTTAAATTCCTCAGCACAATCCAAGTACACATCATAAATCTGGCACAATGAAAGGCCTTTACATTCTGACCAAAGTTTGATGAAAATATGACCATCTGCAGGTGATCTCATGAACAAACTCATTACACTGCTGAAGGTTATCAGTTAAGACAAAAAGGGAAAGACTAACCCTGCTTTCATTTGATAAAATGCTGAGGGTGGAAAGATGGCATAGTTAAGCAAATATTCCTCATGTGCTTAAAGGTATAATAGCAAATTAAACTATTGAAAGATGATGGAAATATATTTGATAGAGAACAGATCTGATATAAATCCCCCAAAGCATTAATGTATCTTGAAACGTGATGTACAACAGTGCTTCTCAAACTATCTGATGTGGCGGACTGGCAGGTTTTTTTTTTTTTTTCGGCAATGTGCCAGGGACCGGTACCATATTTGTGCCATATTATTATTGTTTATGATCCGAGAAAATATTGTTTGAATATCCGTAGTAATATTAATTTATACCGGAAAAATATAAAATTATAATGAATATAATAAAAGTTGACACATTTTTTTATATACAGTATATTTGTAAACGAGTAATACAGTATTACAATATTAAATATATATATAAAAATCAAACTAGCAAAGCCTTCAAACATAGTTATTATAAACATATGTATACTGGTATATAAGTAATAAAATGAAAAATTATAATGAATAAGGTAGGTTGAAAAAATTATATATTTAGTTATCTTAAACTCCAGTGAATAAAGACATTAAAAGAAAGATTGAAAGGAAATAGGTACCATTACATTGAAGACAACTTTGAAAATGTCGTAATGTTAAAATATGAAATTGATGATATAGGCATGTTAAATCCTTAACTTTTACTAATGTGAAGGGTGAGCCTGCTTCTTCTTTGTCAGCTTATCCAATCGTGGTTCAATTGAGGACAGTGCCACGCGCAATGGAGAATGAATATCCACAATTTCCTTTACTTTGTCTTAATGATGCTCATGGTTGAGAAGCCAGTCTCGCAGAGGTAGGTTGAAGGAAATGGAGAGAGAGTTCTCAGAGCAATTTCAGTAAGCTCAGGAATATTCTGCTTTCACTTTTATCCAAAAATAAGCAAGTGCTGTTGTAGTTTCGAAACTCCTCTTCAATCCTTCGTCAGCAGACAGCTCCAACAATTTATCCTCCATCGTGACACCTAAGTCATCTCTCAATGGCATAAACGGATTTCGGATCCATTCATTCCCTTTCCGTGGATCTTCTTCTTCTGGAAAGTAATGCTGAAAACGTTCTGCCAATTTCGTCAAGTGTTCTCTGATGACATTGCGTAGAGATGTAACATTAAGGTCTTCTCCTTCATCAGCGATGACTGCTGCTAATTGGTGAAACATGTCATAACAATCTCTTGACACTCGACTCTTCCATGCTTCTAGCTTTCGTTTTGTGTACGTAGCGGATTGTCTGCCATTGTAAAACACGAAGCCATCCTTCCCTGCATGGAGGTGTTGAGATCATTAAATATGACAAAGATATCAGCCAAATAAGCCAGCTTGGCTAGCCAAGTCACATCTCGGAACAATTGTGACCAGTTTGGTTTTTTGTCCTGAAGAAACTCGGCCAGTTCGTTTCGTAG
>CM068959.1:46367205-46377871 GCA_035128595.1 Eptatretus atami | reverse complement strand
TCCTTTGGGTGGAACGGTGCACACACCTCGTGCTCGCCCTTCACCGGTAAAACACGCACGGATGAACCATTAATAGCTGGATCAGGCATTCCCAACCAGGCTTACAACAACTCATACAGAACTCCAGAGCAATCCCCGCCCTTAAACACCGATAACCTCTGATACAGGAATATTCTGCAGGAGGCAAAATCTGCTATCGAGACCGAAGGGTTCATCTTCATTTCCCTTTCACAAGGAATAACATTTGTATTATTAGTCCGTTCAATTGTGCACCATTCCCAATGGCTCGTTTCCTCTTAACTTACACCGGTCACGGTTGAACGTCACCACAAACCAGTCCGCTCCTCTTCCCTCGTCTGCCGCACTTAATTCCTGTGGTTGACAAAAGATTTCAACAAGTCAATTTGTTGTACACATTGTTGAGGTAAATATACAATCCAAGAACAAGTTTAATAAACGTGAAGAAAAGGAAAAAGAATAATTATTTACACTCGAGAACGTTTCCCAAAAGGGAGGATCCTTTGGTCTTTCCCGTTTGTGGTTGATTACGGGTCCACTTGGGGGCCAGCAACTCGATCATTGAATCAGGTAAATTCTGTATCGCACTAAAACCAGAAGTCTCTTAAAAATATCATCGTTAGGTTCCCTTGGCTCATAGTAAATGAGCTAGTCTTTGGGACCTCTTAAATCACAACTGTCGACGACCTCCTTCAGGAAGGATTCACACGGTTCCCTTCAAGGAAGGATCACACTTCCTTCAGGAAGGATTCACAACCTCCTCTCAGGACGGATTCCACACTTCTTCAGGAAGGATTCACACCGCCCACGTTCTGTCACTCCGACTCGTTCGACAGAACGAAGGAAACACGAACAGAGATGAAGAAGAGTAACAAATCTTATTCGGGCTCACTCCGACGTGACAGAGATAAAAATTACACTTCATGTTGTTTACACCGAGGTGACGGAACCTTCGTTGGGTTTCCTTTTCCCAAACAGACGCATCTTTGGGAAGATAAAATGAAAAATCACAGAGAAATCTTCAATGGAAACTTGTATCGGACGAAAAACACGTCCAGCACGGCCAGAATGTCCCGTTGGAAGAACGGGTCGTTCAGAGAACCATCCAATTATCACGGTTCACTTTATTGTGACGTAAGCTGCATTGTGACGTCAGCACTCCTCGTCCTCTGCAACAAAATCCAAGTTTAAGCGAGATCAGAAATCCATAAATTATATTTTAATCACTCGTTATTTATTTATCTTAATTTCGTCAATTAAATCGTCTTTATCGAATGTGGACTGAGGATTTTTTTTTTTAAACTGTGTGTTGTTGTTGTTGTTGTTGTTGGTCTTCTTCTTCTTCCTGTTTTCTCATTTCCCCTCCTCTTCTTCCCTCTTCTTTTATATTTATATTCTTATTCTTCTTCCTTCTGCTTGTTGTTTGGTGTTGGTTGTTGTTGTTTTTTCTGTCTGTGAGTAAGAACCTCAAAAGGTAGAAACGGTTCGGTGTTCAAGGAAGAATTGATTCGATTTGTGAAGAATCGGAATGTGATCCGGATATGATTTTATTTTATTTAAAGTGTTTTGTTTTTTAAGTTGTTGTTTCATATCGCAGCTTGTGACTGCTGGTTGCATCATTTTCTGGAAACGCGGCTGTGTCGCTGATGCAGTGCGCTTGTTACAAAGGAAGCTGGTTCTCATTTCTGCGGATCTCGGAAGCATGACAGGCTGAGTCAACCCACCTGGTGTTAGTTAAACGGCCGCACAGCAACTCAAACTCAGACCACAAGCGATATGATGAAGACAGCCCTCCTTACGGTTATAAGGGAACACCAAAGGTTTTTATTGAATTCTTCACAATTGAAGAGATCGAGCGAAAAACGATAAATGTAATGATATTTCAATTGTGGACGAGTTATGAAACAAAACTGGTGGATGAGTTCGGTCTGTACAGACATAGTCAAGGTGATTCCGATTTTGGTTTCAGGTCCGAATCCAGATCCAGCCGATCAGTGGATACAAAAGGCTTGAACTGTTCACCTGGCGGGTTTGATCTCTCCGAAGGACCCGTTCTGGTTCCCAAGTGCGGGACCTCCAGCCTCCTCGACACCCAAACTCAATTGGCGCCAGGTTGCAAGTGGCCCGACGATTGCGGCCGGCCCCCGGCACTCAAGTACTCTTTTTCTGGGCAGCTTGCAATGTCTCAAATGTGCCTCGAACGGTTGCGCAACGCACTTTGATCGCAAGTTCAGCACCTTGGTAAGGCGGTTGGGAATTTCATTTTACTCGCCTGTTCAGTACTCAGCAGGTGACAAATGGCTGTTGATCGGGTGTCGTCCTCAGAATGAGGACGCGGTCATGTTGTGAAGTCCGCTCCATCGCTTTGGTACTTGATGCGTGTGTCAAATAACCACGAACCGCAGCTAGCATCCGTTGCAGTCGGGGGTGGGGCAGCAATCGATTTTCAAGCTGATCAATTTCCATTGGCCTTGTGATCACTCTCGACAACGTAAGGGTGAACCCGTACAGGTCAAGTGTGGAAGTGTTCGCACACGCGAACACTGACGGCGCAGCATCTCACGATCAATGTTGGCAATTTCCGTTGTTCCACCTCAGACAGGCTCTTTGACGCAAAAGGTGAGGGCTTGTCTTGCATTAGGCAAGCTCCAACGCCCTTTTATGAAGGATCGACCTGTAGTATTGTGGAATTTTTTGTGGGTCGAATTGTAGGTTAGAACAGGTCTCAGGCAGAATGGCGTTCCTTGACCTTTTTGGAAAGCTGGCTGTGGTTGGTTGGTTGTCCATTCTAGTTGTTCTGATGTCACCAGTTCATGAAGGGGAGCTTGTAAAGGTCAGACCAGCTTTGGTAAATAAAGGAGTCCGCACATACATGATGATACCAAGTGCCTTGCGAAGCTCACAGAGGTTTTTCGGGTCTGTTAAGCTCTGGATCGCGTCCCTCTTTACCTGGGTCTGGGGTGGCACCTGTTCGGCCAAAGATTGAGACCAAATCCTGTGGCTTTTTTGATGGCCTCGCAACTTGTGACTGTTTGAACTGCAGGTCGGGATCTGGCATGACTGCTTCTCATTGAGGTGGTGAAGAGTGGAAATCGGCTTTAACTCCAACATGGCAGAACATTAATTTTTTTGACAAAAGTACCAAACTTGTAATCCCGGTTCGCTGTGACCCAAACTGGAACGATTTTAAGGGGAGCGGGTAGGCCCTATGGCTTCCGTGCTTCGGAGCCATTTCTCCAAGATGGCACCAATTGGGGGTGCGGGAGGGGCATGCATCACCATATAAAAGGATAATATATTGATGAAACGGCGACTTTAACATCTGTTTAAACTGTTCTAGTGATATACTGTACATTAAAATTTCACGATTAAATATTTCATCCCAATTGCATTTGTTCAGAATGTTCGGGAATCTTAATATCGGGGGAACGGCAACATCAAAGAACGTCTATACCGTCTTTCCTGTAATTTATTTTGAAATTAATTTTCCTAGAAAACTTCCCCAATATTGACCATTTGTTGATGCTGAACTTCTTGGAAAAAAAAAGAACATCTGAAATTACGATTTTATGGCAGATTTTGTTCGTTGTTGCCATGGCAACCGAACCCAGATTTCACAAAAAGTATTTTCGTTGGTGTAACGGTGGACGTGAATGTCAGCAAAATTAATTGACACAAACCTTTTTTAAATTATGCATTTTGCAGATAATGTCAAAAGTATTCTATCTGTTGAAAATAAATTTCAAAATGAAATGCCATAGTGCATCACCGGCCGTTAGTATCAGGTGAACGATAGGGTTTCGATTGGATATTGCCATTTCATCTCAGCGTGTGAATTCGCCTAACCTTACACATCGCAAATGGGCACTTTGCATAAGGCGCTGCATGGCAAATCGGACCTTTAGCATTTGCAAAGTCCTGCCGGCTTCTTGCAGTCCACATTTTAATAGTTCTTGGCACTAGCTGACACTTGCGCTAGTGGTAAGTCCCCCTGTACCATCGAATCCCGTCTTTGGCGCCACCCCGAATTCCTGCTGGCGACGGAAGTAATGGCATGGTCTCCGCTGCATGTCCATATTCCAGTCTGATGACTGCCCGCTTCAGAAAATGCTGATCCGAGGCATCCTGGAAAATGTAGTCAAGGTTTCGATTAGAACAATGTGCTTCAACCAATGCAGGGTTTGGGTAAAAGCATTTTAATTGAGGGATTCGTTTTTCCGGTTCTGCAGTAAGAGCCTCTCAAATCCTGAAAAATATTGGAGCTCACCTGTGGGTGGCGGAGTTTATTCCGATCTCCAAACGAGGATTTACGTGATGAAGAAGAGATGCTTTTCCTGCAGGCGTTGACTGACCGATAAGGTACTGGATCGATCGTACCGCTGCTATGTATTGCTCATAAGATTGAAAGGAGCCTTCCTGTGTGAAGATTGAGAACGGGTGATCGGAGATGAACATGAACGCATCATTCAACTTCTCAAAAAGTCCTCCATACCTTGTACAACCGTCTTTCTTACCAATGCCCATGAAGGCAGACATGGGTGTCACAACCATCAAAGCTGTGGAATATTTGGTAGAACCGGAGCGCCACGATATCCAAGTTTCGAAACAAATGTCGTTGACTTTGTAGTACGTGAAGTTCTGTTCCCGCATTCTGAAGGTGACCCTAGAACCCCGCAGACGGACAGCGACTCAGAAGTTGTGAAAGTCTTTTAGAAGCATTTTTTGAAAGGAGCCTTTATGACTTCATTTGGACAGGGTTAAAATCTACATTAGCAAGTTTAACAAAGGTCAATGAAGCACATAGATGAAATTTTAGACAAAGTAAAACGGTAGCAACTTGAATTTCGATACAGACGGACAGTGGTAGGCCCCAGTAATTTCAATGGCAATAAATTGGTTAGAAAACCAGACGGAAATTCGCGTGATAAGGTAGTAGAAACAACCGCTATTCTCAGAAATACTTCATGACGAGTGTTCTCCGCAACAGGCCCTAAAAATTCACGGCCTAGGGTGGTGGGGAAGACCGACTGACGATGGATGGCCAACGGTGGGTCCTGCAAGCAGTCGTGATAAAAAGCAACACTAATGCAACGTCAAGAATGCAACGGAGTGACGCAGATATCCAAATCATCAATGAATGTTTATTAATTAGCGAAAATCTGATAAATGGTCACGATACGGTCACGTTAGTCGCCTATTCTGAGCAAAAATGATAGAGAAAACTTCAAATTTCACCGTACCACGCGTAAAGCGCGCCATATTTGTTGGCAAATTGTCCCATCTCCAGCGGTAAAAGGAGGCACGATTTGGGCCGTGGTCATGTCCCGCCCGGCAACGATTTTTCTTCGCTTTCAAAAACCACAAAAAAACATCTCTTGCCCGGGGCTCGGCGCGCCCCCCCCCGCCTTCTAAATTTGTGATTTTAATCGTCTTGAGAAGCCGTATGCCAAGTTTTTGCCACTTTTGTCATAAAAAAATAAAATGTCTTTCATGTTAAGCGACTCCACTAAAGGGTTTTCGGTCATGTTCTTGCCCCATTTTGCCAAAGACAGCAACATGCATCTGCAATGCTGATGGAACACCTGGCATTGCTCGAGAATTTGGTCTATTCTCGAGAACCATCCCACGTCCTGGGACATCAAACCAGTCAAATGGCATCACGTGGAAGCAGTAACCACCACATGGCAAGTTGAAGGTCACGAGTAGCTGGGAGGGATGAAAAAGCTTGATGACACCAGGATCCAATTTTGGCGTCCATCTTGGAGAAAACCCGTTGAGCCGCAAATTTAGAGTCAGCTCTTCGAGCGTGGGGAATATGGTGGTGGTACGTCTTCTTGTGCATGATTCAAAGTCTTTTGGGTCCAACATAAGTTAAGTTCGGCCATTTTATTTTCTGCAAGTCGCAGATGAGATTGCTGACCAGTTTTCGGCTCGTCGACCTTTACCGTATGTTGCCACTGTCTCAGCAATTCCTGTCAGTTTCTGATCTTTACTTCGTGCTATCAATACTTGGATGGGCATCGACATGGTGCAGTGTATTACAGGGGGGCACCCTGGGGTCTCCCACGTCATGATAACTCGGCTTTTAAAATAGCTGTATATAAATTAAGACTTGGTCTGGATAAGTGGCCAACAGGGTTGTCCAATGTTTGATTTGGCCTTGTTCAGTTGCACAGTTTTCCTTCAGCAAGCAGTGGAGGGTGAGTAGTTGAAGGTCCCTACAGGTGGACAGGCGCAAGGATTGGCAGGGCGCAGCAGCATTGACTTTAAAACTCAGCATCAAACCCACTGGGTATTCCATTTCTTGGCAGGGGGGCATCAGGGTGCCGAATTTGCAAAAACTGTTGTAAGGCTGTTAATATTGTCTGGGCTTTCTCTTCACACACCAGTAGCGCATCCCAGATGAGTTGATGTTTTGGGGATACATTTACCTGTATATCCGAAGGGCAAGGTATTCTCTTCTGCCCCAGTGTTGACCTTGACCTCAGGGAGTGAATACCGGTCAGCCAGATTGGTGAAATTGCCAAGTTGGGTGAAAATCTCACACTAGGAAATGATGGTTGGCTGTAGATTTTAATGGTGGTGAAGCTCAACATGTCCAGTCCTTGTTGAGTTCTTTCATCTCTCCCCCAGGGTGTGGATGGGCTTTTTCAGTTGGAAGGATTTTGGCTCTTTGGTCGCCAAGGCAGGTTGTCTGCTGGCTTTTTTCTTGCCTCAATCTCGAAATACAAATCAGCCTTCCAGTGGTGTTGCTTTCACATGCCTCGCATGTCGAGCCAATGGCTCGCATCAGTGCGGGGTTGGGTGGAATGTTCCTTCCACAGAAAGCGGCACTCTTTTGGGTGGTACCCATAGGTGTGGACAAAATTGGTTGCCTGTTGGGACTGGGTGAACTTCTGCATCTGAGTGACAAGAGGCCTCATGCGCCTGACTTATTTCCCAGGGCTTTTTTGGTCCAAAATGTGAGAGTTTCGTTCTACAAGGAGCTCTTTCTGCAAGCTTTCCTGATACTGTGTCCCCGCAATAAGCTGTTCTATTATGCAATCATACCGCCTCAGGGGGTCGAGACTTGATTTTGCTCGCATTGCTGGTGGCATCTGGAGAATGAAATTCTCCATTGTTTCATCATCTTCCTGCTTGAATAGATGTAGGCAGAGAACGAGTCACGACGGTAATTGCATGGGTTTCAGTTCAGCTTTCAAAGCGCTACAAAATCACCGCGCATGCAGTGTTCAGCCTTGCGCCATTGAGCATTATCAAAGGCCCAACAAACTGAAGCATATCAACCCTTCCTCATCTGATAGGAGGTGAAATGTGGTCTATTTGTCACCTGCTACATCTTCACAGAAAAGTACAGTGGGTATGCTTCCCTGATAGGCTTCGAAGGCTTCGCCGAGTTCGGCGGTGGTTTAATCCGTGCATGGCATCATGGGCGCGTCCCGCCATTGGTGCACTTGGCCAAGGAATCCCAAGATGGGGTTCAACCAATCAGGAATATTCGTAGGTTCGCCTTTGGCTGCCACCAATGTCATAAGAAGGCTTCACGTCTCAGGTAGGAGATCAACAGCTTTAATGAACATGGAGCATGGGGCATGCAAACGTCACTCGGCACGGTATCCCGCGTCGCCCCACACAGATTCACTGCTGGACTCCGCTTCCGCTCCCTCATCCCCGCCCCCGTTGCCAGGGGCTTGCGGTTTGGCAGCTCAATAATGACAGACACCAGTATCAAAGGCCAATCAAAAATGATGGGTTGGAATCATTTTATTCAAAAATTTTCAACATTGGAGATATGATGCTTCAAATTCGTGCAAGAAAAACCGTTGTTTTAAAACACTACATGTACAAAATGTGATCATATTTTCTTTATCTTCGAGACACTGCTACTCAAGTGGTGCGTACACGGACCGGTGCGCCAGTACGCGAAAAACTCGACCTGCCGGTTCCGCGCGAGTTTCCCCAGTTTCACATTATCATAATATAACATGTATGTATAAAATGAAAATGTATAAAATCTTGAATAAATAATATATTTGAAGCCAGCCAAATCAAAAAACGAGTGAGAGAGAGAGAGAGAGAGAGAGAGAGAGAGAGAGAGAAGGAGAGAGAGAGAGAAGAATGAGAGAAGAGAGAGAGAGAGAGAGAGTAGAGAGAGAGAGAGGGAGAGAGAGAGAGAGAGAGAGAAGTCTGTCAACGTTGGAAGTTAATACCAGAACCGAACGTGAGGTATATATAATGTGAAATTTCACGGAGTTGCCAGGTGGTGCCGCTTGTTTTGGCCAAAATGGGTGTGATTATATGTAAGCCAGTTGCCAATGAAAGTTTTAAAAAATATTCGTATGGTTTCTTTATATAATAGAAAAACTGCTGAAAAAACAAACTCCTAATACCAACAGAAGTTAAGTTATTCGGTGATACGGTTCTAGGAAACGTAGCATCAACATAGTTTCATTTAAGTTAGTTATGGTTAAAGAGGTACAGTGTAGACAGATCCCTCCTTTGTTTAGGGGCAGAACTGGGGTGGTTGGATGTTATTAGTTAGGGGTATAAATCTTTTATATCCATCCCCCATCATGATCCACTGTCCACCCTGCAATCTCAGGAACCTCCTCGTGTTTCCGAGGCCAATCTTGCAGCAGTTTCCAGTTCCTCGGCTTCCCAAACATTCCAATTTCTTCTTTGGCTGTACCACCGTTCACTTCTTCCTCAACACGGCGTGGAGTGGGCGGCTTTCCCCCTCGGCCTGGCCGATGATTCTGCCAGAAAGGGGCGACCATGAAGGACCTGTCCAATCGGTGACTCTTGGTATTTATTATAAATTTGTGCGCATTGACTGTGGAGCTCTTCAAGGAAGGTGGAAAACCATAGGTTATAGAATGATATTATTTTGAAGCTATTATCATCAAGGTGTTTAATTATGCTTTTGTTCGGTAATTTTAATTGTTTGTTCAATTTTTTAAATATTTCTAATTTGCACTGATCTCTACTATATACAGTTCAAATAGTTCAAAAGCATTATTTCAGTCCATCTCATTTCCAGGGTTATGGAATTTATATTAAGTTATTTATCTCTTAGATTTACAGATGGTGAAGCGAGGGCAATGGACAGTTTCAAGCCGAGAAAGTCCGGTTGCTTGAGCACACAGTAATTCCTGATTAGATGAGGCGTGTAAATGAAGCTGAAGTATTGGCTGCAATTTTCGTGCACATGCTTCCATCGTAACATATGCTCCTCATACATTCAATTCGTTTTGTAGCCACTAATGATGGGGGAGTGCCAAACTCGCAGTGTGTTATTGTGGAGATGTGTGGCTAACGACTCAAGAAGCCGTCAAACCTCAGAGGCATTTAAAATAACACATAAAGAAATGAGTTCAAAGTCGAAAAAGTTCTTTGAAAGAAAGCATTTTGATTTAAAAGGCCTCAGAAACAGATTCTGAAGTGTCACACAAATACTTGTGCTTTGGGGCTTCTTATAAAGTAGCACTTCGAGTTGCTAAGGTAAAACGCCATACAACAATCGGTGAGACGCTAGTTAGGCTGTATAAAGATGTTTGCATGAAATGTGGTGAGGCGGCTGCAAGGAAGTGGCTCAGGTGCCACTTTCAAATGACACTTAGCTCGACGAATTCACGATCTGGCTCAGGTATGGAAGATCACTCATAGGACAGATTATTTGCAAAGTACTTTTCTTTGCAGCTTGATGAATGCAACAGAATTGCTAATATGGCAATTCTGATGGTGTATGTGCCTTTGAACATGAGGTGATTTGAAGGAAGAGTTTTTTTTCTCTGCTTCACTACCAACAAAAACAACTACGTTTCTGAGTGTTCAAGACTGTGAGCGGACTACATCGTCACAAATGGGTTGGATATGAAGTTTTGCCATAGGTATGTTCTGATGGCCGCTGCGAATGATAGGAGGCAATTCAGGAGTGGTTACCCAGATCAAGGGCTTGCCCCGAAATGCAAGTCAACGCACTGCTTCCTTCACCGAGAAAGTCTGGCACACAAAAAAAATGTTCAACAGAACTAAACAGTGTGCTCAGCGAGTAAAAATTGAATCATGTAAAGAAATCGATTCGAGACTTTCTTAAAAATTCGAGACTATTCGCTGCATTATGTGATATGGGTCTGATCATAAACAGCTCCTATTGCATGACGATGTACGTTGGTTATCAAGGGAAAAGTCCTGTCAAGAGGTATTTGAAATCGGCATGCAATAGGAGCTGTTTATGATCAGCTCCCATATCACATAATGCAGCGAATAGTCTCGAATTTTTCAAGAATAGTCTCGAATCGAATTTCTCGAATGATTCACAATTTTTACAACCTCGCTGAGCACACTGTTTAGTTCTGTTGACATATTTTTTGGTGCAAGACTTTCTCGGTGAAGGAAGCAGTGCGTTGACTTGCATTCTGGGGCAAGCACCTTGATCTGGGTAACCACTCCTGAATGCCATCCTATCATTGCGGCAGCACCATCAGAACATACGCCTATGCAAAACTTCATATCCAACCCACATTTGTTAACGATGTACTGTAGTCACTCACAGTCTTGAACACTTCAGAACTACCGTAGTTGTTTTTGTTGGTAGTGAAGCAGAGAAAAAAAAACTCTTCCTTCAAATCACCCTCATGTTCAAAGC
>CM068959.1:46344271-46366218 GCA_035128595.1 Eptatretus atami | reverse complement strand
GGTTTCTTTTCTTTTGTGTGTGTGTCTGTGGGCCCCATCTGTAAGTAGGATTGTATAAGTGTTTTCCTTTCCTTGTACATTACATTCTTTATTCGTGATAACTCTGCTCTGTCTCCCCTCCCCAATTATTCTTTGTAAAATAAACCCCTGTTAAATGTACCAGCTCGTTTTCTGTGCTTTCCTCGAAAAAAGGTCTTCTTGCTTTCATAGAAACAGGGTGACCCTGGTTGATTTACACTACAAACTTTTTCCATGATTGTGTCATTCTCTCCCTCCCACCAAAGTGGACAACGTATATTGCAAGTTTTGAGTTATTTTTTGCCAAATGTTTATTTCAGCTCATTCCGTGGTTCAATTGCCAAAATGTCTACCCTCCATTCCTTGGAATGTTCAAATTTGTATAAGAGGGATTACTTCAGGCTTTCTGTTTCAGTGAATCATTAAATTTGTTCTCCTCGTATATACAAAATTAAAGATTCTCCTTTGGTATTGCTGATCCAACTTGTGGAAATTGAGTTCTTTTCCACCACAATGAACTATCACTGCCAAGGTAAGGAAATCATTCTCCATTGACCTCAACATCCCTCACCACAACAGGACAGACAAGATAGCAGCATCCAAGATTCATTGAAGGCCTGGAATCTAAGTGTTGAGCCGAAAAACTCATTAATCCCAGTGGTTCAGACTCCTCATTCAGTGCCCGGGGCCCTGTAAGGTATCCATTGTCTCCACAAAGATGACTGCATCCATCTGCGAAATCAAGGTCAGAGATCTTTGACATTCCCAAACTATGCACGCAGCTTGATCTCTCTGACATCCTCCTCAGAATCCAGTCCATAACAAGCACTTGAAAAGGTTGTCCAGTTTACACACCCTTGACGAACTCCAGTTATAACTGCAAATAGTCGGAAAATGGAAACCACCACACCTCACAGCACTTTTGGTACTAGAGTTTAGTTTCAAAAATCAGGAATGAATCCGTTTTGGTGCACCCCATGAAGACCAATAATCCTCCAGAGGGCATCCTGATCACTTGACATTGGCAGTTACTTTGCGTAGATTGAACATTGAACAACTTTGCGTAGATCACATAAGCTGTGAGCAGCCCCTGCCAAAACTCTGTCTGCGTTTTTCGGGTGAGGACCCTGAAGAGCAGGATACGGTCAATTGTTGACCTCATTTAATGTAAAGCCTTGACGAGATGGCTCTTGGTTGCTGGTGGCGTGTGGCAAATGGTGGTGAAACCCTATCAAGCACTGAGAGCAGTGTTCACCCCTCTGTAGTGTTGCAGGTCCTGGCGATCACTCTTCCTTTCCAGAGCGAGACAACAAGGCCCCTCTTCCAGTCAGTGGGATGGTGCCTGTGTTCAAACAGAGCACCACAACTGCATGCGACAACATGGAGTACAGCTGAGAAATCAGCATGGATGCCCACAGACCCTAGCTTTACCTCCTTTCAACTGGGTTCACCGCAGCCTGTGTTTTCCGTAAGCGAAGGTGGTTCACAGTTTATCGAAGGTCAGCAATCGTTTGATAGTCTGTACCCCTGCATCCAACTCAACAGCTGTGGTCAGCGTTTGTACAGCCACTCAAAGTAACCGACCCAGCGGGCATTCACTTTCGGACACCTCTGTTCAAGAGCCCACCAGCCTCTGCTCTTAACGGCAGTTAGGGATGGTAATATTGAAGGCACTCCACAAACTCTTCAGGATTCCCCCAAAATTACCCGGGACCCCCCCCCCCCTCCCCCAAGTCCTCAATCGCCTGTTTGCAAACTCCTCAGCTACCCTCTCATCCTTTGAGCCTGCCAAAACCAGCCAGCATGGTACCATTGCCAACACCTGGGATGGTCTACTATTCTCCTGGATTTAAGCTGAACTTAGTTGCTACAAGCCTGTGTTGAGGGTATTGAGCGAACTGAGCACTCCAGTCATCCCTGCAGTTCTGAATTTCATCCTCCAGCACCCATCAACGAGCACATAGTCAATCTCCTTCGCCACACCATCGAGTAGGAATACTAAGTCCACGACGAGGCTGTGGGTTGCTAAAAACCATGAACAGCCACCCCTAAGTCCACAATTTCTGGCAAAGTTCAAGCGAACTGACTATTCTGGTTCACAGTTCAAGGACCCATGGGGACCAACACATGTCTCATAGCCATCCCTATCGTTGCCAGTCTGCATTGAAATCCCCCAAGACTAGAAGAGTATCTTCCGGAGCACTCATTCAACCACCAGACTCTGAGCGCCGGCATAGAATGCCTCCTTCACAGTTGAGAACACTCGTCCATTCGGAGCATATTCAGAGACAGTGAAATACACTCAAGGAGTGACCAAATCCTCAGTCTCATCATGGGGCAGGCTTAATGTCACACAGCTACAGCAACCCTTGGGCATGGTAACCATTTAGAGTGACCAGACCAGTAGTACTGTCGGTTGTAACCTGAAAGTAGTTTTATAATCATAAATTATTGTGAAAGTAGTTTTAATCATCTCCACCACTATCCGGTCTCTGAACTCTGAGTGCTGGAGTGCTGAACTAGCTGAAACTAGCTAGCTGCAAGAGACAAAAATCAAAGACTGAGCGAAACCAGTGAAAGGCAGCGGCAAGGTTGTTTAGACCCAAAAAAGACCACTGAGACAAACTCAAAGAGACTTGGTAATGAATTACAGCAGTCGGTGCAACAAATAACAAGAAGTGCAAGCATTGGGCAGCAGAGGTTTGTGAGAACGATGAACATTTTTCACCATTAGGAAGGAACCAAAGCTATACAGTATTCTGCTTTTGCTTTTGGAGAAGAGATTTCAAAGAATCAGGTCAGATTTGGTGAGCCTGGGCAAAAGGATAGATTTATAGGCCTAGGTTCACCAGAAAATAGAAAAGTTTTCGAAGCCGAGTACACCAAATTAGAAATGACTGAGTAAAGGTTACCTGGAAACAGACCGTTGATACTGTAGTCTACTTTTCATCAGTGCCAATGTAAGCACTATTCCCATCATTCACCATTAGAGATGGGCCAAAAACGACATGTAGCAGATATTTCAAAAAGTTTGTGGACGAGTTAGTAACATAACTAGGTGGATGAGTTGGTTAGGCGACAGAACATGCCCATTCTATTTTTGGTTTCAGGTCCGATTCCAGATCCGGCCCAGCAGTGGGGATTACAAAACGTTAAACTGTTCAACGTGGCAGAGGTTATGCCGTCTCCCGAGTGCCGTTCTAGTTATTCAGGCAATTTTTTGAGTTGTATTCATTTTTTTGTTAGGGTGCATGGAGGCAGTTCAGAGTTGTTAGTTTGCACATCGTACCACAAGTAAAACAATTAACGTAACAAATAATTTGTTTTGTTTTCTGACATTATTGTTATTATCAATTTATTATTGTTATAGATAATTAATATTAGTCAATGCAGTCGACATATTAGTTTACCTTTCCATCGATACTTTACCGAGAAGCCTTAACAGTTTAGTGACTTTGATGTGGATGTGGATTTGGAGTTGGAGAGGGGAGGGGTGGGATGGTGGACCTGCGTTGGGAGGGTGGGTGGGGATGTTGGACTTGGAATGGAATGAGGGAGGGACGTGGGTTGGAGTTTAGGAGGCGACGGATGTGCACTTGGAGTGGAGGGATTGTGCACTTGGAGTTGGGGAGGTGTGACTGGAAATTGGACGGGGTGGTGATGTGGACTTTTGGAATGAGAATGGAAGGGGGAGGGAGGGATTTCACACTTTGGAGTTGGGAGGGGGAGGATGTGCACTTTGGGAGTTTGGGAGGGATGCACACTTGGAGTGGATTGGGGGGGGGGGGAGAGATGTGACTTGGGAGTTGGAATCGGGTAGAATATTTTTACACCAAATCTTATCTGTCTGAGGTGTACACCAATCTTATTGCCAAGAACATTACATTATGAACGAGAACGGCACTCGTATGAGCGCATACCGCGCATACCTTCCGCCACACCAATTGCCTGATCCATTGAGAATATATGAGGCCATATACATTTTTTGAATATCATGCCTAACGATATCGTTTTTTGGCCCTATTCTCTCAATGGTGAAGAAGTACTTAAATTGAGTGTTCGGATCTGGTATAGATCTTTCACCAAAACTAATCAGTCATCCGCGTTCACACACCCCAAACCTGCCCACCAAATTTCATCTGATCCGTCCAAACTTTTTTGAAGATACCGTGCATACCAGACAGACAGACAAACAAACAGAGAGGGTGAAAGCATTACCTCCTTCACCTTCGTTGGCGGAGGTAAAAATTCAAATCTGCCTCCGTTTCAGCTTTGAAAAATTTATTTTTGCAATGATGTTTCAAACACAAGGAAGAAAACACACAAGAAATTCGCACAATTAATGGCAATCCATCCAAAATCACATGTTCTATCAAAACACCTCCAGCACAAAAAAGATTATTTTTTACAACATCTTACAATTTAAAAAACTACTTTCAGAACAGTTTAAACTTACACATAAAGCATCTTCAAAAAACTTGCAAGGCCTTTTTGATTTTCAGGACACCGACCCAAAGAGCAAATAGCACATTAAGATAACACAAACAAATATAAATGCCCTTATAGGGCCAGCTATTAAATTGTATAACCAAATCAAATACTTCTCACAACCCACCAACCTTTGTGCGAGGGAGTCCTACATTTAAATGTTGGAAATTAGACATAAAAACCCCAAAAACTGAAAAAAGTTATGTTATGGGGAAAATAGAAGGAAAAATGTAAGCTATGACTTGGGGAGGGGAAAAAGAAAAAAAATATCTGTATGGAAACATACGTGGTGTGAGAAAGGATAGAATTGTTGTTGTAGTTGTTAACAAGTGCATATTGGACTGGACCTAATTCTGGAATTCAGTCTATTTAGTTCTATCATTCACCGAGGGAGGGCTGTTGCTTCTGATGCCGTTTGCCCCTGGCATTATTGAGGAGGATTTAGAGTTTGGCCAGGGTGTCAGAAATAAACTTGCCTCCTCGTATGAAAGCCACCGTGAGTTCTTTAACGTCACCAACTCACGTAAGCAGATGGGACCACCAGTTTAACGTCCATTCGAGGAACAGTGTACACATTGATGAATCATCCTGCACGGCAAACACCAGCGGTAACAGTTTATAGCCAGGCTGAGATTACCCGGGTTATACCAGGCCAGACAGCTCAGAGGTGAGTGTGCATAGCTCTGGCTATCCCTCAGCCTAGTGGTAGAGAGAACGTGCAACAAAAGCAGAAAGGTTAGAACAGAATATGCGATTGATGAACATCAAATCGTTTGATTGTTCGATAACATTTCTGTAAGAAGCCTTCCACATTTACCATACAATCTTGTCATGGCCCTGACCTGTTTCTCACTCACTCTCCAATAGCACAACAAATGTCTGTATTTCCTGCTGCTGTGTCCAAAAAAGCAGTTCAAATGTGCTGGAAGTTTTGTCATACCAATTGCCAATGCAGTGATTTAAAGATAGCTAAACAACATTCGTTTTTGCTCAATAAAGAAAAACCTCAAGATAAATGAAGGCTGAATTTTTAAAATGGCACTTCTTCAGTTCTATAACGAATACCAAAGGATCTTCTATCCTTTCACGTTTTTTCTAAATTTTTCACCAAATGTCAAAAGGATACATAAAAAAAACAACCACAATAAAATATTTACATTTTCCCTCAAAGTATTACAAAATCAATGATTCAATGATGCATCTTCTCATCTCTACCTACAATTTTACAACATCCATGTGCAACATAAAAAACCCCACAAAAAATGGCATAAATAAATTTTCGCAATAAATAAAATCAAATACATATCGTTTTTTATATCTGCTGTGACACCCTTCGATTTATGCTATGCACAAATCTCCATTCTGCACAACAGAGAAACCAAAAAAAAGGGGGGGCCTGGGCTTTCATCCGAAAGTGGCCCTGTTGATAAGATTATACTTATTAATAGGATATTGATCAACCAAAGATATGTAAGTGCCATGAGAATGAACCGTGCAGGTGAGGTTTTGAGCATTAGCCCATCAGATAATAAAAGGGAAAAGGGCTCACGAGTCCAAATGGTTAAACTGCACCGCAATAAACATACTCCAGCTTTTCGGAGATTAAAATCCAATCAATTTATCTCTTAATCTTTACCTAAGACAAAATGACATACCCTTCACAGAGATTAGTTTTCCTTTGCTTCCTATTGTGGTGGCTTGTTTTGAACAACACCAATTAAAAATTGTCCCCAAAAATCCAATCAAAACCTCATGTTAAAAGCATAATTTCACTTTTATGCAAGAAAGATGACATGACAAACGAGCCAGTGTACACAACGAGTCAAAAATATAACATCATGAACTTAAGAAACATAAATAAAATAAAGAAAGTTCTTGCACAGAGCAACGCATTTGAGAGACACCAAAAACTGCAGTGTTATGTGGTGGATTAAAAATGGTACATCTGCAATGTAACTTTTGAGAATAAAATCAATGCATGTCGAGTGATGAGGAATTCATTCATTGACCATCCCCTCCAGGTTCTCTTGGATTCGGTCGTATTTTTCCATCGTTTCCGGCCGTCAAGAATTTCCCATCGTGTTCTTGCAGCAACTGCCAACCTTTCTGTTGTCCAAACCTCACTGCCTCATCCCACGGAGTGTTCCCCACCTGCCCACAGAGTCCATCATTGGGCTGGCATTTCCCAGAATTAAGTTAAAATTGTGTTCAAGTTTGCACCCTCCATTAAATCCAACATATAACTAGGGAATGGGCACTCGTAGAGTGCATCGTTCACCCCGCACGTTCATGTTCTGAACAAAAAACATTCATCGTTAACTGGAAAACGCTACCATTATGGCCCATTATACCCCTATCATCCATCCACCCTATTATTCAAGTGTTTCTTGGGCATGGGTTATGAATGTCATAAAAATAATCTTCAACTCACATCAGGTCATTAGATCAGGACCAAATGAAGCTTCAGATTTTTTTGGAGAAAGATTTCCAATTCAACCAATTATGGCTGAAATCCACTTTCACAGACATCATTGTTATCACCACTATTATTACCCCAAGGGAGTTATGACATTATGCAAGCTTAAAATTTTTCTCGTTGAGTGGTTTCGGAGAAAAAATGATGCCCCAATTTTTTCCCCTTAATGATAATCCAATATGTCTGGCCATTACCAGGTGACCTATTGATTCAGATTTAGCAAAATAATTGCTTCGTGGGAGTCCCTCCGATGTTAAAATTTTTGCACATTTTGTCTGAATCGGACAAGCGGTTGCAGAGAAAAAACATTTTTAAAGTGAAATATAGACGGTGGACACACACACAGACACACACGTGCAGAAGAACACAGACAGGGGCATTGCAATGGTCTCACATCCCCTTCAGGGTTTGAGACTAAAATTCACAATATTCAACAATAGAATGTATTATAATTCCTTTTTTTTGGAGTTATTCTTCATAAATTTAACATTGCATTTCGTACTCTAGGTCTAGTCTACAATCGGAAAAAATGTCTTGCTCATTTATCACACAATTGCTTCAGGGTGTTCTTGGGGCAGAACAGATCCATATCATGCATCAATTATATATCAGACGCACAATGTTTCATAAAAAAGAAAAAAAAAAAATACCTGTTTTGGGTGAGATGTCAACTTTACGACTCCAGTAGGAAATCGCACTACTTTCCACATGCCCAGTTATAGAATGAGCAAATAAACAAGTTACACAAGACATATCAATAAAAATCACTAAACACAAGATTAAAAACCCTTCCAATATCGGGGGTTCACTTTATCGCGGGTTTCTACCAATCGCAGCAACGATTGTTTCCGATTCCGTTATCGCGGGATTGCATTTCGACCAATCGTGGTTTTTTGAGCTGAGGAGAGTTATCATTTGTCCCATGAATGAACGGATTACCTTCCATTACAAGCCTTGTTTTGGTGTCTCATGCACCGTTTTTAATGACCCAATGTAAAGCAATGAAACAAAGGTAGTGTGTGTACCAGAGACATAGAAGGTTTATTTGACGTTGGCGTTGAGTTGTTACATTGTTGGCTGAGGAGAAAATTGAGCATTTTTATTTTGTATTACCTTGTCGAGGCTTGTTATGAGAGCGAAAAACACACAACGCACAGCAAGGGGGGATTGAGGACAAGAGGGCAGAAAGAGGGAAGGAGCAAAAACAGTGGAAACAGAGACATTAGATCGGTGGAAGGAGAGGGATGGGGCGCGGGAACACGGGGTATAGAGATGGACATTAGAGGGACTTTCATGAAGGAAAGCGGGCGGGAATTTTAAGGAGGTGGGTTTGGGGTGGATTGATGGGGGTAGAAGGTCGAGGTTTTGGATGGGGTAAAGATAGAGGTGGTTGGTGTACACTGTTTTGAAGGCCTGGAGGGAAGATTAGGATTGAAGAGAGGTGGGAGTATATTCCAAAGTTCGGGAAAAAGAGGAATGAAAGAGTGAAAGTGAGCTTCGTGATTTTGGTAATTTTTACCAGAAGGGGATGCTGGTGGACCTTGAGCGCCCTGCCAGAAATATGGGGGGGGGGGGGGGGAAGACATATCGCGAGGAGGGGGGGGGGCGAAACGGAGAGGAGACGGTAGAAGAAAAGAAAGACCACGCCCTGCCTGCCGGGGGAGAGTGAGAGGCCCAAAGACTCAGCCTTCATCGCGGTGATACACATGATCCTAAATTGCCTTGGTTTCCACAGCGTGAAGCCGAGAAGGTGACGAGGTAGGAGCACATCTCAGAGGGGAGAGCACAGTAACTCCATATGGCTGCGGACGAAAGCTTTGTTTATACGATGGTTCAGGAGGCTCAGGTGGCGCCGAGGAAGGACTTTGCACGACGAAGGATTTCCCAGTCGGCGCGACTGCTTTTGGAGGCCAGGTTGCAAATGCGGTCTTTCCCAGGAAAGATCATGGCAGATGGTGAGAGCCAGAACCTTGAATGAAAAGGGACTTCTTGCAGAGGATTGTTGAGAAGTCGAGGGTTGGGGGAGGTTTCCAGACATTTCCTCAGAGAGAACGTAGTGAGAGTGTTGAGATTGTTCAGGATTGGAAACAACTGTTTCCAAGTGTTGGCACCAGCTTGTGATTTTATTCACATCTTGCAGAGAGTGAAGAGGCTGCTGCTGCCAATCTGAGGATGGACAGATTGGTAAGGGAGTGGGTGAGTCATCATGCAAAGAGATAAGAGGATTTTCCAGAGAGTTGGGAGATCGTTGATGAAAACCAGAAAAAAAGCACAGGCCCAGAACACTGCCTTAAGAACTCCAGCCTGGACAGGAGAGGGGATGAAGAGAACTTCCTTAAGGGCACACGTGACTGTACAGAGAGGAAGTCTGTAGCATGAGTGGAGATTGTCTTGGATACCATAAAATTGTCAGGCGGGTTTGCCAGACTGTATCGAAAACACGCAATATATCTCGGGAGATGGCTCTGATCTCATGCCTGGCATTTGTGGACCTCTATCCATTTGTTGGAAAGTAGGAGCCAGCAAGTCCAATGGTAGAGTGACCTGGTCTGAATCCAAATTGATTGATCTGAAATCAGGCCATTGGGGAGAAAAGGGAAGGATTTATTGTTAGAAGCGATGATGGACCTAACATTGCTGATGGATTGGGAAGGCTGATTGGTCTGTAAATTGCAGGGATGTTTGCACCTTTTTATGCCCAGAGCGGTAAGACAAGTTGCTGCTGCTAAGAAACCTTTATGAAGTTGCTGATTTCAAAAGGCAGATGGCAAATACCTTGAGCAAATGATAGGGTGAAACAGAAGAGAAAAGAGGCATGAGGCAAGATCAGACAGAGCAGGTTTTTAGGAACACATGGGCATGATGCGTTCTGGACCAGGTTGCAGAATCAGAGTCGAGGTTGACAGCAAAATCTCTACCTTGTCGGGAGAACGGACACAGAGTCCCGGAACAGGCTGGGTGTGACTGGATAAGGTGGGTTCATAAAGCGATTGGGGTTGGGACACAAGATTGTTTGTTTAATGGTAAAACCTGCAAAGGACAAGAATACATAAGGACAAACTTTTAAAGTATATTTATTAATCCCTACTGTTTACCTTTAAACCACAATGATACTAATTTACATTATAACACTTAATGGACTTTCCCTAATTAATCCCTAAATTTTAAACACATACAATGTCACAGACTACAATGCAGTGAAGTTCACTCATTTTGACTCTGGAGATGGCAACAAGCTCAAGCAAACAGTTTGCTAAAAATAAACTTTCATCGGGTTATTAAATGATGTGAAGGGTAGGCGTGAGCATGGTTCGAAAGGAATCTAGTCCCAAGGGTGCACACAGATTGAAGCTGACGGGCCAGTCGTTTGTCGTAGAAGTCCTCAGAAGATGAAGTCCTGCATATCACAAAGTATGGAGAAGAAAAGCCATGTTCACGGGTCAAGTTGTGTGAGAGAATTGAAGACGGGACCCCAAACTGTTTAAGGACACTGTGTTACATGAAAAAGGGATGGAGGAACAGGCAAGTTGCCTTTCTCGATTAATGCACCAGGCAAGGAATTATACAAAGCTTTTGAAGTCGTCTCCAGACAACAGCAGTGCAATGTCAGAAAGTAGATTCAACGAGTAGAGGAAGTTCAGCAAATGATACCTCCACTGGGTATGAGAATAAGAAGGTAAGCTTGAATTTCGACCAACCATGTACATGGGTTGGAAGTTGTTTCTTCGTGGCAGGGATGGGGGATTCAATGAACCCTCCCAGGTTTGCATACAGAAGAACCCCGACTCCTCCCTTTACTGGCGTGAATCAGTTTTAAAATGATTTGCGCCAATAAAATTGAGCCAGCACTCAGGAGAATGATCATTTTTATTTTCTCCCTTTGTCTCCGTTCTGTTTCCTTCTCCTTTTTCCCCTTTCTTTTTCCTCTTTCCTCTTTGATTGCAAAAACTCGTCGGTGTTCTCTTACATCTCGTGTTGTAATTGTGCCCAATGCCACGGCAGTCTTGGCTGGTGGTCATTGTGACCAACAGGACTTCAACAGTCAAAACAACCTTCACAAAGCACAATAAATTAAAATACTGGTCCTTAATAGTACACAAAGAGGTTTACCAAATATAGTCAAAAAACCATGATATTTAAGGGCTTACTGTATAATCCTGAGTACCAAAATAATAACAAGTGGATGCACTAATGGCAAATACCTTCACAGCAGCAACATGTAGGCTGTGCGGTAGTCATAATCTTTCTTGCTCATTCCATAGCAGATAACGCAAACCTGAATTTGCAAGAAAGAAAAAAAAAACAGGAAACTTTAAACCTTGATAACCGAAGCCGTTAATTGGTTCAGCAATTTGAAATCTTTGTTGGCTTGTGAAAAAAAAAGATGGATTGAGAAGTAAAATTGCATATACATTTTACATTTCAGCTTGGTCTGCTTCAAGAAGCCTCAGTTATTTTTACCTGCTTGCTTCTGTTTTTTCTTATTTTCAGATTCAAAAATCAAAATACTATAACTATAAAACTGTCTTTACCTCCTCCATGGCCAGAAACATCTCCACTGTAAGCTGCAAAACAGTTAAGGTTGATGACGGTTTTAGCCTTGATGTGAAAAGAGAAAAGAAATAATTCAGAAACTGTAAGCATTATTGATTATGAAATTGTTGAATATTGAGAACAGTGATGAAGAAATTAAGTTAAATTCGTGTTGAAGGAGAAAGAGTGGACATGAAACAACGGAAGAGCGGAATACTGTTGATGATTATTACCACAATATGAGATTTTTGCATTTGATATCTGGTTGAATGTTGATATTCAACCATTCATTTGATATCTTGGTTGGAATTTTTGCAACCAACCAAATTAATATTACATCCAAAAGAGGCGCAAAGGGACTTTTACATAATCGTAGTCATCACCTTGACCTCACCACCCCTCCCGTCGGGATCCAGTTTCTTGACAAAGTGTCGAAGGTTGTCATAATTATGAAATTGAAGACTTGAAAACCAACTTCCTACTAAGGTAAGAAGAGACAAAAGCTCAAAAACAACATGAATTGAAAAGGCATCCAGCAACAATTGGTTTCAACTAAACCAAAAAATACCTGCTGCCTATTCTTATAGCACGTGAAATAATGCTGTGATACATTCTTGACATATCAACAAGTAAAAAAAGAATATAAAATGTTCATAGCCCCCTGTGTTTTAGTAATTTTTGCTGCTATGGAGTTAAAGGGCAAGCCCATATTTATGTACAACTAAAAATGGCTACCAGTCTACCAGTCAGTCATCTTTGATCAGATCGCAAATTAACAGTGAGGGGTACGTGTATGCCATCATGACTGTGCTTTCTGTGCCAGGTTTGAATAAATCAGACCAGTGCATGTCTGAGAAATGGTGGGACACATTTCATAACAAAATGGCCCACCAGTTAGCCATCTTGGACTTTTTTCTCGAAAAAAAAAATTGACCGTGCATATGTTAAGCATTCATTTATTATCTGTGTGCCAAGTTTGAAACAACATCAGTTAAATGCATGTCCGTGAAATGGTTAAGACGTGTTCAACTATCGGTTTTTTTACCAACCTAAAATGGCCATCAGTCTTACCAGTCAGCCATTCTTTTGAATCAGATCACAAAATAAGTTAGGTGCAAGTGTATACCATTGTTTGCTGTGCTTGAGGCATGTTTGAACAAAATTGGACCATGCATTGTCGGAGAAATGGTTGGGGACACGTTTAAGTAACAAAATGACCGCAGTCGGCCATATTGGATCTGATCTCGGAAAATAATGACAAGTTAGTAAGGCATCATTCATTAATGTGGGCCAAGTTTGAAAGAAACATCGGTAAATACAAGTCCGAGAAATGGTTGAGGACACGTTTCCAACACGGGTTTACAACTAAAATGGCCGCCAGTCGGCCAAATTGGATATGATGTCGAAAAAAAAGATATATCTAAGCCATCATTCATTTATATGTCTGCCAAGTTTTTAAACAACTCAGTAAAATGCTGTCTTGAGAAATTGTTGAGGAAACATATTTGATTACCGCGTTTCAAATTTTACAATAAATGGGCTGCCAGGTGCCACCTTGCATCTTATGTCGAAAAAAAATGACATGCATATGTATGGTTCATCATGTGTTGTTTTGTGCAAGTGCAAATAAAATCAGTCAATAATGTCCGAGATATGGGTTGTGACGCACGCATGCACACATGGACATGAAAATCGAGCCCAGCCCCATTTCTGACTCAGTCCAACGAGTTCTAACTAAACATGTGGACTTTCGTGTAATGATGCAAACTATGATGTAAGGAAGAAATAAGGAAAGCAGTATCCAAAAAAGGGGCCTTAATTTACCAATTACCACCACATTTTCAAATGGTTCAAGCAGTTTGACATTGAAGGACAATGCTTGCATAACACTTCACCTGACAGAAGTGGATGCCTCGGACCACTGT
This sequence comes from Eptatretus atami, assembly GCA_035128595.1. NCBI lineage: Eukaryota > Metazoa > Chordata > Myxini > Myxiniformes > Myxinidae > Eptatretus > Eptatretus atami. The sequence goes on along the minus strand of CM068959.1, from coordinate 46,352,778 downwards.
TTAAACCCAGTTTGGTCCATGATGGGGACCAGCAAAACAATGCCCATAACATTGGGCACCACTCAGGGGATCGCTCACAAACACCAGACTTTGCTGGTAATCCACCTAATGGCAAAATCCCACCATCAACAATCGAGGGCAATTAATTATGATTGCCGATTTTTCTCACTTCGCTTGGATATGCATCAAAAATTGATTATTCAAGTCGAGCTACATTCAAGGTACACTGACCCCCAAGCCAAATAAAAAACAGGCATATCCTCCAGCGACGCGGACATTTTGCAGGTGGACTTTGGCGCCTGCGATGTTGCATGCAGCACATGGAAACGGAATTGGGGATTAGGGACGTGTGAACAATAATTGATTAACTTGCGTAATAAAATTAAGTTAATAATATCGTAAACTAATGAATTTCTTAATCAAATTGCTAATAGCATACCTAACCACCGATGGTTCATTCCAAATCTGTACCTTTTGAAATTAATAAGTAATAAATCGAAAATCAAATAATTAATCGATTGATTGATTAATCAATAAATCAAAAATACTTTTTATCGCCAAAATCACTTGTCACTACATGTCCCAAATATCAGCTTCTAGCTCAAAAGGTGCCTGCAGAGATTGCCCAGATGAGAAAGAAAATAAATACAGTAATTAAATTTAAAAACAATAATAATTAAGTAATTAATCAAATTAACTGCATTGATCAAAAAATAAATAAGGTTTTTCCAAAGCACTTGGTCACTATTGTGCTCAAATTGAGCTTCCTAAGCCAAATGATAGCTGAGATATCGCCACAACAACCAAACAAACAAACAAAGAAACAAGAAAGAAGCAAACAAACGGTTGAAAACTGAGTACATCCTTCCGTTGCACGTCATCGCCAGGACATCTTCGGCGTGACGTGGCGCCCCTGGAGTTGGAATAGGGAGGGATTGGGTTACACCAAACGGAATTGGAAAACTGAGTTACGCTCTTTTAGCTGCCCTGGCGATGACGTCGTGCGCGCCTGGAGACGGAGGAAGGGGCGGTGAACAATTATTTATTAATATGAAATTGAAATAGAGTGGAGGCAGAAGGGGAAATATAGGACAATTAACTGATGAGTAACTACAAAAGTGTGAGCGTGACATTCTACGACCTTGCATTACCTGCCAACCCTACGATTTTGCGCGGTAGCCTACCGATTTTCTATAGCTCCCAACGCCTACGATTTTATTGTCAGAATACCGCATTTGGAAATTATTATTGGAAAAAAAAATAGTTGTGTTTTGTTCAGTTTTGCGTTTCGTTTCTCACTGCCAAATCATATTACAGCGGCTGCTTCTAAATTTCTACACAAACTCCTGACCTGATTTCTTATCTCATCGCGATTGGTTATTGCTTCCAAACTAAGCATACCAATCAAATGGGACGGACAGAAACAGCGGGCATTCATTTCCACGGACAACGCGCCAGTTTGGCATTTTCCCATTTCATGATCAAAAAGACTGCCAGTTAACAGAGAGGACTCATCGCTCAGTGACAGGCAACAATGCAAACACCAGAAAAGAAAAAACCACCCACGCTGGTCAACAAGTTTTAAGCCAAGTTGGACAACAGAGTTCAAGTGTACAAGGCTTCGCGTGAGGTAACTTGTAAATATGTTATGAATCAGAGTGGCCAGTCATTCATTCATAAAGATGTATCAGTGAGTTATGTAAACTCTTGCTGTACACGTATGGGCACATACATGTGGAGCTTGGACAGTGTCAGTAATTTATGGGAAATGTGACTGTGATCATGATGTCTTAAGAAAAATAAGATTGGCTGAGTTAGATCACCATGTTAAGTTTTCTCTTTTCACTTCTAAAAATATGTTGATATATTTCAGCTAAACTGTGGTCTCAAAATTGCAGGGATTGCACATTTGCTTCATTTTTTTTTGAAAAAATCCCGGGGGGCAGGCCCGGACCCCTAGGGACACGTGCAACGCCCAGCCTACCGCTTTTCCTTCAAAAAGGTTGGCAGGTATGCCTTTGATCGGTTTTCGCTCACTTAAAACTCCGGAAAAAGCCAGTTGGGGCTTTCATATTTGAGTTACATATATGTTCACAATAACAAACCGTTATATTAAAGTGTGACATTATTGTCTTGTTTCAAATCGGATTTAAATGAGTTTACAATGGTGGTTATAAAATCGATTTAACAAGCAGGGACTTTGTCTTTGATCAGCGTTAAGCCTTCCCCTTAATTACATATTTCCTGCATTAAATGCATGTGTTTAAATAAGGAATGCAACAGTGCATAAAAAATAACAGACAGCAAATTACTTTGTTAAATTTCTTGGTCTGCCAAAGCATCAAGAACATGGAAATTTACAACCCAATTAGATACACAGTATGATAATGATTACCTGTCAATTGATACACGTATTTTGACTGTCAATGATACACAGAGCCAATGCACTCATTTAAGAAAGATGTGAAAGGTGTACAAAATGAACAACATGTGAACGACTTGGCCACTTTGATCAAAAACGCACTCAGCAAGAGATGAGAATCCCATTTCTGATTGAACGAAGAGTCTATTTCATCATATCAGTTCTGTTTTACATTAACAATGATTTGTCTTTGAGTACTGTATACAATTTTGTAAAAGATGGTGATTAGTTAGCAAATGCAGGCAAATTTTTGAACCACTCCCATGTAGATTTATATATATATGCATGTGTCCTGCTAAATGAGGTGGCAGCCCATTGCCTCAGAATCACAAAAGTTTCAAAAACATTACACACCTGTGACATTTGCACTTTTTTGGGCAATAAGGTACGATATCAAATGTGCATATGCATTGCTTTATTGCATATTGAAGTACAACAAAACTTTCAGATATCAAGCAAAGGGTGGGTTGTTTTATTTATTTTTGACCATGGAAACCAGCATTCATAGTCTATAGATACTAATGCACTGTTCTGCGGCAAAACCAAGTATGGAAGTACAGTTATGTGCAAAAGTCTATAGGCCACCACATTTTTTTCACTAATTTGTTATTTCTCTCTTTCAGGTGACATAACCCACACCATGCTCAAAATTATCAAACTTTGATAAGATTTCAATTATTTTGCCTGCTTGACTTTGGTTGATTTTGTGAAATCGAAGGAACAATGAATGATGACAAGTAAGCAGATCATAATCCACCATGGTACCATTCAGATAATGGTCTAATTGGTGACAACTTTGTTATCCAGTATGACAATGACCCCAAGGGACAACTGTAAATGTCTTAAGATATATTTACAAGGAAAGCAGAGTCAAGAAATCAACAGCTTATTGACCTGGCCCCAAAATGTCCTGATCTTAACCATCACTGAATCTGTCTGGGATTATTTGAATCGGAAGAAAACGAAAAAACAAAAAACAAAAGCCAATCATGGGAAATATTGCAGTAATGCATGGAAAAACCTCGAATGAATTTTCTCCAGAAACTTTCAGAAAAGCCATTCCAAAAACCATTTGCTGATTTCACATTAAAAATGGTTGTGTCACCAAAATATTCAAATTTCATACATTAATATGTAGATACATTAATTTTTGTTCTTCAATAAAACATGATTCAAAATGCCAATTGTGATCATAAAAATGTTTATTTCAAGGTGGCCTAAGACTTTTGCCAGTATTGTATATGCAAGAAATTTTACACCTATGATAGAAAAAGGTTTCAAGCACCTGTTTGGTGATTCTTAATGCCTTATTTCTGTTCACTAATTATAAACCAAAAATAAACAATTTTATTTCAAGCCTCTCGTTCACGAGATAATCCAATGTGAAAATTAATAAAAAACTAACAATCCGAATGACATTATTCTTCGTTAAAGATTTGAGCAGCTCAAAACAGTGACTTTACTGGAATGCGAACTTGGCCAGAGAAATGTACATGCCGCAGGAATTGCATGAGGCTGAGTGTTGTTCCGAACAGCTTCAGGACTCAGCACATGTTCGCCCGTGATGGGACAGATTCCACCGTTTGCCAGAGTAGCTGCCAATACACTCCGTACTCGCATGTTACCTCGATAGAACAGAGCTGCAAACACCCAAGGTTTACACATTATATTGTGCACAAGGACTCCCATCAAAAGCATATTGGACCAATATCTACTGAATGTTCTTTCTTGTCATGTTGCTGTGTTGTTTCAAATCACTTCGGCGCTAGTCGCAGCTTGTTCAATGGAAAAGCTAAAAAGCATTCTGCACAGCAGACCATACCCATTTCATGCGAAAAAAACCCCAAAGTTTATTTAAAAAAAGAAAAATAATGATATTATTTTTAATCACCTGAAAGTAAAAATCCAAGCATCCCAAGGTCTGTGCCTTCGGGAAGCAGAATAAAAAACATGCAAAAATTTGGTTACTGCATCGTAACCAAAAACAGGGTGTTGGCCAAAAATTTGTTTCCTACTAATGCAATAAAATGTTGAGGTTCATATTCTGTACTGATTTAAATTCCTCAGCACAAATCCAAGTTAACATCTTTAAATCTTGGCCACAATGAAAGGCCTTTAATTCTGGACCAAAGTTTTGATGGAAATATGACCATCTGCAGGTGATCTCATGAACAAACTCATTACACTGCTGAAGTTATCAGTTAGACCAAAAAGGGAAAGACTAACCCTGCCTTTCATTTGATAAATGCTTGAGGGTTGGAAAGATGGCATAGTTAAGGCAAATTTCCTCATGTGCTTAAGGTATAATAGCAAATTAAACTATTGAAAGGATTGATGGAAATATATTTGATAGAGAACAGATCTGAATAATCCCCCAAGCATTAATGTATCTTGAAACGTGATGTAACAACAGTGCTTTCTCAAACTATCTGATGTGGCGGAACTTGGCAGGTTTTTTTTTTCCAATGTGCAGGGGACCGGTACCATATTTGCTGCCATATTATTATTTTGTTTATGATCCGAGAAAATTATTGTTTGAATATCCGTAGTATTATTAATTTATACCGGAAAAATATTAACTTATATGAATATAATAAAAGTTGACACAGTTTTTTTATATTACAGTATATTTTGTAAACGAGTATACAGTATTACAATATTAAAATATATATTATAAAAATCAACTAGCAAAAGCCTTCAAACATATTATTATAAAACATTATGTATACTGCTTATATAAGTAATAAAATTGAAAAATTATAATGAATTAAGGTAGGTTGAAAAATTAATATTTTAGTTTATCTTAAACTCCAGTGATAAAGAAATTAAAAAAGAAGATTGAAAGGAATAGTCCATAACATTTGAGACAACTTTTTGAAAATGTCGTAATGTTAAAATATGAAATTGATGATATAGGCATGTTAAATCCTTTTAACTTTTACTAATTGAAGGGTGAGCCTGGCTTTCTTTCTTGTTCAGTTATCCAATCGTGGTTCAATTGAGGACGTGGCACGCGCAATGGAGAATTGAATATCCACAATATTCCTTACTTTGTCTAATTGTGCTCTATGGTTGATGAAGCCAGTCTCGCAGAGGTAGGTTGAAGGAAATGGGAGGAGAGTTCTCAGAGCAATTTTCAGTAAGCTCAGGATATTCTGTCTTTTCACTTTTTCATCCAAAAATAAGGCAAGTGCTGTTTTGTAGTTCGAAACTCCTCTTCAATCCTTTCGTCAGCAGACAGCTCCAACAATTTATCCTCCATCGTGACACCTAAGTCATCTCTCAATGGCATAAACGGATTTCGATCCATTCATTCCCTTTCCGTGGATTCTTCTTCTTCTGGAAAGTATGCTTGAAAACGTTTCTGCCAATTTCGTCAAGTTTCTCTGAATGACATTTGCGTGGAGATGTAACATAAGTCTTCTCCTTCATCAGCGATGACTGCTGCTAATTGCTGAAACTATTTTCATAACATCTCTTGGACACTCGACTTTCCATGCTTTCAGCTTTCGTTTTGTCCGTCGATCTTGTCTGCCATTGTAAAACACGAAGCCATCCTTTCCCTGCATGAGGGTGTTGAGTCATTAATATGACAAGATATCAGCCAATAAGCCAGCTTGGCTTAGCAAGGTCACATCTCGGACATGTGACCAGGTTTTGGTTTTTGTCCTGAAGAACTCGGGCCAGTTCGTTTCGTAGTTCAAATACTCTTGACAGGACTTTTCCCTTGATAACCAACGTACATCGGCATGCAATAGGAGCTGTTTATGATCAGCTCCCATATCACATAATGCAGCGGTAATAGTTCTCGAATTTTTCAAGAATAGTCTCGAATCGAATTTCTCGAATTGATTACAATTTTTACAAACCTCGCTGAGGCACATGTTTAGTTCTGTTGAATTATTTTTTTTGGTGGCAAGGACTTTCTCGTGAAGGAAGCAGTGCGTTGACTTGCCATTTCTGGCGGCAAGCCACCTTGATCTGGGTAACCACTCACTGAATTGCCATCCTATCATTTGCGGCAGCACATCAGACATACGCTATGGGCAAAACTTCATATCACCCCATTTTGTTAACGATGTACTGTAGTCACTTCACAGGTCTTGAACATTCAGAACTACCGTAGTTGTTTTTGTTGGTAGTGAAGCAGAGAAAAAACTCTCCTTCAAATTCACCTTCATGTTCAAAGCGCACATACACCATCAGATTGCCATATATAGCAAACGTTCTGTTACATTCATCAAGCTGCAAAGAAAAAGTACTTTGCCAACTTTAATCTGTCCTATTGAGTGATCTTCCATGATCCTGAGGCCAGATCGTGAATTCGTCGAGCTATAGTGTCATTTGAAGTGGCAACCTGAGCCACTCTTCCTTTGCAGGCCGCCTCACCCACATTTCCATGCAGACATCTTTTATACAGGCCTTCACTTAGCGTCTCACCGATTGTGTTATGGCGTTTTAGGCCTTAGCAACTCGATAGTGGCTCTTTATAAGAACCCGCAAAGCACAAGTATTTATGTGTGACACTTCAAAGATTCTGTTTCTGATTGGCCTTTTTAAATCAAAATGCTTTCTTCAAGAGAACTCTTTCGACTTTAAACTATTTCTTTATGTTGTATTTTAAATGCCTCTGAGGTTTGACGGCTTCATGAGTGTTAGCCACACATCTCCACAATACACACTGCAGTTTTGGCACTCCCCCATCATTTCGATGGCTACAAACGAATTGATGTATGAGGAGTCATATTTGTTTACGAATCTGGAAGCCATTGTGCACACAGACAGCCAGATCCCCGTAGCTTAGTTATTTCGATAAGATATGTGTTTATAGTTAGAATCCTTCCTTCTGTTCTAATTGGGAATTTCGCGTGGCGCTACGAGTTATTTTTTAGCTAGGTTTTACAACAACTTACAACAACAACAACACTACACACCACTACAACAACGCCACCGTTTCCCTCATTCTTCCCGGTCGCCATTGCCCACGTGTTCTTGGCTGAAGGCGTGGGCGGAGCCTCCATCGCCTCAGGATCGAGGCTCCGCCCGAAGGCAGGGCATGGACGTTTCCTCAGCGAATGAGCGCAAGGGCTGGAGCATGAAACGCACGCCCCAGCCAATCGGGAGGTGACCACAGCATTCGGACAACCCCTCGTCCAATCAGGAGGCGAGTGCGGAGGAGAAGAGACGCCTCCCCACCTCAGGAAGAACAGAGTGGTTTGTTAGGATGAGGGTTGGGGCAGACAAGAGTGCGCCTCGGCAGAGAAGTGTGATTTGTTGGCGATTGGCTTGGTCTGACGGTTCGTGGTTCGGCGGTCTGCGGTCCTTGCGGTGGGAAAAACGGGATGGTGTCGACGGTAAGGTCGTATGCACGTTGTCGTTGTCGGTTGGCTGTGCGTGAAGAGTTTGGTGGGACAAGAGTTCTGTGGACAGGAGTGGAGTGGACGAAGGGAGTCCGTGGTTGCTTGTTTGCACTTGTCGGTGGCTCACGGAGAAGGCGGTTTTGTCGGCACGTGACGGATCGGAGTTCGAGTGCCCGACGATTCGCCACGCAGGTTCCGTCCCGAACCACGAGCCTGCACGAACTCCGGACGTGCCCCGACGACCATTAGCCACCAGTTGCCGCATTTCCGGAGCACGCTTCCCTGCAGACGGCAGTACTCTTTTACTTGACCTCCAGCTCGTCTCTCCTCACGGCTAGCCGAAGGGAACAATAAAATCCTGGTTCTTTTCTTTGTGTGTGGTCTGTGGGCCCCTCTGTAATAGGATGTATTAAGTGTTTTCCTTTCCTTTACATAACATTCTTTTATTCTGGATAACTCTGCTCTTGTCTCCCCTCCCCAATTTTTCTTTGTAAAATAAACCCCTGTTAAATGTACCAGCTGTTTTCTGTGCTTTCCTCCATTGGCCTAGCTGGTTGCGTGTTGCGAATTGGTAGGGCCGTTCGTGCCGTGGTTTTGTTCATTTGGTCCGACGGCTTTGGTAACTTCCGTCGCGTTACGCCGGATGCCGAGTCGGATTGATAGCGACTCGATTCGGACAAAGTCGGTTGAGGGTTGGTTTTCCCCAGTAGTTGGACGAGTGGGTT
>CM068959.1:46301528-46330040 GCA_035128595.1 Eptatretus atami | reverse complement strand
CAGAAGGAAAGTCAAGTATAATTGTTGTGGAGTGGAAAGATGAAGTTTTTTGTTTGTTTGTTTGTTTTTTTTGAAGCAAGGAGGGGAAATAGATAATGTTCAGGGGGTAGAAAGTGCAGTATTTTGGAAGAAAGAAGCAAAATGAGGAACAAGGTGACAAAAGGGACACATAATTTTCAAAGTAGATATCTGAGTAGTAGGCCTTGAACACTAAAAAAAAAATCGACGAATACAGCACAACAAGGGACAATTTAACACAGAAAATCAGACAGAAACACAAACAACAACACAGGGACAAACATATAACAGAACAAAACATGATGAATCTGGTTCGGAAAACTTTAATGAGGTGGCAGCAGCAGCTGCAGATTCTATGAACAAATGAAAAAATCCCCAAACTGGAAGTATTGGTTCACGAGTCAGTAAGGCCTAAGTCACATTTGCCTCTACGGCGAGGATACGGCGGCCGTACGCCCTCTGAATTGACAGAAACGTGCGCGGCCGCAGAGTTTCTGCAGTGGCCTCAGGGTGCCCTACGCCATTTGGCTATCTTTTACAGGCCGTAGGCGTCGCCGTGGAATTATAACGCGGAGTTATAACTTTTTTAATTTCTACGTTCGCCGTAGCAATTCGACAAGCCGAAAAAAAAAACTGGTAAAAAAAACAAACAAATGAACCCACTCGTTACCGTCCGTCTGGCCGTACGTTCACCTTAGGCCCCCTGCGTCGCCTTGCGGGCACCTTGGGCTACCTTGTGTCTGCCTTGAAAATTCTATGGCCGCCGCAGGGCCCCCTTAAGGTCACCGTGCGACATCAAATCAAAGACCGTACGGCAACCCCACGTTTTCGGTCTCCACAATTTCTAAATACGCCGTGCGGCTCCCCGAAAAATAAAAACATATGTGACTGCTACATTGTGTGACCATGGAAATACTGCGGCTGCCGCCTATAATTGCTAGTGACCGTAGATTTTGGAGACCCCACGGCCGCCGTGGCAAATGTGGCTTAAGTGACCACTATATTCGTTATGGGTGTGTGTCTGTCTGTCTGTCCCGAGCATAGCTCCGTGGATTTTGATCCAATCCTGATAAATTAGGGTGGGAGTTTATATCATGATCTAGTTGTGTTTCCTGAGAATGGGCTGCTGCGCCCATTATGGGGAGCCACGCCCAAAAAACATGTGTTTTTTGGGTGTAGCCGATTTCAAGTTACATCTTCTCCGAGGGGTTTGTCGAATCTGGCAGGGGTTTCAGTATTTGGGTAGCCCAATGGCACTTGCATAGCCCCACGGAGCTCGATTTTTCATTTTCGTCCCAAGGTCAAGGTCACAAGGTCACAAACTTAGAAAATGTCAAAAAAAATCAATAAATTGGGCATCGAGCTCCTAGGTTTTCAACTGTTTCGAATGAAAGTTGGTATGCAAGTAGTGCTCTTCGAGTACTACAACTTTCATCATTTACGTTTTTCCCGATTCCCGCCAGTTTGCCCATGGCGTCCCCTCGAAGGTCAAAAAATAAAAAAGGCGAACCATGTACATTGCTCGTGAACCATCGCCGTCTCCAGACTTGTTGATTCACGAGTCAGTAAGTGATCACTATATTCGTTATGGGTGTGCGTCTGTCTGTCTGTCTGTCCCGAGCATAGCTCTGTGGTTTTGATCCGATCCTGATAAAATTTGGGTGGGAGGTTTATATCATGATATAGTTGTGTTTTCCTGAGAATGGGCGTGTGCGCCCATTATGGCGGAGCCACGCCCAAAAAACATGTGTTTTTAGGGGGTAGCCGATTTCAAGTTACATCTTCTCCGAGGGGGTTTGTCGAATCTGGCAGGGTTTTGGTATTGTGTTAGCCCAATGCACCTGCATAGCCCACGGAGCTCGATTTTTCATTTTCGTCCCAAGGTCAAGGTCACAAGGTCACGAACTTAGAAAATTGCTAATTTTGACATAAAAATCATACGACTGCCCAAACTTTGAGAGCTAGGATGACAATATTTTTTATGCATAATCTTTAGGTCATTCCCCACCTAAAGTCTCGAAACCATTTTGCTCTATCTCGAACACCTTGCCCGTGGCGCCCCCTTCAAGTTTGTTTTTACGCTGATTTCATCAAAGTATGGATAATATCTGAGGAGTGTGAAAATGCCATATAGCCTATATGACGTTATATTGTTCTGGAATGTTCCAGAGGAAGTTTTGCACCAAGATCATAATCCTTGACCTGACCTTTAAAGTTCACAAAGGTCAAATTTTCAAAGTTGTGGGAATCGAACCGGGTTTTCGACCTTCTTCGACGAACTAACTCCAATAAGCTATAGCACATATCCTGTTTCCTTATTTTAATGTCCACAATATTGTTTGTGACCTTTAAAGGTATGCAAAGGTCAAATTTTGAAATTGTTGAACGAAACCGGGTTTTCGACATTTTGCAGCTAATAACCTGTCACTCGTACCACATCATGTTGATCATTTTTATAACTTGGTCAAAAATTATCACATTGTCTCATCCTTGACTTCTGAAACAATCTACATCGTCAAATACCGCTCGTGAACCATTGTCGCTCTCAGACTTGTACATATTTAAACTTATTGTTCAAAGTGTATTTAGTATTTTTGCATTCATTGCAATATTACATTTTGTTATTCTTTATTTGCTATTTCGGTGAGGCATTCAATAATCTTACACACTGACAAGTTCTCAAGCCATATATCAAGTAAAGGGTTTTAAATAATTCAAAGTGAGACACATCGACAACAGAGTAATGACCAAAAACGCAGTTACATGTGATATTAGGGTCCTGACATTGATCACGTGAAAAACCTAGAAAAGCTACTATTTGTTCAAGCCTATCATGTAACAACAAACTCAAGATGTTGAAGACTTCAAAAATGTATGCCCAAATGTATCTCTCTTGGTCCCCTATTTTGGGGGGTTGGGCCCATGGACTATTTTAGTAATATTAAGAAAAGAAAAATGAGAAAATTTTAAGAATCTGAAGCTTTCAGGTCGAAATACACTTTTACTTCTCTTTAAAAGACAAAATGATGCTTGACATTATTAAAATGTTAACTTCCATTTTACTTGGATTAATACAACAAACATTAAAATAAAAAATGTAGTAACAGGAAGGTGATTCACCCATTCATTAATTACTGGAACAAAAAATAGTTTCAAGCATCTAATATGTTGCACATTTTCATTGTTAAAATGTCCCTTTTGCAAAAGAAATGTAGGCCCTCATAGGCCTGTATCACAGGCAGCAATTTCCACACCACTTTGACTTAGGTGTAGGATTTAACACTATGCCCAGAACCTTGAACTCGAAAACCACTGCAAGTTTTCTTCAAAGCTTGAACCCTGTTATGCGTAAATTTCATCACGCATATTTACGTCAGATATTTGGTTCCCTTAATGATTGTACAGTGTACACACATACATCCAAAATATGGAAAATTCAGCCACAAAAATTACAATAATGTGGAGTGAAATTATGGCAAAACATACCCAGAAGTTTTCCTACAGAGACTTACATAATCAAACTTCTCTGAGGTATGGGCTCCTTGCTGGGGAAGGAAGGAACAATAGGTGTGCGCACATGCACATGAGTGTTAAAAATACTCACACAATTCCTCTCCGTTGGCTAGTTACATGCTAGAACACAATTTGTAATGCAAATGCTAACAAATTATAGCTTAAACATCAATCAGCAGGGTAGAGAAAGTTTGTGATAATAATTGTACAAATAGCATTTGTCATTTAGATTTTCAAACAATTTTAGTGTAGCAAAATAATGGTGCAAAAAAAAAATCATTTTCAGGAAATATTTTTGGATAAATCAGATTAACCCCAAATCCATTGCAAAAAAAAAAAATTTCTAACATCAGTGCATGGATGAATCACTAAGTTAATTGTCTGAGAAAACTGTAAAAATAATAATTTACCAGTTGAAATTCTTGCAAAAGCACGACTTGAAAATTAACAGTTTCATCCAATGTCAATCATGTGCTTTTTTGGGGGGGGGGTCATTAACTTAACGATCAATCATTGTGTTTCACAAAGTAGGGATTGATGTTAATGAAATCCATATTCACTTGCTATTTGGGTTAAATTAAGGGCTATGGTAGATACTGTATCTTACCTTAATCAATGATGTGATGACAATCGCACCAGCATTCACCATTGGGTTGTGCGGTATCTCTGAAAACAATATTACAATCACAAAGCATTAAACAAATACAGTCTATACGTTCTATTTGCTTGGGTAGTGGGTCTAAAAAGTAAAGTGGTATATAAGGGATAGGAGAAAATGTTGGAACAGTTTTTGAGAGGATTAAGAAAAAAGATGACATTAATAATGTCATCAGTGAGGGTTCATGGAAGAAGAAGAAAACAATGGCACTGTATTTTAATAAATAAATATTACATAAAGTAACAATGGTCTTTATTAAGGGGACTTACAGTACATGGATACAGTATCTTTCAATTGGGCTCATTTGATTGTAGGTTAAATAAGCAAGGCTGTTTACAATGTAAAACTAGAGCACCACTTGGTAGAGTGCATACCTCCACCATGCTGAACAGTTTACATTTTGTATCCCACTGATAGGCCGAATATCGATCCAGACCTGAACCAAAGTCTAATCGGCTTATACTTGTACCTACCAAACTCATCCACCAAATTCCGTCCAAATCTGTCCACCACTTTTTGAAATATCATGCTATATATCGTTATTGACCCTATCTCTCAATGGTGAAAAACATAACGTCCGTTCACTTTCGGTGGCGAAGGTAAACAGAGGCTGTCATGACAAAATATATACCGTAAATAGTATGCAAGCAGTCTACAAAAGAGTGCAGTGGAATGAACAGAGGAGCAATTCAAAATTCAAATATGTGCAACTGCAGGCAAAGTGAACTGCAAAATGCAAATTGTTGAGTTGAAGTGTGCAAGCACATTACTCGTGTTAATTTGCAGTATGGTTGCACGACAAGAGGTGTCAGTCAACATTATAACATGCAAGTATGTTTTTCATCCAAAATAAAACATTATTTTGATGTTCTTACAAAAGATAAAGGTTCATGGGAGAGCAAGGTATTTTGGGGTAAAACAGTGGCTCAATGTTGGACACTGGATCCAGAGATTATGAGTTCCAATCTAGCAGAAGGGAAGTGTTAAGGATTTTGATTCTCAGCTTGTGCAAATTGAGAAAGTCTCAGGAGCATTAACATGTGATGAAAAACCACGCTGGCTCATGAATGACCTTCAGGGATGGGATAATGTGTGACTCGGCTGGACTGTTATCCACGTGATGTCAGTCCATAGTTTCCTTCAGAGAAACTTGTGGTGGGCCACCTAAATGCGACTTTAAAAGACAATGCCTAATAAATTGCCCCAATAATAAAAACAATAAAATAAACTAGTAACCAGATCTGGATCTTCACAAAAATCGAATCAATTCGTCCTTGTCACACTCCCAACCTGTCCACCAACTTTAGTCGAAATTCGTCCACAACTTTTTGAGATATTGTGCCATGTATCATTTTTAGCACTATCTCTCAATGGTGAAGAATTACTTTTTAAAAATTGCGTATCCAGATCCGGATTCTCAGCAAAATCGAATCATTTCATCCTTGTCACACACCCAACCTGTCCACCAAATTTCATCCGAATCCGTCAACAACTTTTTGAGATATCCTGTTCACACAAACAAACAGACATACGGCCAGACAGACAGGGAAGAAAACATAACCTCCGTCCACCATCGGTGGTGGAGGTAACGATGCCGAACAGGTGAACATTTTCTGGAGGAATGATTAAATTATTGGAGGCGATAACCATACTACAAGGCGACATCAAAATTTATTCATCTTGTCAAAATTTACTTGTTTGGGGTTCTGTAATGAATACGTGCACATACAGATATTCACTTGTCCCTCAAAAACACACATGGTGGCACACTTACTTTCTTCATTAAGTGAGAGCGTGTTGAAGCGCAGGCCACTGGGCTCTTTCCCCACAAACCGGTGCACGTGCTGTGTGCCCAACACATCTACTGCAACAGCATATTCCAGAGGCTTCACACAGGACTGCAGGCAGAATGGCATTTTTGTGTCCCCAACTGAATACCTGTACATGCAAGAAGCAATTTCAATCAGTAGCTGGAAAGTAATGGAGTTAGATTGCTCGTTACATACATCAAATTATGATTTTATATTTGTGAGAGTTCATATGATTGGAAAACTATTCCATCTTCCGATGAAAGGTTACTGTACATCTATAATGGGCCCAATAAGGACTGGTTATTACAAATAAAAACAAACAGTGACCAAATCAGCTTGGGGAATAGCAAAGATAATAAAATATGCTTTCGAAAAATTGGAGTGCCAATGGTTTCACTGGGATGGCAAAGTACATTCTTTAATGTGCAGTTTCCAAGGCTAATGGAAGAGCTCGTACATGTAGTACATATAGTAATGGAGGAGCTTGAACAATGCTTGTAAACATCACTGCACCTATATATGTATAACAAGGACATCATAATTATGAATAGCTTAGAAGGTAATGAATGGTAACTAGGCTGTCAGGACAAAAGCAGATCCTCCAAATTACCTCTGTCCATCAACTGTGCAGATAGACACACCCCACAAGTCTGGACTGAACTTCGCAAGCTGTGGGATATAATCTGCCACCTGAATACACACCCACAATCACACTCAAGGAAAAAATCACAAAACATGCATCCAAAAAAATTAATTTTAACATTTACATTTGACTGCCTGTGCATACCATATTTTAGCCTCAGAGCAAAAAAAAAAATTTCTTCATCAACACAATGTAATGACATGCATTTTAGAGAGAGAGCAAAACAGCCATGCCGGGATAGTAGGCTATGTAATTCAATGTAACTATGGTTGCTTTCTATTGACTGATAGATGTCAGACATCATCCTCTCATACTGAGGTGTCAGAACCAGGGGTGTACAAGTTTCATAGTTGCTGCCAAAACTTTTCATGGTGGGAAAGGTTATGCAAAACAACAATATGTACAATAAAGGCTGCAACATGCAAGCTTTTATATGACCAAGCTGCCTCCATTATAGCCACTCTGGTGTCCATAGATGTAAAGGGCATGACAAAAAAAAACCAAACCCATAAAAAAAATCCACATCACATTCATTTTTGTTCTAAATTACCTAAAACTTAAGGAACATGTGTTACATTTTGTGTGAATTAGGTGTACCAAATATCAGAACCCTAACTTTTAAGACTTTAGTTTGGCACTTAGTCGATGACATGCTCCAAGTGTCCACCTCTGCGCTGAATACAGATTTGAACATGACAGGTGAAGTTGTGGATTACGTGCTGACATTCAGCAAGTGGGATGGACCGAACTTTCTCTGTGATTGCTGGTTTCAGCTCAAAGATGCTTCTCGGGTTATCGTTGTACACACTGTCTTTGAGGTATCCCGAAAGACAAACATCTTGTGGGCTTAGATCAGGGGAATGTGTAGACCACTCAACGCTAAAGCATCGACCAATCACTCTCTCATATAAGTGGCTTGCGTCACCCACTCACGGGACTCATGTGCGGTGTAAGGGGTTGTTTCATCCTGCTGAAACCATTGTTCTTCGCTTCGAAAGCTTCTCCTGTGACCAAGAGCAGCCCAGAACTAATTCAGCACTTTAATGTTGCGCTCAGAGTTGATGGTCATGGCATTACCATCCTTATCTTCAAACTAGAACGGCACTTGGTCGAGCGCATACCTCTGCCAGGCTTAACAGCTTATATTTTGTATCCCACTGATAGGCCTGTACCTTAATCAAATTATAATCGTTCTTGTCACCTACCCAACTCATCCACTCATCCAAGTTTTGTCATCCACAACTTTTTGAGATATCGTGCTATAAATAGTTTTTGGCCCTATCTCTCACTGGTGAAAAATCACTTTGAAAATTCGAGTATCTGGAATCGAATCCGGATTCGAATCGAAAATTCGAATCCGGATCCTCAACAAAATCGAATCAATTTGTCCTTGTCACACACCCAACCTGTTCACCAAGTTTAACCAAATCCGTCTATAACCTTTTGAGATATCCTGCTCACAGACAAACAAACAACCAAACAAACAAACAGACAGGAGTGAAAACATAACCTCTGTCCACCTTCGGTGGAGTAGGTAACCAGAACGGTCCAATGATGTCATGCTTGCTCATTGCACACCAGGCCGTGCACTTGAATGAATGTAAGGATATCTGATGAACCCCATCTGGCAGTACTGTAACTCAGTAGACATTGTTCCTTAATTTGTCTATTAAGCAAATTGTGAGCCTCATCAGAGAACCAAGTGTCGGTGGGAATACCAGACTCCTCTTCAAATTTCTCCACAATCTACTGAGCCATTTCAAGATGGTTGTTTTCGGCTGGGTCAGTGAATTTGTATCTGACTTGTATTTTGTATGGATTAAGTTTCATGTCATCACGGAGAATCCTCCTGAGACTTGACACTGCCAGACC
This sequence comes from Eptatretus atami, assembly GCA_035128595.1. Lineage (NCBI taxonomy): Eukaryota > Metazoa > Chordata > Myxini > Myxiniformes > Myxinidae > Eptatretus > Eptatretus atami. Next base: position 46,321,525 of record CM068959.1, on the reverse strand, counting down.
AAGTTATTGACTGTGGTGGGGAAACGACTTTTTGGACACACTCAATGACCTGAGGAGTTCTCAACGAAGGGTGTCCAGAACTAATTGGTCTGTCCCTGGATTTTGAGTTCCTTCTCAAAATTTCTTTGTTCATTTGAATATTTTCTTTGTACAGGGCATCTCTGCAGTTAAAATTTCTCTTGAACTCTTTTTGACTTTGAACAAAGGATTGTGTTTTGATGTAGGATTATACAGAAAAAGCCTTTTCTTCACTTATCCAGGGCATTGTCGTTTCCTACAAGACCTAAGCTATCATTATCTGAAAGAGAAAATACATGAAAAATAAATCAATGGTGAATAAAACAGAGGGTTTTTTTTTTTGGCACACCTGGTAAGAGAATATTCAAACAATAACATCGCAAAGCTTTTTTGTTATGCACTCACCAAAATTATTATTGTATTCCATTTACAATAAGAAAAAAAAAGAAGAAACAATTCAATTAAAATTAATAAATATTGTAAACACAACAGGCCACATGCTGCCACTCAGACAATGTGTGCAGAACAAGTTTACCTGCAGTAAATGTTCAAATCCCCATTGAGCACACACATGCACAAAGTTCTTGTAAGCTGTATGGTGAATCAAAAACCAATTAATATTGAAAAATAATGGTGCTTTTTTTGTCAAGGTATACAATTGTTTTACCTTGCCCCACGTAAGTCCTTTGGCATTTTCATGAATGCTGTCAATCTGAGCTGTGAAGTTCTGAAAGTCTGGAATAACAAACTTTCTGCGGAATGCTTGAGTCAGAAGAACAATGCTTCCTGCAACACATCTGGTGAAACAGAAGCAAGTAAAAATAAATGACAGCGGTAAACATGAGAAAAAAAAGTTAGAGGTGTGACCAATATGTTTGAAATATGAACAATGTACAGGATGGTCCAAAATGATGTGCAGCTTTTTATTTAATAACAATATTTTTTTATTAACGGACGATTTTTTTTGTTTATTTGTTTAATAATACAAAGGGTTAGTGAAATTTTTGTTTGTTATCGTGAAGAAAATGCTTTATCAAGGAATAAGGAGTAATTCATTAGTAGTTGATAAAGTGCTCATCCAAGCACCACACCTCTGGATCACAGCTGCCACACGGACACTGACGTTGTCAATAACTCCACTGAGAACTGGAGCTGATATGCATCTGATTTCCCTTCGGATGCCACTTTTTAACTCCTGCAGTGTGTGTGGGTTGATTTTGTAAACTTTATCTTTGAGAGTGGTAGGAGGGAGGAGATAGATCAGAAGAGTATGGAAGCCATGAGTTGTACGTCCTTCAAGAAATGAGTCGACCACCCGGGAAATATCATCGTTTTCCAACATGGCTACCAATTATGACATGACGTCATAATTATCAATACAACATTCTACATTAGTAGTCGCTCCTATGGTGAAAATATAGTCTCAATCTGACAAGTGGTTGCGGAGAAAAACACAAGTTCTGTGCGGACAAACGAACAAACAGACAGACAGACAGACAAACAAACAAGAAAAAGACATCATGCAGAGCATGATACTTGCAAAATCAACCCCCTCTCCAAAAGGTTGCCATGGATACATCAAATTGTCCATTTCATCAACATTGAATTAAGAAATTGCCAATCTTAATCAAAGCTCAGGTCAATCGGATGAAAATTAATTATTTTTCAGATTGAAATTGATGATTTTAGAAGTTTGACCTTGAGTTGACCTTTGACCTTTTGACCTCAAAATAGTTGGTTTCTAAATTCAGTAATGTACTGTACAATTGCTGCTTAATTTTCAAGTTAATCAGATGAAATTCACAATTTTTCAGTTGAAATTTGATTATTTTAGAAGTTTGACCTTGAGTTGACATTTGTCCTTTTGACCTCAGAAATATTTGCTTTCCCAATTTGGTGATGGACTTTGCAAATCATGTTCAACTTCCAAGTTACTAGGATGTAAATTGACGATTTTTCATTTGAAAAGTGATGATTTTAAAAGTTTCACCTTGAGTTGACCTTTGACCTTTTGTTCTCAAAAATAGTTGTTTTCCCAATTCAGGAATGTACGATGTAATTGCTGTTTAATTCTCAAGTCAATCGGATGAAAATTGATGATTTTTCAGATAAAAAGTGATGATTTTAGAAGTTTGACCTTGAGTTGACCTTAAAAATAGTTGGTTTTCCAATTCCGTGATGCAATATGCAAATCCTGTTCAAATTGGATAAAAAATGACGATTTTAGAAATTTTACCTCAAGATGACCTTTGACTTTTGACCTCAAAATCAATAGGCTTCTCAGTTCAGACTACCTCTACAACTTGGTAAAGTTTCATTACGATCGGTTTAGAATTGTAACTTGTAGGCGATTGACAGACAGACAAACAAACAGACAGACAGAATAACAAAATCGACCGACCAATATACTTGAAAATCTTTGATTTTGCAAGTAACAAATGAAAAATCACTCATAGAGTGACACTTGGCAAAATGGAATGGCACTCGGTGGAGCAAATATCTCCGCCAGGCTGTATTTACATTTTGTATGCGACTGATAAGTCGGATCTGAATCCGGACCTTAACCAAAATTGAATCGGCTTGTTCTTGTCACCGAACCAACTCATCCACCTAGTTTTGTCATAACTCGCCCACAAATTTTTGAGATGTCATGCAATACTCAGTATTTGGCCCCATCCCATCTCTCAGTGGTGAAGAATCACTTGAAAAATTCTCGTATCTGGATCCAGATTCGAATCTTCACCAAAATTGAATCAATTCGTCCTTGTCACACTCCCAACCTGTCCACAAGCTTTCTGCGGAATCCATCCATAACCTTTTGAGATATTGTGCTACATATCGTTTTGCCCTATCTCTCAATGGTGAAGAATCACTTGAGAAATTCTCGGATCTGGATCCAGATCCAGATTCGAATCTTCACCAAAATTGAATCAATTCGTCCTTGTCAAACACCCAACATGTCCACCAAGTTTAATCTGAATCCGTCCACAACTTTTTGAGATATCATGTAATATCGTTTTTAGCCCCATCTCTCAATAGTGAAGAATCAGTTAAAAATTTAATAATTCTCGTATCTGGATCCGGATTCTGATAATCACCACAATTGAATCCATTCGTCCTTGTCACACACCCAACCTGTCCACCAAGTTTCATCTGAATCTATCCATAAACTTTGGAGATATTGTGCTATATATCGTTTTTGGCTCAATCTCTCAATGGTGAAGAATCACTTAAAAAATTCTCAGATCCGGATCCGGATTCGGATATTCACAAAAATTAAGTGTTGCTGTCCTTGGCTGGTTAACTACAGACACAAAAAAATTCAGAACGACTGCTTGAAAAATGTGGCCAAAAATCGTGTGACAAACAGACAAACAGATAGCCAGACAGACAAACATTACAGACCAACATGGCAAAAAAATGTTTTTGCCAAGTAACAAAAGGACCTAAATGCAATACCCTCTCCTTCGGTGAGGGTAATGAATGCATGTGAGGTCGTGGTAAGCCACAACCTTAACGCAGTAGAGGGAAGAAATTGACTGAATCAACACAGAGAGGAGATTCCAAAAGCAGGAAAAGAGGGGAACAAAGGATTGCAGGGGAGCAAGAAGCCTGGACTCTGAAAGGTTGACAAGGAGAGGGTTGCTCATCATCATTTGACATCAGCATAAGCCTGTGGTCGCCTCCTCAAATTATACACCACTGCCACTTTCAACAACGCATCTTTCCAGCGCTGCCATTTTGAGTTCAGTGATAATGCATCCTGACTACTCTGGGATGTTATCGACCCAACGCATATTTGGTCGACCTACCGAAAGACGACATCCCTCCGGAAAACCATCCACTACAGCTGCTGCCAGTCCACCATGCCAAATCACGTGGTCCAGCCATGCTGCCTTGTATTCCATCACATTGCTACTGCTGAGGCACCATCGGTCACCAAACATCTCGATTAAACTCTCATTTGTAACACGGTCATGTCACTTGATGTTGAGCAGGTGTCGCCAGATAGTTCAGCCAAAGCAGTTTAGTCGCCTGATGTCGGTTGCCTTCAACGACAAGGTGGTGGCACCGTACAGTACTCTTGACATGATTAGCAACTGAAAAAGCTGTGCCTTTGTTTCCAGGCTGACACGGGTGGAACACAGGTATTTACACTGCTGAAGGGTGGATTTGCCCATACCTATCCGCATTCGCACCTCCTTGCTGTCATCCGAATGTTTCTGAATGAACATTTTTACCCTGCTAGAGCTGGGGAGGGGAGGAAAGGTGAAAGTACAGGGGTGGGGGTGGGGTAAGACTGGATGACAGACAGTACATGATCACAATACCATCAACCAGTCCACATTAAGAAAGGAATAGGCCATCTGTGCAACCTTTTTATGCATGATACACATGATTATCAAAGCCTTGACATCCATGACTCACAGGAGCAAGAGGTGGGATGCAGGTGTAATGGCCCAAAAGGACGAGCAATGCTCCATTATGCTTCAGACAACTGTTTTACAGGCTGTGATAAATTCTGAAGAACCAAAGAAGGACTATTTCTATCTCAGAATGCCCTACTGGATGCACCTGGTTTTAGCATCCAGCTGGGAGATGTGGTCTGCTTAGGAGAGGTCACGATTGAGAGTGAGGTCCAAAAGTTCAAGTGATTGAAATTCTTCAAGAGGTTGATCACAAACTAGTGGTCTTACTTACTAAAAAGTTGTGGTCTTGCTCTTCCATGAGCCTAAATTTTGGATACAAAAAGGTCTTTGCAGTGAAACAGTCATGATCTGGGAATTACCTTGATTAAAAGTTACAACTCACCGTGAGGATGTATATTTTATTATTGGACAATTCATAACTGTGGATGAAAACATGAGTATTGAAAGTCATGTTGGCCATGAGAATGCAGCTGCTGCCACTGTCAGTAGAATGGAGAATTGTTTGCCAGAATGTGAAAATGTGGATTCCTCTGCACAATTGTAAAGATAATAATCCAAGGAAATATTGGTCATTAATGAAAAGCAAGAGGCGAATTGGGCCGAATATGCTGCAATGGAGCATTCCAGCCTCTCCAGGTAGAGCAGTTGATAAGGAATGATCAACATCTCCAAGCTGTTTGTGCACATGGAGGACAATGGTCAGCCAGGCATGAAGACAGTTTTGAATGTGACATGCAGAAAACTTGTTAATCAGAAAAGGGTGCCTGACTATGTTGATGAGAGATGTGTTGATGAGTATATGTCTCGGGAGACAGGCTCAACCTAATTTTTCTGTTTTAGGTAAGACTAGAAGTCATATGTACAGATTTGAGGGGCCAGGGTGGAAATTTGAGAGCTATGAGAAGTGGAAGAGAAATTTGAGAGGCCAGGGTAGAAATGGTTGAGAGGCCAGGGCTAGGCAATTGATCAGGAATTAGATCAATGGAGAAAAGGAGTGACTTCACGTCAGCAATGATTACGGATTGTGTTGCTTTGCATATTGTGAGAAGCTGGCTGTCCAGTTTGTAGTTAAGTCAATCTGTCTTTTCACCATTATTACCTCTGCTACCAAAGGTGGTCAGAGCTTATGTTTTCACCCTTGTTTATCTGTCTGCGAGCAGGATATCTCAAAAAGTTGTGGATGGATTCAGACGAAATGTTCACTTCCGGTTCTGCGTTTGGAGCGTCGGCAGGTCTCCTTCAGGGCTCTCTGCTGACGTGTGGTACTCTTTACTGTATCATAATGGACTACTCTTCTACTATTTAAACAGACTGCTCTCAATTCGAACCTTTACTTCATACCTTGCTAAAAATCCAACTGTTACAGCGTTTCTTCTCTCGATTCTCTTAATTCGCCTTATTGCATCCATCAAGAAATGTTTTAATCGCATCTCTGACCGAAAAATTAAAAAAACCCCACTTTGCTATGAATGTTCGCTTCCATCAACCATTCTTTTTTTCCAATTTCAGTGCCAACTCACCCCTCTCTCTCAAAGCAACCGTCACACTCTTCTCCCTCCAAGCCTCCTTCTCACCTCTCTCACAAACTCCCACTCACCCTTCTCCACCATTCACCCCCTCACTCACCCTTCTTAAAGTTGCCCCCCCTCTCTTCCAAAGCTGCCTCCTTCACTGCCCTCTCACCTCCATCTCTCATTCCACCTCCTCACTCCTCAACCGCCTTCTGCCTCTCTTGTCCACCCTCCCCCCAGCACCACAGCCTTTTCTCCTCCTCATCCGGCCCCCTCCCGAGCTATTCTGCAATCCCCCACACTCTTTCAACAACCCTCCTTACCTCCCCCCCCCCTCGTCCTTGTCTCACCCTCCCCCTCCCCTCCCCCCTACACCCAAATCCTCCTCCACTCCCTCTTCATTACAGTGTGGACCTCAAATATCCGGGGCCTTCGCTCAAACCTTTCAAATCTTTCCATACAGGTTGCCACTGACAAACCAGACATAATCTGCTAACAGAACTTTCTCCCCCAAGAGTGTCTGACTCCCAAGTATCTATCCTGGTTACTCCCTCTCCGGTTTGACAGAGCTGAGCCTCGTCCTGGTGGAGGAGTTTCTCTCTTCATCAAAGACTCTTTCCTCACTCTCCATGCACTGCTCTAACTCCCCCACACCCAGGAATACCTCTGGCTACGGCTTCCCCTCCACTCCACCTCATGTTTATATGTGTACTGTACCGTCCAACACAGTGATAACTCCATCTTCACCTCACTATGTGAAAACATGGACAACTTCTATCTTCTCATCCAAACTCTCTCTTCCTCATATGTGGCGACTTCAATTGTCATCGTGCCAGTTGTCTCGGTGTGGGTACCTCTCTCACCTGTCATGGCACTTCAGCAAAAGCTTTCTGCGACTCATTGGGACTGACTCAATCGGTCAACTTCCCGACTCGTATCTCACCAATGGTACTCCATCTCTTCTGGATCTGATTTTAACATATTTCCCTGACAATATCTGCTGCTCTTCCTCCGCTCCAATCGGTTCTTCTGATCACGTCCTTGTCAAAGTGGACATCTTCTGGCTTTTATCAGAGAACCACCTCACCACCGTCGAGTCTGGCATTTCACTAAGCCGACTGGCAGGGTCTCCAAGCAGCTATCAAACTTATAGACTGGTCTCCCATCGCTACTTTCTCCAACATCAACTCATCCTGGGAATTCTTTCAATGAAACTTGCTCTCCCTCATGCACAATTTATCCCTCTCGTCTTCAGTTGTCCTACCTTCCTCCCGCTCATGGTTCACTAAGCTTGTGGCGAGGCAGTTGTCCTGAAACAACTTGCCTTTCCCTCATGGAAAGCAAACCAACTGAGGAAGAAATCTCAGTTCCTTCCATAAAGCTCGGAACAAGTGTGTATCTACCCTCAGGAGAGCTAGAAAACCATCTTTCTAAGCTCAAGTCGAACTTTCAAACCTCTCTCCCTCCTCAAAATCCTGGTGGCATCTAATCATATCTGTTTCTGGTGTATGTTCACCCTCCATCCCTCCCTTACCTCAAATGGCCGCACTGCTGATACCGCACGTGAAAAGGCTGAATGCCTAAACTCGGTGTTTGTGGCTAAATCTTGTGACCAAAACCCATCGCTTTCTCTACCACCTTACCCAGTCGCACCCAACTGTCCCTGGACTCTGTGTCTTTTCTCTGACAAGGTGGAGAGCTTGCTGTCAAACCTCGACTCAGATTCTGCAACCCGTCCAGACGGCATCAGCCCACGTGTCCTAAAACCTGCTCTTCTGCTCTTGCTCACCTCTCTCTGTTCTATTCACCTCTCATTTGCTCAAGGCCATCTGCCATCTGCTTGGAAATCAGCAAACAATACTGCCCTGCATAAAAAAGGGGCAAAAACAGATCCCTGCAACTACAGACCAATCAGCCTTCTGCAATCATCAGCAAGGTTATGGAATCCATCATGCTTCAGACATTAAATCCTTCCTCTTCTCCAATGGCTTGATTTCCGATCATCAATTTGGTTTCAGACCAGGTCACTCTACCCTGGATATGCTGCTTCTGCTCTCCCAGCAATGGATGGAGATCCTCAATGCCGGACATGAAATCAGAGCCATATCCCTGGACATATCACGTGCTTTTGACACGGTCTGGCACCCTGCCCTGCTCACCAAACCTCTTCCTATGGTATGATGGTACCAAGGCCATCTCCACTCATGGCTCGCAGACTTCCTCTCCTGTCGCAGTCAACGTGTGGCCCTAAATGGAGTTCTTTCATCCCTTCCTGTCCAGGCTGGAGTTCCTCAAGTAGCGTTCTGTGCCCTGTTCTTTTTCTGGTTTTCATCAATGATCTTCCAACTCTCTGGAAAATCCTCTTTATCTCTTTGCTGATGACTCCAGCCTCTGCTGTACCATCTGTCATGCCTCAGACGAGCAGCAGCAGCCTATTTGCTCACTGCAGATCTTGATAAAATCACAAACTGGTCCAACACGTGGAACATGTCTTTCAATCCGGACAAATCTCACACTCTCACTATGTCTCTCCGAAAGGACCGTTTAGAAAACCCTCCCATCCACTTTCTCAACAATCCTCTGGAAGAAGTCCTTTTTTTCAAGCTTCTGGGTCTCACTATCTGCCATAACCTTTCCTGAGAAAGCCACATTTCAAACCTCGCCTCAAGCCAGTCACCGACTGGGAATCCTCCGTCGTGCAAAGTCCTTCCTCAGCCCACCTGAGCTCCTAACCACTTACTAAGCTTTCGTCCCAGCCTGGTGGAGTACTGCTCTCCTCTGAGCTCGCTCCTGCCTCCCACCTTTCTCGGTTTCACGTTGTGGAAACCAAGGCATTTCGGATCATTGGCATCTCCGCCGCGATGAGGCTGAGTTTTTGGGCCTCTCACTCCCTCACCATAGGCTGGTCGGTGGTCTTTCTGTCTTCTACCGTCTCCTCTCCAGCCTCGCCCTTCCTGCTCTCTCTGCGATTTGTCCCCACCACATTTCCGCAGGGTGCTCAAGGTCCGCCAACAACCCCCTTCTGGTAAAACTACCAAAATCACGAATCACTGCTCACCTTCACTCTTTCATTCCTCTTTTTCCCCGCCTTTGGAATAAAGTCCCTCACTCTATTCAATCCCATTCTTCCCTCCAGGCCTTCAAAAAAGCTGTTCACCACCACCTCTTATCATCCCCCATCCAAGTCCTCAATCTTTTCTACCCCCGATAATCCACCCAAACCCACCTCCTTCAAATTTCCTGCTTTCCTTCCTGAAAGTCCCTGTAATGTCCATCTTCTATTCCCCATGTTCCCCGCCCCATCCCTCTCCCTTCCACAGATCTCCTGATATCTCTGTTCCCCACTGTTTTGTCCTTCCCTCTCCCGCCCCTCTTGTCTCATGCCCCCCTTGCTGTGCGTTGTGTGTTAGCTCTCATATGAGCCTCGACAAGGTATACAAATAAAATAAAAATAAAAATTTGGTGGTTGTGTGACAAGAATGCATCTTGTTGGTTGTGTGACAAGAACTAATTGATTCAATTTTGGTGAAGATCTGGATATGGATCCCAGAATTTTAATAGTGATTCTTCACCATTCAGAGATGATTTCAGACGAAACTTGCTCGACAAGTTGGGCGTGTAACAAGGACAAATTAATTCGATTTTAGTGAAGATCCGGATCTGGATACTAGAATTTATAAAGTGATTCTTCATCATTGAGTGATACAGCCAAAAACGATATATCGCATGATATTTCAAAAATGTTGTGGACTGATTCTGACGAAACTTTGTGCACATGTTGGGTGTGTGATAAGAGCAATTTGATTCGATTTTGGTGAACATCCGGATCTGGATCCGAGAATTAAAAAAAAAAATTCTTAGTGATTCTTCACCATTGAGAGATGGGGCCAAAATTATATATAGCACAATATTTCAAAACGTTGTGGATGGATGACGAAACTTGGTGGATCGGTGATAAGAACAAACCGATTCGATTTTGGTTCAGGTCCGGATGCAGATCTGGCCTGTCAGTGGGATACAAAATGTAAACTGTTCCTCCTGGTGGAAGTATGCACTCCACCTCGTGCTGTTCTATTTTAGATGTGGTGATGTTTTCAATATTCTAATAATAAGGAAGGTGGCCTGAAGTGGAGGACCTGCTGAAAAATACAGACAGAAAAGAAGCCAGTTTGTTAAAGCATGTTTCGAGCTTTGGATATATCATTAGTCATTGAGAATCTTCTTGACCTTCTCAGATGGAACATTCAGTGTCCAAGGGACAGGGGATAATAGGACAAAGACAGGATGGGGTATCTTGTGTATAACAACAGTAATTGTGCAATTATTACAATCAATGTTATGTTAATATGTAGATTCGCACCAACCTTTGTACAGTTTATCATAAAATTAAATATGATTATTTTTCTTTCAACACAGAGAGTTAGCAATCTCACAAGGCGTAATATAAATGTGTGAATCAACCGTCGCCATCGCCAAAACATTCAAAGGGTAACTGTTCTTTGTATCTATTTTTTAAACCGTAATGTTCCAATTATAAACTGCACTGTATACAAGTCACAGTCCCCAAGTACTGATATTTTTGAAAAACAAACTCGTGTACTATAAACCGCAGCTGTAAAAGACCTACTGGTACTAAGTTTTTGGTGACATACGACGATGTGGCCCGTTAAAACACTACAACGATAAACAATGTAGATTATTTTGTTAGCAAGGCATGTTTCATTGAGAAGACATGTTTTCTTAGCAAGGATTCCATTGTGGCATAGTGGAAGAAGAGAACCGGAATAAATTAACACCACCAGGCAAAGTATAAGCTGCACTTATGTGTTAACCACAATGGATAGTTTTGGCTACAAAATTCGTGAATAAACCATGGTTTATAATTGGAAAATTACAGTAATCCCAGGCACAGTATTATATCATACATTATTCAAGACCAATACTATGGAAGAGCCATGTGCACACATAAACAGCTGCACGTACTTATGGAAAAGCTCCTTGTCCAGCGAGATCCCATCTGGTGACGTCTGCACCACCTTTCGAAGGGTGTCCATCGAGTCCTTGAGTCGAGGATCAGAGGTGCTCAAACCTGTTGCCTTCAGTGCCTGCAGAACACAACAAGGACTCCTTGTTTGTTTTGTGTTTTTTCAAATCAATTTCTGCTTTTAAATCTTGACACCTGTAATGGCACTCTCAATGAAAAATCGAAAAGCATACAAGAAAGAGGATCCATCGACAATAGATTCCAATCTGAGATCGTTTGGTAAAACCAGAATCATTGTGCAAACAACATTCTAATTCGTAGTCCGACGCTTGGCAAGTTATATTTTTGAGAACTTCCCATCACAATCATGCAAGGCTCAAAATGATTGCAAAACCACCACATGGGATGTTTAATAAAGTCCACTTAAATCTAATGACTTTGACCAGCTGTCGTTCCATTTTTAAATGGTAATCATGTCACAGTGGATGGTAATCTGATTGTATTTAAATGGAAAAGTGGAAGGACAATCAGGTCATGGAGAAGCCAGAGTTCGGGTGGCTTTCAAGACATTATAAATTGCGTCAACCCGATTGTGCCACCTGCGGAGACAATGCACCTGAAAAAGCTTGCCCCATGTCACTCTGGCTTAACCGGGTTTAACCTCCCTCCAGAATTTCCAATGATTATAACGCACGTGATGACACATGCTAAGACCGCTGCCAATTGTTACTCACCCCCACCCCACACCTTCCCTCCCAAAGAAGGTGTGCAAGAGGTAGGCTCACATGAGAATTGATAATCGTAAACATTAATGCCAGTCATATTTATTTATTTGAGCAAAAACAACACATATTACCATTTACAGTGAGAAAAAAATGCAATCGTTTCACTTACATTGATAAATTTTACTACGGGGATCGTATTTTGTCCTTCGGCAATAGTATCAAACAGTAGATCTTCAAGCCTCATATCAAGAGATGATGTCTCCCTGGAAATAGAATGATGGCATTTTTGCATGGAGATGGTGCTCACATTTAAAATATATATATTTTTAAACACACAGGGCATCAGGAGCATCTCCAGAGTCCGATAAGAGATAAGTGTGAAATAATAATTACTTCTGTATCCATCTTGTCCACACCATGCATCCTCCCCTACCCCTCATTCTCCCTCACACCCGTTCTTCAAAACACCTGTTTTGTGTTTCCCTGCCCCTCTTGTCTCCTGCTCCCTTTGTTATACATTCTCTGTGTTAGCTCTTATACGAGCCTCAATATTGTATACAAAAATAATTGTCCAAGTCTCCCTCTAATTTGTCCTTCAACCCTGCTGTTGGTGTTTCCCCCCTCTCTCTACTATTCCTTTTGTTCTGTTGCATCCTGATCCATTCAATGTTCTTGCTCTTCCACGAACCTTGACCATGTACTATGTTATAAATATATAATATATTATATTATATATATATATATATATATTTATATATATATATATATATATAATTAATTAATACTTAATGTCGTTCTCTGACATGAGATGAACGCAGTGATGTTACTGCCACAATGTATGTTTGTCCTGTCTGTGGCTCCTGGAAGAGCTATCTCGCAGCATTAATTACAAAGATATAATTTCAGATCTAATAAAATCTCTGTCTGTATGATATGAGTCACCGGGTTAAAGCCTTCGGGTTGGAAGTGACTCTTTGGTGTACTTGCGCAGGACTTTACGTCCATTGGAGATTGGTGGAGCACTCGTCACGCTCCACACATTTCAATATATATGTATGAAAAACGAAGACCCACCACCATCTCTCACCTGTGAAAGGAGGAAATAACCAATTAGCTCTCACCTAATCAATTAAGCCCAGGTGGAGAGGATTATATAAATAAATTGACTCCTCCCCTGCTCTTCTAGCCAGAGAAGCTGCATAAAGCAACCAAGAAAGGCTACCAAGGTAAGCCCTTTGCTGTTACAAACCCTTCCCAGAGTTCCTCGACAGCTGTAAAGACATTCACAAATAGTATACACATGGGAATCCCAATACGACACACGCCCCTCAGCTGCCGGACCGGTTTCATCGCCTGTTGGCGAATCATCAACAGCGCAGACAGAAATGCATACTAATGAGGCTACCAAGCATGTACCACATGTAAACGTCAAAAGCAGTCAACATACACAACCAGTGTGACCACTCCTCATTTTCATAAATGCCAAGGTGAGCCAAGGAAAAAAGCCAAGAATTCAAAGGTTTCGGAAAGCGATGATAATAGAAAACCTATACGCCAAGAAAACCTATAGGAAACCAAGACGCCAAGGTGAACAATGAATTGCCAAGATATTGGAAAAAGCCAAGGAGTGGTCACACTGTACACAACCGGTCAACAGTTTTAGAACACCCCCATTTTTCCAGTTTTTATTGAAATTTAAGTAGTTCAAGTCCAGTGAATAACCTGAAATGGTACAAAGCCAAGTGGTAAACTGCTAGAGCTTGGTTTTTCAAACCCGGGGGCGTGACCCCAAGTGGGGTCGCCGAGCAAATCGTGCATCAGGCTCGGGCCGTCCCTGTGCAGCGAAAAATATACATGTCTATTTCGATCGAGGTGTTCGCTTTACGGGATGTAATAATAAACGGTTCGTTCAAATATGGGAACCGGCGCAACATTACGCTTGGATCTGAAGGCGGTGCATTTTTTGGCGGGAAATTAGTGGTTTTAATCCACGGCCTCTCAGCTCAGACTCTATCTATAACGTCTATTCACGTTTCCACGTACGACTCGAGACCTTATTTGTGATGGCAGCACCGGCCACCAGCAATCTCGAGAACGTTTTTTACCAGGATAAATTTCTGGACCTTGAGATTTACTACGTGGTGGATAAAAGTGGGCACAGAGCCTCAGTGTGTGATTTGTTTTCGAAGTGTTTCTACGGAGTCTATGAAACAAATATAATGAGAGAGCATCTGACACAAAACAAAGGCGCCTTATCAGGATATAGGATGAGAGCGTTCTTTGAGAGGAAACTTCTTTCACTAAGAATACGCTGTCTACAGAGATGTACATGCCATCAGACAATTCTCGGCTATTAGACGCCTCGTATCGAAGTGTCGCTTCCATGTTGCCAAGCACTTAAAAGCCTCACTCCATTGCCGAAGAACTCGCTGCTGCCATGTGCAAAGGACATCTGGTATTCTCTGATGTGGGAGGAAGCGGCGAGAGAAAACTGCAGTTTACCTTCCTCGACAACACCACCACGCGAATTGAAATATGATCTGGCACGTTAAGCTTCAGTTCACTCACAAAGAATCCAAGAGAATCAGCGTGGCACGCCATACACGTTGGATGAGTCCACTTCTCCACACCTTGCTTATACTCTCATGCCTTATTCTCCCAGCACCTCCCATCGTTTACATCGCTTTGCTGCAAAAACCCACGACCCCTCCCATCGCCTCATTTATCTACGTGTTCTTATCATTCTAAGTCTCGCCTTTCATCAGATCACGCAGCTATCGCAATCGTGACGACGGATATCTCTTGGTCCGTTCATCAGGCTGATAACTTTGTCGATGAGCCTCTGCTCATCAAACCATTGGAGGCCACCACCAAAGCGAGGACATTTTGGGAAAGTAGAGCAGTTTTATCGTGACCATGATCTGGACTTCGGAAAGTTGCTCGGTTCTACAACAGACGGCGCGCCAGCAATGTTAGGAGTGCGTTCTGGATTCAAGGCTAAATTGCTTGAGGTGGCTCCTCAGACCTCCATGGTACACTGCATGATTCACTGAGAAGCGCTCGCCTCTCGTACTTTGCCAGAAACCTGCAGAGCATGCTCTCAGAAGTCGTAAAAATGGTGAATCACCAAATTGAGCGGCCCTCACACTAGGTTATTCAGGCTATTCTGCCAGGAGATGGACGCCGACCAAAATAATTACTATTCTACACCAAGTCAGATGGTTATCTCGAGGAAACCTTCTTCTGCACGTTCGAGCTCAAAGATGAACTGAAGGTCCTATGCACACAAGGGAAAACGGCATGGTAGCGTTGCTTGAGTCGGACTCTTTGCCTGTCAGCGTGGCATGTTGATTTGAACATCTCAATGTCCTCAACCGCTCCCTCCAAGGCAAGAGCCAACCTCATGATTTTTCATGACAAAATGAGCGGATTTGGTGATCTCTAAATTACTGGCGACAAAGCAGCTGTTAAGCGCTTCAGCCTTTTCCCCCGTCTGTAATCACGCCTGCCAGTACGATGATACTGAGCTCGACAGTCTCTGGGGAGATAGCACGTCACCTTCGGGTGCTCATTGAACAGTTCGAGCACTATTTCCCTGTGACTGGATTGCAGTCCTTTCTTGTGTTCAGGACCCTTTCAGGCTCCACTGGACTGGATTGCTGATGAAGATGATACAGCACAGGAAGAGCTGTACAGCTCCAGCAGGATTCAGGAGTGCAGGCTCTTGCGCGGACGAATTCGGTTGTCGACGTCTGGTGCAAAATGCTGCCGTCGTACCCGACCCTGTCACGCGCCTAAGGTTCTCATGCCATATCCTTCATCATACTTTTGTGGCTTATCTCCACCATGTGTGTGATTAAAACAAAGTACAGAATCGCCTTGAAATGGAGCATGATATGATCCTGGCATTGTCATCTACTTCTCCACGAATAGAGAAGTTGGTTTCGAAAAGCAGGCTCATCCTTCTCACTGATATATCTAAATGTCATTCGGACTAAACTTCTGAAACATTCAACTGTACTATTTGGATACGGCCTATTTCCGTTTACTCGTCTATGAAAACATGACGATGGAATAAAGTAAACAGTAAATGTTCTTGGTCATATGAAATCTTATCTTATAATTATGAATCTTTTGTGTCGCGCAATGTAGAGAGTTCTGAAATTGGTCTAAAAAAAATTTGAAAACCACGTGGCTAGAGGTTAAAAAAAAGTTTAGGTTCCAAAACTGAAAATAAATAGATTATTAATATCAGTTGTATGGTTTGGGAACAAGTATGGGTTAGCAACTGCAGCTATTCTGCAGCAATGGAAGAAATTAAGCCTTGAAGTTGATGCAAACAATTCCGAGTGCATTCCCAACTTTTGTTGATTAGTTACAAACTCTGCTGTATAAAAGCATTGTTGAACAGACTGTGTTGCTACACCCTCTAAGCATTATTTGGACAATATTTACTGCAGGAAGTATATATTTTATCATAATGGTGAGAAAAGACAATTAACAAAGGAAGACAGACAGACCATTATAACCCTTAAAGTGTATCTTTCCTTTGGAGAAATTGCAAGAAGCCAAAGGTGTCAGTGATACAGTTCCTACACCATCAAAAGGCACTTGAAACTGAGGAAACTCTGACAGGAAGAGGTCTGGCACCCAAAGCCACAACACAATCAGAAGATAAGTTTCTGAGAGTCAACAGCTTGTGATAGGGCGCTCACAGGACAGCATCAAGCACAGCTTAACACTGGTCGAAGTAAGAAAGTCTCAGTTTCAACTGTGAGAGAAACTTCGAGGCAGGTTGACAGGTCGAGTGGCATAAGGAAGCCGTTGCTAAGAGTGCAAAATAAGAAAAAGAAGCTGCCTGGGCATGAAGCACCGCTAGTGGACTACTGAAAACTGGAAGAAGTCTGATGGACGATGAATCAAAATTTGAAATCTCGGTTCGTCACGCAGGGTTTTTGTACACCGTCGAGTAGGCGAAGAATGGTTCCTCAGTGTTGTACACCAACTGTCAAACATGGAGGAGGAAGGTGATGATCTGGGCCTCTTTTGCTGGATCCAGAGTCGGCGCGACTACACAGAGTGACTGGCACCCTGAACCAAAAGGGCTACCACAGAATTTTGCAGCGCCATGTAATACTCTCTGGTCTACACCTAGTTGGTCAGAGTTCATCCTACAGCAAGATAACGACCCACAACATACCTCGAGCTATTGTCAGAACTACCTTAGAAGAAAAATGAGACGAGGCTTCAAATCATAATAGCCCAGCAATCTCCAGGACTTAAACCCCATCGACCTGGTTGGAATGAATCGACAGAAGGGTGAACAAAGCCAACCTACAGTGCAAAACATTTGTGGAACTTCTGCAACAGTGTTGGAAGAACTTCCAACAATATTTGATTTCCATTGTAGAAGAATCAACGAGTATGTTCGGCTGTTATATCTGCAAAAGGTGGCTACTTTGATGAGTCAAAAATTTTGATCAAATTTTGTTCAACAAAACGATTACATGATTTCTTTTTTATCTGCAATTGTTTATTTGTTCTCTGCTTTAATGTCAGAGTACATTGAAACATTAAACCACTTAAATTTCAGTAAAAAATGGAAAAATGGGGGTGTTCTAAAACTTTTGACCGGTAGTGTATGAATGAAAAATGAGGACCCACCCACATCTCTCACCTGTAAATGGAGGAAATAACAAATAATTGTGTTGATTTGTCTCAAGTCACAAAATGTCCTCAATATTTATTCAAAAAAGTAATGTTGCAATTTTCTCACAAGGTGTGTGACATGTACATGGCCATTGTCTGGAGAAAACTGTTTTACAATAAGGAACGAGAGCGGAGTTGATGGTGTACCATCGCAGATCTCCATGCTTCCCACCAAAAGCAGAGATGAAAGATGGCAAAAAGTTCCACTGGAAATGAACCAATATCAAATTTTGAGTAAAAAATGTTTTTCCCCATTTTGACCCCTGTAGCCCCAAGTCGCAACCTCCAGGGGCAGGAACCGGAGGTCAAATCCCCCAAAAAATCATTACATATTTCATGCGTCCCCCAATGTTGACTACATATACAAAGTTGTTCGTTGTTGTTCTTCTCCTGTTCCCTTTATAAGGGGTGAGGTCCGATGGCACCAAGCTTCTGCTCTGCGTTGACCACGATACTCATCCACCTCCCTCTGGCCTCAGCCAACTCTCTCCACTCTCCAACCACCTCTACCTTATATATATCCCTCCTCACACAATCCTCCAATCTCAACCACAGTCTACCTCTTTTCTTCCTACCTTGCTCCCTCAATCTATCCACTCTCTTTGCCATTCTCCCTTCCCCCATCTGCACCAAGTGTCCAGCCCATCTCAGCCGGCATTTCACCAATCTTCCCGTCAAGCTCATCTGCACACTAATCTCCTCCCTCAGTTCATCCACCTCCTATCCACCCTCTTCACTCCTGCATTCCTCTTGACTCAGTTGTTCCCGCAAACCTGCAGCCTCTGTCGTCATCTCTCTATCAGTGCCATCGTCTCCAGGCCGTAAAGATAGGCCAGCGTTACATACGACATCAGAACCTTCCCTTTCAATTTTCTTGGTATCTTTCTGTCCGCCATTACTCCCTCCACCCTCCTCCTTGCGTTCGCACCCACCGGAATCCTCCTCCGCACCTCTGCCTCGGATTTACCATCCCCGGTCACTGTTCCTTCCAGACACTCAAACCTATTTCCTTGTCTGATCTTCTTCCCCTCTAACCTGATATCCCTTCCACCAACCTGACTTCTGCTTTCAGCACTCCCATCCATCTCAGTGTCGCAATCACCATCTCTCTTGGGATGGTGTCATAGGCCTTCTCCAGGTTCACAAATCCCAATGCCATTACACTTTGCACCTCCAACCTATTCATCATCAGCTGTCTCAGGGCGAACATCCCATCCATCGTCCTCCTACCCTTTCTAAACCCCTGCTGCTCTTCTCCGATCTCCATCTCCACCCTCTTCCTTATCCTCCCGTCCAGAATATTTTCTAGCACCTTCATTACGTGACTTCGGAGCGTAATGCTCCTGTAATCCTTGTACTTCCCTGGATCTTGAACATCGCCCTTCCTCTTCCATATCGGCACAATTAACCCCCGTCTTCCAATCCTCTAGAATTGAACCTTCACTCATACATATATTGAACATACATATACAAAGTTTCATTAAAAATGGTTTAAAATGTGCTCATAATTGTATTTTTTGGTGTTTCACCTTTTGACCCCATCCCAGGGGTTGGGGCAAAAATGACACTGCTCTTGCACCTTCGTGCTATGTGGTGATCATAACTACCAAGTTTGGTGACTTTCTCCCCAACCATTTAGGAGATAGCATGACGGACAAACAGACAAACAGAGCCGATTCCAAACCCCTTCTCTTACGCCGTCGCTCCACCCCCCCCCCCATCATTCTTTCAAAAAATTGTGGGGACAAATAGAAAAGCAAACAGTTTGCGTGATACAAATTAACAATGGTCCAAACGTTCCTCAAAATTTCAAGAGCAAACAGCATGGATAATGCAAAATGTGACAACCAGCAGAGCATGTGATGCCAAAGCGAATCAAATATTCATAAACCCCAAGAGAGGTCCCCACAGACAGACATGACAAACAGACAGGACAGACAAAATGGATTACAATATCCCCTTGTCTTTTTCAAAAAGTGTGGGGATAATTAAAATCCGCCAAGCCACAGGGTAATGAACACTCTCAATTACTCTCAATTTGTTAAACTTGTTGGTGAGGACACTGGACTGAGATCCCAGAAGACAAATGTTAGTACAGGATACTGACGTACACTGTGTGGGTTCGACTCCGGTTGAAGAAACCAATATAATCATGAATTTAGTTTGAGAGCTCCAGGAAGCCTGGTGAATTTAATGAGAACTGCCATGTTACAATTCAGGACCATCGTTAGGATTTTCAAAGCAGGAGGGGTCATTTCATGGGGATTGTGTCACAGAGTTGGTGTCACCCTCCTTTGAAGCAGAGGGAAGGACCCCTAAAAAGAAATTTTGAACCACCTTTCGCTGTCTGGAAATAATCGTTGGTTGATTTATTAATACAATAGTATGTATGTAAATCAACCAAATCGAGAGAGTGTGTGAGTGTGTGTGTGTGTGTGGAGCTGTGCTGAGAGAGTGAGGTAGAGTGTCGGTTGAGTGTGTCGGTGTGGTGGTGTGCTGTGATCGTGTTTTGTGAGAGCTTTCGTTTGTGAGAGAGTGTGTGTGTGGTGCGTGTGGTGTGTGTGTGAGTGTGTGTGAGAGAGTGAGAGAGTGGTTGCTGTGCGTGTGGTGGTCTTGTGTG
>CM068959.1:46227422-46276465 GCA_035128595.1 Eptatretus atami | reverse complement strand
CACTCTAACCCAGGGGTCGGCAACCTTTTTGTGCAGGAGAGCCCAGCGAGATTAACACCTTGAACAGTTCGTGCACAAAGAGACAATCTTACTATTTAAACACCAATACACAATCAATGTAGCCACCCACCTACCTACTTCATTGTGGAAGTGTAACTATGAAATCGTCAAAATTTAAACTTGAAATTGTGCTTCCTTTGCACTTTTTTGTTCAAGCAAAGCTCAAGTAATGTTCAACTCTTCTTTGACGATTACAATTCCAGAAAACTTTCAGTAAAAACCCAGATGAAAGTGTGGTGTACTTTTCATCGTGCCAACTTGTTACTACTTTTCCATCTTGAACTTTGTTACATTTACTTGTCCAACCAATGGCAGTCGTGTCGGCATGGTTTTTTTTATCTGGTTTTGGAACCAATCCCTTTGCCCGACACTACTACTACTTCTGAGGTCTAGGACCTCCCTCCAGATGGACGAGGGGAGAGGAAGGCTTTAACGTGAGTGAGGACACTTTCCTGCCTGGCAGCTCGCTATTTACACCATCTTGGAAATGGCTCACAGCCTTGAGTTTCACTGGAGTTAAACTAAAGTTCCATCCATCCATCAGGATCATACTCTGTACAGAGAGCATTGATGATGCCGAAGCAGTCTCCTGGGCAATTTGGCACAATCTTGGACATGTCACCACTCCAACATCTATCCATCCATCGGGACCACACTCTATGCAGAGTGTTGGTGCTGCTGAAGCAGTATCCTTGGCTATTGGGCACAATCCTAGATGGGTCGCCACTCTGACACATGATACCAGTAAACTGGCACTCATTTTGCTGACCTCAGAAGGATGACAGGCTGAGTCAACCCCACCTAATATGAATTCAACAGCCAAGCAGGATTTGAACTCAGGATCCTTAGCCCCCCCACTCTAACCATTCAGCCAACACTAGGCATACAAACTAAAGTTCACTGGAGTTACACTACATTAACAGCCCTATCTTGTGCGATGCATTTCCTCTTGACTCAGGAAGTTTTGACTATCGGCTGGCTATAAGTGAGCCCGACAGAGGAAGAACACACGGCACACCTCTGATTACTTTTTGAGCACCTTGCGAAGCATGGAATTGTCATCAATCCCAGCAAGTGCCAGTTCGGGGTGCCATCACTCACCTTCCTTGGCCACGTCGTAAACAAACACGGTATCTGCCCACTGGAGAAGAAAGTCAAGACCATACAAGCCTTTCCTGCACCCACATCACTGTGCAAGTCGAGGGAGTTTCTTGACCTTGTGAATTTTTGCAGGCATTTCATCCCTAACTGAGCATATGTACAGTATCTCAGCCGATGACGGACATACTACTTAACAAGAATATGAAAAATCATCCTATCACCTTCGATGAAAAGAAATTGTCTGCCTTTCAAGAGATGAAGGCGAGGTTGGCTGAGGCCACACTTCTTGTTCATTCCAACACTGAAGCACCACTTTGCCTCTTGGTCAATGCCTCGGATGTGGGAGTAGGAATTGTTTTGCAGCAAAATATGGATGATGTCTGGCATCTGCTCTCCTTTTTCTCAAAGCCTTTGCAACCGGCAGAGACCAGATATAGCACGTTTGGGAGACAACTTCTAGCAGCGTACCTGGGTGTCAAACACTTTCGGCATATGCTAGAAGGGAGGACATTCTCTATCTAAACAGACCATAAGCCATTGACCTGTGCTCTGAAGTCAGGACCCGATCATCACTCTCCAAGAGAAGTACGACTTCCTGATTTCATCTCCCACTTCACAACAGACTTGAGGGGCACATCAGTGGTAAAAACAACTCTGCAGCAGATACACTCCCCCAAGTTGACATAAATGCTCTGGTTGCATCTAACATCATCAATTTCACTACCATAGCTGAAGCTCAACAGCATGATGAGGAGCTATAAAGGCTGTGAACCTGTGAAGGAGACATTGTCACTCCAGTTCAAAGAGGTATCACTCCCCACTTCTGAGGGTAGGATTGTCTGTGACATTTCCATAGATGATCCTCGCCCTTATGTCCTTTGTGAGTATCAACATGCAGTTTTTGACGCTCAACACAATTTGTCGCACCCTGGCATCAGCGGAACATTTAGTGACTCCGTTTTGTCTGGCAGGGAGTAAATTGTGACGTCAGAGACTGGTCCAGAAACTGCATAGCATGTCAGAGATCCAAAAATATGACAACGCACCAGGTCTCCTCTTGGCACGTTTTCTACAATGGATGCCAGAGATCCGAACTGCGGTTAAGTCTGACCGAGGTTGCTGTGCTGCTGAGTTAGTTTTTGGCACAACTCTCAAGTTGCCAAGACAGTTTGTGGCACCTAGTCAGTCAAATCACGACTTGGATCCTAGCAACTAAGAAAATAGACTACGAATGCACATGAGAAACTTGAGGCCTACACCTACTAGGCTACAGCACAGGCAAACCCAGACCAATTCAGACATTCAGAGTTGTACTCATGTTTTTGTGTGACATGATGCGCTGAGGAAGCCACTTTAAACCCCCGTATGGCGGACCGTTTGAAGTCATCCGCAGTGCTGACAAGTTTTTCATTGGGCTGTTAAATTCAATGTAAAACATGACTGTCAGCATTAACAGGTTGAAGCCTGCTTAATGCTTATGTTGAACATGACCTGACTACTGCACATGTGTCACCTACAACCCATCCCTTGCAACCAGCACCAGCTGTTTCTCAAGTGCCGACGACCAAGAAGACACGGTCTGGCCGTCAAGTCCATTGGCCAGCTCGTTTTGTACAGTTTTCTTGGAACTTGAAACTTTGGGACTGCTCATTGTTTTACACTACAATTTTTACACCTTTCTGATCGTTCGCTTTATTCCTATGTTGACAAATTCAGGTCACTAGCGATCTAGGAGGGGGCTACTTGTGGTGTACTTTTCATCATTGCCAACTTGTTAATACTTTTCCATCATGAACTTTGTTACATTTACTTGTCCAACCAATGGCAGTACTGTACTGTGGGCATGGTTTTTATCTGGTTTCTAACTAATAATTTTTCTCGACACGACTACCGGGCTCTCGGTTGTCCCTCTGGTGTGGTTATCTTCACATTTTTATTTTTAGAGAGGGGCCACTTTTGCCGATAAGACATCAGTGTGAGAGCCACCACACCACCTGCAGAACTCCATAATGGCTGCTATTAGGCCCTGTCCTGTATACTCTTCTTCGTTCTGGTTTACTCTGCTGCAAGCATAGTTGTTTGTATACTGCTATTTACTGTTGTAGTTATGTTACTTTTATGCTTTGCATTAGAACACTCATTTGAAGTGATTCGGTCAATTTGATAGCATTTATGGTGGGTTATAATGAAGGTGTTTTCACATTTGTGGATTATCGGTAGCACATCAGGGGCCGCACTTGAGGCCAACAGGGGCCGCCAGCGGCTCGCGGGCCTGCAATGAAGAACAGAGCTCGAGAGGGATGAGGGGAGAGGAAGGCTTTAACGTGAGTGTGAGAATGCTTTCTGCCTGGCAGCTCACTATTTACATTGTCGTCGAAATTGCTCAGGGACTTAACTTTCACTGGAGTTAAACTAAAGTTCCCTGGAGTTAAACCGCATTTGCAGCCCTTTCTTCAGTGAGTCTTTGCTCCTTTCAACCGCAGGACTACTATCATCGAACCCCTTTTAGTAAACAGCTTATTATCACGGGCACTGGTCATTTATGACACCCGAGTCGCCGAGTGGATCGTATTATTTCATGGACATAACGCCGAATTGGCCCACTGGTGATGTACCATTTCTTGCTTCTTTTTGAACTTGTGACAGTATTCACCCATACTCAAGCTTAACCGCAGGCTGGATGAAGTCGTCAACCTTTAGCGGTGAGTGTAGAAGTCAATTACTCGATTTTATATAAAACTATTCAATTCCAATATCAAATCAGTATTATTGTAATAATGGTGCAGAGACATGGAAAGATGAGCAGGGAAATTGAATGAATTAACTGATCACCTTCTATCAAAGATGTTTAAGAAGGATTCCAAAGAACATAGATGGCGATGAGTAGGACATATACTGGAATGAGAAAACAAGAGGGATAGCTGACTAAGTGAGCAATGTTTGTTCCATTCGAAACCGTTGATACGGAACGGCTGGCTTGACAAGCGTTAGCTAGCTACTTGGTAACTGAACATACCCATTTTGCAGCTTTGCTAATTCCATTCTCGCAGACGAACTGATTGAAAGAAATCTTGAGCAATCAAAACGCAATGAAACTGCAGACTCAGGAATACAAGCAACAATATGATCTGTCTCCGTGCAGGACAGGCCAGAGATCCGGCTCTGGGACACGCCTGGGGCAATCGTCGTCGTCGTCGTCACCATCACCATCCACATTACAAAATTAGAACCTGTGGTCGTTTGTAAATATGGAATAAAATAATAATAAAAATGTAAACGGTGAATAAAATTAAGCCGAAAGATTTATTGGTACTTTCAACAAAATCAATGTTTAAACATAACAAAAAACTTGCTGTAAAGCGAGGATTAATCAACACAAACTTTTGAACAATATAACGTAAGCCTTGAAAAACACAAACATCACAAATATTTATGGTATAGTGTAGTATTTATTTATTGACAGCATACATAGATTAAAAAAATATTGACTGGTTAACTATTATTCATATGATTAACCTGTATTAGCGCTTCTTTCGTAACTGTTTTGAATCAGCACCTAAAATCAATCTAGTTAAAACAAAATCAAAATATCTTCCAGCACATTTACTCGCTAAATATTAAAGTCAGACTGACTTGATTAGTGTAAGTAACACAATTGATAGTTGACAATCACTTGACGTCAGTCACTCTTTCTTCTTTGAAGTGTTGTCATTAAACGTTAAAACAGAAGCAAACACCAACGCACAACCTCGCACCAATTAGGCAATTAAAACCCACAGCTGCAAGTCAGATTAACAACATTATAACAATACGATATTATTGCGTAAACAATACAATAGTATTGCAGATTAACAACATTATAAGAAACAACATTTGTCGGATAGTTATGCACAAATTATTTATGTTATAAATATAATTTGAAAAGGGATTTGAATCCCAGGCCTTTCCAGCGACAGGTTGAGTAATTATCCACTCTGCCAAGAGATCTCTCATGAATAATATGGCAGCATGGGGCCTCTAGAATCGTGGGGCCGCTGGACAACTGCCCAGTGTGCCCATGCCTTAAGACGGCCCAGCTCATACTCTGTACAAGTCGCTGCCATTAGAGCATTGAGCCTGCATCCTACATCCCCACCCCATTTGGAATCATGTGCGAGCATGGGAAACTTGCTCATTGGTATTAAAAATAAAAATCAATGAATGACATCAGCAGTGCTCTGACTGTCAATAGAAAAGACAAAAAAAGGGTGAGAGCCATAATTTCAGCTGAATGTACTTTTGTTTTCTTGTTCAACACGATGTTTATATTTATTTTTAGTTTTAGCCACAGCTGTTGATCTCATTTTTCACAAACGAAACGTGAGAGAGGTGTGTCAGCCTACTTGAATACCTTTAGAACCATAATTTATTCACACAGAAGAATATAATCAGTGAACATGTTTA
Organism: Eptatretus atami; assembly: GCA_035128595.1. Lineage (NCBI taxonomy): Eukaryota > Metazoa > Chordata > Myxini > Myxiniformes > Myxinidae > Eptatretus > Eptatretus atami. The sequence continues at coordinate 46,270,861 of CM068959.1, read as the reverse complement.
AAGCATGACCCTTATATATATATATATATGACCCTTATAAAATTATACTTTGAAACATTCATTTGTGATTTTCTTGTTTTATCTACAGGCTCTTTAATAAGATCCCTTTAAGTTTTGTATTATTATTGACAGGGTCTACGTGCTAACTCTAAACCTTGGCTAACTGTACACGCAAAGATATATTTTCAACAGGTGTAAATGGATCTTGATCAACCTGACTGAACATGGAACAGCTGGCTTAACATTGCTCAGCAACGATGGATCACAAGGTAAAAGTGTGGACGTGTTAGGTCCAAAAATATATATATACCAGTTGATCGTCTGAATTTTTTTTTTTTAAGGAAAGCTTTATTTTTATTATTTATTTTTATTAGTTTTTTTTTATTTTTTCAAAATGGCCACCAGCTTCTAGTACCCGACACTCCAATTTTTAATCTCCTCATTTCCCCCTCCACCCCACCCCACTTTCCAAAAATAAAAATTGCATGAGTCATTCCCCAGACATGTCAGTTTTCCACTCCCAAAGAAATATGATGTGGGACATACACCTGACACATCACATGCACACTCACTCAGCCTATTAAAAATACAATCCACAGTTCTAAACAAATATACAATAAGTGTATAGAGAAATACACAAAAACCACACACTTTGTGCATATTCAAATAATTGACTTTGCCATCTAGTCAGGTTCACCGTGTACCTGAAACGTGGTCCCGTGGGAATTGCGTGCCAAAAGCGATTTTATTTTTTAAATGCCATCTATAGGGTCTTAGTAGACAGAAAAACTTGGGTGGCAATTTTACTTTTGGGAATTTGGGTTTTTGTGGGGCTTAAACGGGGGTACCGTCATTTCGCAGTTTATCGCCCGAAATGAAAGCGCTAATATTGATATAACTATTTTTATCTCTTAAAATTTATAGGAAAATTATGAAAAAAAATCAGGTGTCTTCCTCATATCATCATTCATTTATGTACCAAATATTTAGTGATATCTGAAATAATTATTGATGTTTATGTATTTCCAGATATGCACTATGAAGAAGTTCACCCGTTTCGAACAAGGCCTGTTGATATTCAACTATAACGGACGTGACAATGAACTCACTCACCTGCATCATTTGGATAAAGGCAAGCGGAAGGGCTACACCTTTGTACAGAATGTTACATCAGATATCTATGGTAACATAAAGAACTTTGCAAAGCCGAGAGAAACGCAGTATGCACCTCTGGCTGAAATCTGTCAAAGTTGTCTGCATCTGATACGGAAAACATCCATTACCACAAAGAATGTTACAAACTCGTAGTGCACAAAGGTATGCTGGAGAGAGCCGAAAAGAGATTTTGTGAAACATCATCTAGTGAATCACAAATGCGACCAGCTAAACTCGGACGTCCATCCTTGGCACATGATGAGGATTCTGTCAGACGTGTTCGCAGGTGTCGCCCAATGGAGCCAAAGACCAAGTCCTGTGCGTTTCTCTGTGATAATCCGACAGATGGAGAGTTGCATTCTTGTCCTGACAGATACGATGGGGACCCGCTTTCTGGACATAAAAACGAAGACACGTGATGACAAAGTCCGAGCAAACCTGTCACTGTTGCTTGAAGTTGGTGATGCCGCTGCAAATGAAATGTGGTATCACAGAGATTGTTTACGAAATGTTGAACGCCAATGCTATTCTTTCAGATTTGATTGTACTGGGGTCGATGATAATATCACCAAGCATATGTGTGACATTGAAATTGTAAATGCAGTCAAATGTTCGCTCTCGTCTGGTGCTGTTCTAAGTATGAATGATGTTAATTATGAGTATCTGTCAACTTTGACTGAACATGGTGTTAGTGTGGATAGCTCCGACTTCAAACGCACCTAAAAAGTTGATAACGAAAATATCAGTACTGCTGAATTTGTCAGGCCCCATCGACTCAATGAAAGTGAGCATATCATCAATAGTAAAACCCTTTCAGTTGCTGTTGGTAAAGTAGTACCCCAAGATTCGGGGGAAACACTTAGCGACATTGTTAGAGTTACTAAGTTGCTTCGTATGAGTTGTTGAATTGCAAAGATAAGTGGCACTTCACTGGTAACATGTCGTTTGAAAATCCACCAATGGTAGCTTTCTTTCTGAAGCAGCTACTCTTTGGCACAAATGCACACTCTGTTTCTGGTAAGCGATGGAGCCATAAAGAACACCGTCAGCATTGTATCACAAGTACTTGTGCAAAATGTAAAGAGCGTCAAGCAAGTTCCATAAGCCGAAGTCAGATGTTGGATTGTGTCACACACAGACACCGCTGAACATTGGCTTGGCACTCTCTGTACACAACAAGTACGCAGCAAACAGCTTGTCAACTTCCTGTCAGACCTACATCTTGGAACCAGCTACAGCAGTGTCCTCAACATCGAGAAGAGAGTGGAGTGTGGAATGGTCGAGAGAATGAAATCCACTGGTGGCTATTGCATACCGACATTTGTCAAGAAGGGCAAATCCGTCTTCTTTGCCATAGACAACATCGACTTCCTGGAAGACACGTGCGATGGACAGAATACATTGCACGGAACAGTGGTCTCATGAATCAAGAAGACACAGATGAAGGTGAAGTGGTGAGCCAGCCACTCTAATACCGGACAAAGAACACCAGTAAGGCAGGATGTAGTGTACCTTGAAGACCAGATCACCCCAAAGCTACCAAGTTTGATACCTACAAGGTCAACGCGAACTCTGGACTTCTGAAGAGATACGCCACAATGGACCGCTCTTGGATGCTTGCTTGGCATCTAGGCAACAACACTGTCCAATGTAACAGTGAAGATGTCACCATCAAGCCAACACAAGCTTTGACGACCACACAGCAGGAGGTACTTTGACAGAAGACCTTGATCCGGTTGTGGAAGAAGACACCAATGAGGACACAACAATGCCAGCGACGAGTGACCACCAACAAGCATCTCGGCCGACCAGTAGACTGAACAAACATCCACCTCGCAGTCTCTCATGCCTACTTGTCTGCAACAAATTCCTTGCTTCTGCAACTCAAAGATTGCAAGTCAACAAGACACACAGTGAAGTTGTTGCACCACTCTTTCGACAGGCTCCAACGGATTACGCGACACTATATACCCCTTTCACTGACACAGAATATCTGCTGTTGTGATGGGTCCTGACAGAAAAACTGTTATCACTCTAGACCTTGATCTCTATGAGAGAGCAGTGAAGATCCAAGAATCAGAGGGAACACCAATTGGGTTCTAGTCAGGGGAGCTCCACATATGTTTTGCAGCCCTGCATGCACTAGGAAAGTACATCGAAGGCAGCGGTCTTGACACAGTCGCCATCGAAAAGGGCATCTATTCTCCAACAACACTGCGTCACATCTATGGTGGGAAAGCATTCACGCGGGGTATCGAGTACCCACACGTAAATGCCTTGGCATGCTACGTCATGAAGTACGAGCAGCTTGATGCTGATGACACCTCAGTCATTGCAGAACAGTGGCAACAGCTCCGAGAAGTTCTGCACAGTCGAAAGAAAGAAAGCACCACAGTCTTTGAACAACATATGTGCAAGCTACACTGAGACTATCGACGAGAAGATGACAACATCAAATGATGGAGAAGTTGGTAAATTCCTCATGAATTATGTGCATCAAGTCGAGTGCCTACTACACTTAATCGAGCGTGCAGACAAGGTGACTGGGAAAATATTTGGCCGCCCTTGAAATCAGGTCAAGTATTTATTTGCGCACGACCTGTACAAGTATGCCAGACTGATGCCATTTCATTTGGCTCAAATGAATGCACTGAAGACAGAGGACCCTGACACATGGAATGCACTAAAGATGGTGACTTCTGTGTCAAGAAGACAGGAACACCGTTCTGCAACCTGTTTGTGGATAAACCCTCGAACAAGAAATCCGAAGACTCAAGGTAGTGGGAGGGATCACAGAATCACGCAAATGTGTCTGCACTGACTCGCTTCCTGCTGACAGCACCAGAGTACCCGTAAATGTAAATTTTTACCCCCAGGGGGTAGATTTACCCCTGGTTGAGAATCACTGCCTTAGATGCCACACACCCCATAGACCTTTAGATCTCTTGAACATAGATAGGTGCGTATCCCTGTGTATACCCATCTGTACAGAATGGGAAAACCCAGGGGTACACCTTTCTCGAGTTGAGACCCTTTTAGACCTTTTAAATCCTTAGACCTTTTGAGACCATATTTAAACCTTTTAAGACCCTTTAGACGCATTTAGGCATTTACATCCTTTAGAGCCTTTTAAACCCTTTTAGACCTGTTGGATCCAAACTACTTTTGGAATATGCCCTTTAGATATGTAGACCCCTTAGACCTGGAGACCCTTTAGACCCCTTTAAACCATTTAGTCAATTTAAGACATTTCAACATTTTAGACCCCTTTATACCCTTACATCCGTTAGAACCCTTGAGGGTCTAAAAGGGTTTAAGGGTCCTTTCACTGGACAAAAACTCGTGGAACACTTTTCATCAATTCAGGAGCCACTCATCTGACATAGTTTCACTGTATGAATACAATCGTGTTTTCAGACCTTTCAACACCTAAGGGCCTCTAAGTACCTCAACCACCGAAGGTGGACGAAAGTTATGTTTTCACCCCTGTTTGTCTGTGAGCAGGATATCTGAAAAAGTTTTGGACAGATTTGGATGAAACTTGGTGGACAGGTTGGGTGTGTGACAAGGATGAATTGATTTTATTTTGGTGAAGATCCAGATCAGGTCAGGTCAGATATGGGAGCATGCGTTGGAGCAGCGGGTGGCTATGTCCACTTTCCGCCAGTACTCCATTGGTCTCCATCTGGCCATCTACCAGGCAGATGCCCAGCCCACCCCCACATCCTTGAGATACCGATCAACTTGCTGCAATCACGAGGTATGTGGTTGGTCCATTGGCCTCCTCACGCACGAGGCTCCCTCACTGAGAGAATCTGCTGAGCTTCAGGAAAATGAGCCACATATCCATACAGCTACAGCTGACACTCACGGACTCTACAGGTCATAAATCTCATCTGAGTCCCTCTCAGCAAGTGCTCGTTAGACACAGTCAAACCAGTGATCGCCAAGGATTCTCCATAGAGACCTGGTACTGGAAAGAGTTAAGTCTTTGTTTCAGATCCTTGGTCAGAGTCCAAGTCTCACATCCATAGAGCAGAGTCACCCCTCAGTAGTTGTTGCAGTCCTGATGATCAGCCTTCACTTTCCATAGAGGGACAACAAGGCCCCTCTTCCAGTGAGTTAAGATGATGCCTGTGCTACAGAGCACAGAACAGCATGCAACAACATGAGTACAGCATTTCCACCAGCCTTGAGAAGTTCTGCATGGATACCACTAATCCCAGGAGCTTTGACCCTTTCACCTGGATCACCGCAGCATGTGTTTCCCCAAACGAAGGGGGTTCATAATTTATTGGAGGTTAGGCGAGGTTATATCAACAGCTGGTGGATCAGCCTGGTAAAGCTGTTTAAAGTAACCGGGCCAGCGGGCCTTCACTTCAGACTCCCCCGTCAAGAGCTCACCACCCTCCACTCTAACTGCAGTACACCAGGGGACAAGTTTGGTGGAAACGCAATGCACTGATTCCTCTGTAAGCAGGACGAGAATCACTTGACCACAGGTGATACTTTACAGTCTACCCTTTCACATATTCCTCGCACATAGTCCTCCTTATCCATCCTCAGCAAATGTGCAGTTTTATGCCTCAGCTCCTATAAACAGCTCAGTTCTGCCATCAAGCCTGGCCCTGAAACACTGGTTAATGGTATCCAGTGTCCCTTGAGAGACAAAGTTCCTCTTCGCCTGATGGTGGGTTTGGCAACATCAAGGATGGTAGTCTTGAAGGCAATCTACAACTCTTCAGGATCCCCTGAAACACCAGGATCCCTTAGACCCCCACACAACCTGTTCGCAAACTCCTCATCTACCATTTAATCCTTGAGAATGCCAACATCCAGCCTTGGCTGGGATGGTACCATTCTCTTGTATTTGAGTTGCAGCTTCAGAGTTTCTACAACAATCCTGTTATCGGTCCTGAGGAACTGAGCACTCCAGTAGACCCCACAGATCTGGAGCAACCTCCAGTGACCATCAACGAGAACATGGTCATTGGAATACCTTTGCCACACAACCAGCATTGGAATACCAAGCCCAGCGATGTAGCTGTGGGCATTGAAACCATGAACCAGCCACCCTAAGTCCACGACTTCTTGTGACGTCAAGGAACTTCGTGCTTTTCTGGTTCCTAGTTCCAGACCCATGGGGACAACACATATCTCATAATCATCCCTACCAGTGCCAGTCGATGCAATGAAATCCCCAAATATGAGAAGTGTATCTCGCCTGGGGCACTGATCATACACTGACTCGAGCGCTGCATCGAATTTCTCCTTCTCAGTGAGATCACGCTCCTCAGTCGGAGTATACACAGTGACCAGGGAAATTACACCCAGAGAGTGATGAATCCTCAGTCAAACAATACACTTGTTGATCAGTGTTCCTCCCTTACCATCGGAGTGAACTTGTTGGGCACAGCTATAGAAACTCCCTGGGAATGGTAACCATCAGAGCAACTGGACCAGTGGTATGGGGAGCCACCCACCATGATCTCAGAAAGTCGATGGTCTTCAAACCTCAGGAAATGCTGCAATACTGATGTTCAGATGCTGGAGCTCAGTTGACAGCAGAGACATGTGATCATCCTCTCTCAGAGTGAAGACATTCCAGGCACCCACCCAAAGGTACCGCCTCAGGTTAATCCGAGGAGACTACCATCTGGTGGACAACTACTCAGCTCCACCCGAATACACATCACCAGAAGCCGACTCAGCAGGGTTGGCCTGTGATTTCCCTCCCACCATCAAAGAATGGGGGTCCCGGAGGCTTTTCCCCAGTCCCATCCTCCGGTGAGCTGCCCTGCGAAGGGCAGCTGCCCAGGAAGTGCTCCCACACAGCGGTTTCTTCTTTGTTTGATTTGGTTGTTTTTTGTGTGTATCTTGCGGAATTAAATGTTTTTATGGTGGCCGGAGTGCAAATTCTGCCATCAACCTCCTAGAAATGGGTAACCCAACTTCAGGATGATGCCGACGGACAAAGTTGGGCACCAGATATGGATGGCCGTTGGCTCACGAGGAGCTCCTCTGCCTTTTCTCAGGATTTGTTTTTAATCCTGATGGGTATCCATATCCAGACACCTTCCTCATCAGGGAACCTGGTGGGGGAGTCAGTTTAGTCACCAACAACTTGACCATGAAACAGGTTAGTACCAAGTTTACATGTATATGTGGCAAGTCACAGGTCTGATCTGGCCTAGAATTTTTAAGTGATTATTCACCATTGAGATAGAGGCAAAAATTGATATATAGCACGATATCTCAAGAAGTTATGGATGGGTTCAGACAAAATTTGGTGGACAGACAGGTTGGGTGTATCATAAGGACCAATTTGTTTGATGTTGGTGAAGATCCAGATCTGGATTAGGATCCGATAATTTAATATTTTTTTAAAGTGATTCTTCACCATTGAGAGAAAGGGACAAAAACGATATATAGCACAATATTTCAAAAATGTTGTGGACGGATTTTGACGAAACTTGATGGATGAGTTGGGTAGGTGACAAGTCTGAAGACGACAATGGTTCACGAGCGGTATTTGACGATGTAGATTGTTTCAGAAGTCAAGGATGAGACAATGTGATAATTTTTGACCAAGTTATAAAAATGTTCAACATGATGTGGTACTGGTGACGGGTTATTAGCTGCAAAATGTCGAAAACCCGGTTTCGTTCAACAACTTTCAAAATTTGACCTTGGCATAACCTTTAAAGGTCACAAAACAATGTTGTGGACATTAAAATAAGGAAACATGATACGTGCTATAGCTTATTGGAGTTAGTTCGTCGAAGAAGGTCGAAAACCCGGTTCGATTCCCACAACTTTGAAAATTTGACCTTTGTGGCTTTAAAGGTCAAGGTCAAGGATTATGACCTTTGGTGCAAACTTCCTCCGGAACATTCCAGGAAACAATATACGTCATATAGGCTATATGGCATTTCGCACTCCTCGGATTATCCATACTTTGATGAAATCAGCGTAAAAACAAACTTGAAGGGGGCGCCACGGGCAAGGTGTTCGAGATAGAGCAAAATGGTTTCAAGACTTCAGGTGGGGAATGACCTCAAGATTATGCATAAAAAATATTGTCATCCGAGCTCTCAAAGTTTGGGCGGTCATATGATTTTTATGTCAAAATTCGCAATTTTCTAAGTTTTTGACCTTGGATGAAATGAAAATCGACAACGACAAGTTTTAGATAATTCATTTTGCTATTCAAATACCGAAGAACCCATTCCATTCAGTCAATTTCCTCGGAGAAGATAGATTTTTAATCCGACTACCCCCTAAATATGGCTATTTTTTGGACGTGGCTCCGCCCACAATGGGAGTAGCCACGCCCTCATCCAGCAAAACACAACTAGACATTGATATTGGATCTGCCTGTCATCCTTCCGAGGTCAGCAAAATGAGTGCCAGCTTTCTGGTATCCTGTGTCAGAGTGGCGACCCGTCCAGGATTGTGCCGATAGCCAAGGAGACTGCTTAGACAGCACCAATGCTCTGCACAGAGTATGGTCCCAATGGATGTATGGATTTAAGTTATGATTAAACTGACTCGGTGCACAAACTGTCCTGGCAACTTGAGAGTTGTGCCAAAAACTAACTCGGCAGTACAGCAACCTAGGTTGGACTTAACTACAGTTCAGATACCTAACAAGATGATAGGAAGACTTGCTGTCCATCTTGTATTTGCATGGGTTCAGAGATGCTTTCATCCGTTGATGGAATCATTCCGTGAGCCCATTAGGTGATGGGTGATAAGCTGTGGTTTGCGCTCTCGACTGCCAAGTATATCAGACAGAGCTTACGAAAGTGCTGATTCAAATTGATGACTTTGGTCTGTGGTTAGTGTTGAGGGAGTACCAAACACAGCTACCTAATGTGAGATGAATGCTTGTGTTACTGTCTCTGCTGTCGGGTTGGGATGGGTATTGCGACCAGCCGATGAGTAAAACGATCAATATATGTGAGCAGGTATGTATTACTGTCTAATGAAGATAGAGGTCCAACTAGATCGAACATGGTTGATCTGGCATCCGGTGTCGAAAATGTGCCAAGAGGAGACCTCACGTGTCATTGTATTTTGGATCTCTGACATGCTATGCAGGTTCTGGACCAGTCCCTGATGTTACGATTCAATCCCTGCCAGACAAAACACCGAGTAACTCAATGTTGAGTGGCTCTGATGCCAGAGTAAGACAAATTGTGTCGAGCGTCAAAACTGCATGTCGATACACGCTAGTGATGTAAGGGCGAAGATCACCTGTGGAAACGTCACAGACAATCCTACCCTCAGAAGTGGTGAGTAGTACCCTTTGAACTGGAGTGACAATGTCTCCTTCACAGGTTTGCAGCCTTTGTAGCACTTCATCATGCTGTTGAGCTTCAGCTATGGTCGTGAAATTGATGATGTTAGATGCATCCAGAGCATTTACCGCAACTCGGGAGAGTGCACCTGCTGCAGAGTTTGTTTTGCACTGATGTGCCCCTCAAGTCTGTCGTGAACTGGGAGATAACATCAAAATGCCATACTTCTCTTGGAGAGTGATGATTGGGTCCTCACTTGGGAGCATAGGCCAATGGCTTGTGGTCCGTATAGATGGAGATGTCCTCCCTTCTCGTATATGCCAAAAGTGTTTGACACCAATTTAGGCTACTAGAAGTTATCTCCCAAACGTGCTATATCTGGTCTCTGCAGGTGAAAAATGCCTTGAAAAAAAGGAGAGCGGTTGCCAGACGTCATCTACATTTTCTTGCAAAACTCCTACTCCCATGTCCGAGGTATCGACTAAGAGGCATTGTGGTGCTTTCCGTTGGGATGAACAAGAAGTGTGGCCTCAGCCAACCTCACCTTCACCTCTCGAAGGCAAACAATTCTTTTTCATCAAGGGTGATAGGCTGATTTTTCATATTCTTGTTACTTGGTATGTCCGTCATTGGCTGAGATGTTGTTACGAATCTGGAAGCCATTTGCACACAAACAGACAGCAGTCCCTAAGCTTAGTTATTTCAATAAGTCTGTGTATGTTAGATTCTCCCGATGTCTAAAGGGAATTACATGTGTGCGCTGCCAAGTTTCTTTCTAGTTAGATTTTTGCAATACCCAACGCTACAAATCAATCCTTCACTTCTTCGCACCATCGACGCATTGCCCACGTGTGTTCGACCACGGACGTGGGCGGAAGTTTCCTCACCTCAGAACACTGACTCCGCCCAGGAAAGGAGGGGTTCCCCCTTGTCCATCACGGATGGCCAGCACATCACCCCACGAAACCCTGTCCAATCAGGCCAAAGATTACCTCAGAGGACGCGATCACCCACCCCGCCCGGGGAGGGATAGAATCGCCGGCTCCCTTTAGGGATCGCTGGAGTTGGGTTGGATTTGTCAGAGAAGAAAGGGGTCGCCATTGCTCTTGGTGTGCGTCGTTGGTGGTCGTCGTTGCCATGTCTCAAGCTGGTCCTCTGACTATCCCACACCCGTCGACTTCCATCTCTCATTTTGTCGAGCAATAACCTGGAGTCCGAGCCGGGAATCTCCGCTGGCCCTCTGTGAGGAGCAACCCTGGCTCCCGCCTGGACCCGCTATACCGTGTCTGGGCTCGCTGACGACCCGAGTTTCACACCTGCAGTCGTGGGCCAAACGCACGAGGCGGCCAGGTACCGACCAAACTCTGACCTCCAGCCTGTCTATCCCCTTGGCTGCGAGGGTCGAAATAAAGATAACCTGGGTCCATTTTCTTTTGGTGTGTGTGTCTGTGGTGGCGCCGTTCTCTAAGTAGAAATTGTATAAGTGTTGATTGCTCATTGTACATTGCCTGTATATTCTGAATAAGTCTGCTCTGTCTCCCTCCCTATTGTAAATAAACCCCTGTAAAATGTTCCAGTTCGTTGTCTGTGTTTTCTTTCATTGGCCTAGCACGGTGGGCTTGAGAAATAGTGAGGCCGTTTGTGCCGTAAATTGTTCATTTGGTCCGGATGGATTTGGTAATCCCCGCTCGGTTACGCCGGATCCGAGTCGGTACAAGCGACTCGGTTCGGCACAAAGTCGGCGAGGGTGTGGCTTCCCCGGTAGTTAGATGGGTGAGTACTTCGGTAAATTGGAATAGACAAGTGGCCCTACCTCACGCCATGGAAATATTGTGACCACGGTCCTTTAAGCGACCCGTGTCTCCGGAGTTATCCGGGGTGACGACCTTGATTCCGGGTGTTCGGTGGGAGACGGCCCTACTGCTCGTCTAGTGGTCGTTCCTCGCCACCGAACCCGGCACCACAACAATATGTCTGCACAGATCGGGATGAAATGCCTGCAAAGATTCACAAGGCCAAGAAACTCCCTCAACTTGCACCGTGATGTGGGTGCAGGAAAGATATTGTGGGTGCAGGTCTTGTTTTCTCCTCCAGTGGGCAGATACCGTATTTATCGATGGCGTGGCTGAGAAAGGTGGAGGTGGCACCCAAACTGGCATTTACTCGGTTGATGACAATGCCACACTAAGTAAGGCGCTCAAAAAGTAATCGGAGGTGTGCGTCGTGTTCTTCTCCTGTAGGGCTCGCGACTAGCAGCTCGTCAAGGTAAGTGTTGACGAAAGGGGACCACAGATGACATCATCCATCAACCTCTGAAACGTCTGCACAGCTTTATTCAAGCCGAATGGCATGCAAACAAACCCTGGAGCTCAAAATATGTTGTGATGGCTGTGTTGTGTAGTCAGTCAGCTCTACTGGTATCTGGTGGTATGCTCTGACGGGTCTATCTTGAAGAAAACACATGTGCTTTTGAGAGAGGATGAAAAATCCTGCAAATTGGGAATTGGATAGCAATTAGGAATGGTGCGTTCGTTGAGTGCATGGTAGTCGTAGTCACCACCTGGCTGCCAGTCACCCGTGACTGCTTGGGTACCATATGCAAGGGTGAAGACCAGTTGCTGTCAGATTGTTATATGATGCCGAGTTCAATCATGTGCTCAAACTTTGACTCGGCAAATTTCAGACAATCTATGGCAAGGTGCCGTCGTCGTGCTGCAACGAGACGTCCACGACCTACTATGTGACGAGTGGTAAAATAATTGGTTAGAAACTAGATTTTAAAAAAGCATGCTAAACTACTGCCATTGGTTGGACAAGTAATTGAACGAAGTTCATGATGTAAAAGTCCGAACAAGTTGGCACTGATGAAAAGTAACGACACTCCTGTCCAAAATGGCCTGAGTGAAGTTGCTGCGGAATGTCGTGTCTCATTAATCTGAGGAATAAGGACTCTGTCACTTTTAATGTAATTACACCGTTTTGAACGACGCTCATCCCGAAAACTCCATCAAGTCCGAAGAACCTCTGGGCTCTGGGAGGTCCTTCACACGGACCAGCCATCCGCGGTGATGAGTCCTCAAGTCAATCTAGTTTGTTATCATGAAGTGTTTCTTGTTGGAGTTGAGGGAGCTACTCAGAGGAGAAACTTTCAAAAGCAACACAAGTCAATGGTAGTTGTGTTGAGTGGGCTAGGAAGACGGGATAAGGCATCGGAAAGGTGATTTTTCTGACGTTTGTAGCAATCAACGGCTTGTCCATGATCAACGATGGTTTTATGATCGGAGAGCACATTAAATACACTACTAGAACAGCACTCAGTAGAGCGTGTACCTCCGCGCCAGGGCTGGATTTAGACATTGTGGTGCCCCTGGGCAGCCTTCAGTAGTGAAGGCCCACCCTACCTTAGAATACTAAAAGGTGACGAGACATATTTACAGTCATCCATAAAGTATATTTTTTCAAGAACAAAGAATCATAATTCTATATAAAATAGAGAATGAGATAAGATGAATATCTTATATCTGTTATGATGAATATCTTAATCTGTTCCACTAACTACCAACTACCATTCAAGCACTCACAAATACATTTTTCCTTACATTTTTTTTTCATGAAATATGTGGAGGCCCCCTGGTTGTGGAGGCCCCCTGGTTGTGGAGGCCCCTGGTTGTGGAGGCCACCTGGTTGTGGAGGCCCTGTTGTGGAGGCCCTGGTTGTGTGGAGGCCCTGATGTGGAGGCCACTGGTTGTGGAGGCCCCTGGTTGTGGAGGCCCCTGGTTGTGGAGGCCCCTGGTTGTGGAGGCCCCTGGTTGTGGAGGCCCACTGTTGTGGAGGCCCCTGGTTGTGGAGGCCCCTGGTGTGGAGGCCCTGGTTGTGGAGGCCCCCTGGTTGTGGAGGCCCACTGGTTGTGGAGGCCCCTGGTTGTGGAGGCCCTGGTTGTGGAGGCCCTGGTTTGTGGAGGCCCCTGGTTGTGGAGGCCACTGGTTGTGGCCGTTGTGGAGGCCACTGTTGGAGGCCCCTGGTTGTGAGGCCGGTTGTGGAGGCCCCCTGGTTGTGGAGGCCCCTGCGCAACTGCCCAGCTTGCTCATGCCTAAACCTGGCCCTGCCTCCGCCAGCCTGAACAGTTTACGTTTAATTTGTATCCCACTGATAGGTCAGATCTGGAATGGGACCTGAAACCAAAATCGAATCGCCTTGTTCTTGTCACCTCACCACATCATCCACCTAGTTTGTCTTAACTCATCAACTTTTTTTAGATATCATGCCATACATAGTTTTTCGGCCCCAATCTCTCAATGGTGAAGAATCACTTTAACATTTTGGTATCCGATCCGGATTCGAAATCTTCGCCAAAATTGAATCAATTCGTCCTTGTCACACACCCAACTGTCCACCAAGTTTTCGCTCGAATACCGTGCACAACTTTTGAATATCCTGTTCACAGACAAACAAACAGACGGATGGAAACGTAATGTCCATGCATCTTTAGTGGTGGAAATAACAACTACAACCAGCCTCCATCGGGACACTGGAGAGTGATGATCGGGAGATTATGTCCACATTTTTTTCTTTTTTCTTCACTTTTTTTCAGTCATATTTTAAAACCAGTGCTCGACCGACATTGAAGCAAAATCAATTAAATCCTCGAATGTCCCTTAGTTCAGATGACTGACTTTGACGGTGTAGCGAACGGTGTCCTCGTAGGCGGTGTAGTAAATATTGTCCTCGCAAGCGTGGAAAACGTGCCCTCATCGGTGGAGTAGCAAACGGTGACGTCATCGGCGTATAGCAAACGGTGACGTCATCGGCGGTGTAGCAAACGGTGCTCTCATCGGCGATGTTTGTCAGTTCAAGCCTGACTGACGATTTTTTTTTTTTAAAATATGTGTTTTTAGTTTTCGTAAAATAAATAATGCAAATGAAGGTTAATTTATGTGGCGGGTAAATATTATAGTTGAACTTGCCACCTGATGGCATTTCTACAAGAAAATAGGTTGAGTTGAGGAAGGTTGTTGTTGTTGTTGTTTAATGCGTTTGACTCCTTGTCCCGTGCAGTCTGCCCGATGATGGTAAGAAAAGTGTCCTTAGAGCATTTATCGGTGCTTGTATGTTCATAAAAAGTAGTTTATTAATCGTTTTAAAGTTGGTTTATATGTTAGTGAGAGCATGAGTAATGGATACAGGGTGTTGTGTGATCGTGAAATATAATACGTTCTTTGGAATATCATTGGGTCCTCGGTTTGGTCCGCCACACTTAAAGGACGTATTCCTCCAGTACCCGGTATTTAAACGATCGAAAACTCTTACTAACCTACATCAGAGTTTCTGAACATCGTTTGTTCTGGAGATATCATTTGTTAAAGATCAGGGTTTCTTTTACATGGACAAGTGTGAAGACGACAATGGTTCACGAGCGGTATTTGACGATGTAGATTGTTTCAGAAGTCAAGGATGAGACATGTGATAATTTTTGACCAAGTTATAAAATGTCAACATGATGTGGTACGGTGACGGTTATTAGCTGAAAATGTCGAAAACCCGGTTTCGTTCAACAACTTTAAAATTTGACCTTGCAAAACTTTAAAGGTCACAAAAAATTTGTGGACATTAAAATAAGGAAACAGATACGTGCTATAGCTTATTGGAGTTAGTTCGTCGAAGAAGGTGAAAACCCGGTTCGATTCCCACAACTTTGAAAATTTGACCTTTGTGGCCTTTAAAGGTCAAAGGTCAGATTATGACCTTTGGTGCAAAACTTCCTCCGGAACATTCCAGGAACAATATAACGTCATATAGGCTATATGGCATTTCGCACTCCTCGGATTATCCATACTTTGATGAAATCAGCGTAAAACAAACTTGAAGGGGCGCCACGGGCAAGGTGTTGAAGTTAGAGCAAAATGGTTAAGACTTAGGTGGGGAATGACCTCAAGATTATGCATAAAAAATATTGTCATCCAGCTCTCAAAGTTTGGGCGTCGTATGATTTTTATGTCAAAATTCGCAATTTT
This sequence comes from Eptatretus atami, assembly GCA_035128595.1. Classification (NCBI taxonomy): domain Eukaryota; kingdom Metazoa; phylum Chordata; class Myxini; order Myxiniformes; family Myxinidae; genus Eptatretus; species Eptatretus atami. The sequence goes on along the minus strand of CM068959.1, from coordinate 46,255,392 downwards.
CTAAGTTTTTGACCTTGGAGAAAATGAAAATCGGAGAAATATTTTTTTTTTTTCGACTAGATCGACTACCCAACATAACAAATATAGTGGTCACTCTGGCTGGCGCTCGTGAACCAATAAACATCAGGTAAGGGAAACTGTCAAATTATGCACAAACTGGACATGAAGCTACGCAGTAAATTTGTGATGCTTCGTGTAATGGTCCTTAGAATGATTTTATTAACGTCATTCAAAACCTCCCCTTGAGACTGGCTGTTTTTGCATGCAATGCCTTTCGTGATTAAAGTGTGAAGATGGGTGGAGCTGAGGTCGAGAATTACCCAGCGAGGCAGAGTTTCGTCTGGTTTGGGCTGTTCGTGATGCTGTTTGAGCGGGAGCGGGGTGTTTGAGTTACCCGGGTCCTGTCATGCTGCAATGATCTTTGCTGCTCAATATTTAAAAAAATCCTTTCTTGTTTTCACCCTCCACATAATCATAGTCAAGTGAGTAATAACACATTATTCTCTCTGTTTGACCGTATTCTGGGCGGTGGGCGATCTCTGCATCTTGATGTTCCTAATGGTTCTCATGATTTAATGGTTTGCCATTCTTTTATGATTTGAATTGTTCTTTTCTCTGTTTTGGATTGTGATTGCGGCTTGACAAATATCAAGTGGGTTATTTTTTTTTGTGTGTTTGTAGTCACCGTTGTATTAAATGAAGCCATTACAAGATGCCATCTCTGTGCCTGCACGTGACATTTCTTTATATAATGGTTGACACGTGCCGGTGGAATTATAGCTATCATTGGCTCTGAGCTATGCTTTAACTGAAACCAGTACATTTCGAAATAAGGGTTCATAGATCCAGCCGACAAGGCACTTTCATGGCTTGGCCAGATCTGATGCGCACCATCGTCGGATTCTGTAAAGGTGACGACACGTGACTGAGACTTGCAGACTGCGGAAGAGATCGGACAACCATCTTTGCTCTGGTAGCATGAGTGATGCCATTGTCATGGCTTACAGGTTCAACACTAAAATTTGCAGATGGTTCACCCTTCTCGCCCGCAGTGGGTGTAGAGTTCTTGTTTTGGCTCATTAGCAGATGGGGGCACTATCACATATGCTGGAAGCTCTTGATTATGGATTTGGTTGCACCTCCTGTTTGACCATTTTATAATGCAAGCAAATATGAGTGTGATTCTTAACACCTGCAGATAACTGGAGCTGGGCTCCCAGCAGAGGGTGTTGTGGTTCTGAATGCGAAATTGTTGACCAGGGTGTAGAGTGGAGACCAATGTTGACGAATGGTGACATTTCATGTACCCGAGCATATTGATCATGGTACAGTTTCTGTGAGTGGCGACATTTCTCCAGTTCCTCGTGGACAACCTTGTCATCATCGTGTTGGTGGACGATTCTGGTAGGCAATAGTGATTTGGATTTTCTACCCATGAGTAATTGAGCTGGACTTGCTAAGTTGTGGCTCACCGGGGTAGAACACCAAGATAGCAGTGCTATATGAAAATCAGATCCCACACTTTTTGGTTTGTGGAAGATAGATTTCACTGTCTCGACTTGACGCTCAATCCATTCGATTTTGGATAAGTCGAGGATGACATGATGTGGTGAAAACTCCATGTCTTGGTAAAGGAATGAAATTCAGTGCTGGAGAAAGGAGATTCATTTTCACTATTAAACAAATTAGGGATTCCAAACTCTGAGAAGATTTGTACCAGTATCGTAATAACTGTGCACCTGGAAATGGACTCGGGCAGTTTACAAACAATAGGAAATTTTGAATAGTAATCTGTGATGACCAGCCACTGAGCAGCATCAAAATAGAAAATGTCGCATCCGACTTTGCTCCATAGTCGAAGCGGAATATCATGTTGCTGTAGTGGTTTGGGCATCTGCGATTTCTTGGTGATTGGCAGGTAGATCAACAGTCCACAAGTCGCTCAATATCTTTGTTCATGTTGTACCAGTATACAGCGTCTTTAGCCCAAAGTCTGGTTTTCTCCTCTAGAAAATTGAGTTATCGACTTCGACTCACCACAAAAGGTTGATGACTTCGTCCACTCTGAGGTCTGAGCAGTGTCCCATAAGCTGTTAAGTTTGAGTGCGGGTGAATATTGTCATAAGTTCAAAAAGAAGTAAGAAATGGCGTATCACGAGTGTGCCAATTTGGCGTCATGTCCACAAAATAATATGATCCACTCGGTGACTCAGGTGTCATAAATGGCCAGTGCCCGTGAGAATAAGCTGCTCACCAAAAGGGGTTCGATGATAGGGTTGAAGTGGCTTCCTCACCATGTTGTGTCACACAAAAACATGAGTACAACTCTGAATATCTGAATTGGTCTGGGTTTGCCTGTGCTGTAGCCTGGTAGGTGTAGGCTTCAGGGTTTTCATGTGCATTCGTCGTTGATGTACATAGTTGCTAGGATTTAAGTATGTCTGGTGTTGGCTTAATGGTTTGGGTGGTGGGCTTGGGATCCTAGTGATGCTGAGTTAAAATCGCACTTGGCTGTTGAATTAATACCAGGTGGGGTTGACTCTGCCTGTCATCCTTCCGAGGTCAGCAAAATGAGTGCCAGCTTTCTGGTATCCTGTGTCAGAGTGGCGACCCGTCCAGGATTGTGCCCGATAGCCAAGGAGACTGCTTAGACAGCACCAATGCTCTGCACAGAGTATGGTCCCAATGGATGTATGGATTTAAGTTATGATTAAACTGACTCGGTGCCACAAACTGTCCTGGCAACTTGAGAGTTGTGCCAAAAACTAACTCGGCAGTACAGCAACCTAGGTTGGACTTAACTACAGTTCAGATACCTAACAAGATGATAGGAAGACTTGCTGTCCATCTTGTATTTGCATGGGTTTCAGAGATGCTTTCATCCGTTGATGGAATCATTCCGTGAGCCCATTAGGTGATGGGTGATAAGCTGTGGTTTGCGCTCTCCGACTGCCAAGTATATCAGACAGAGCTTACGAAAGTGCTGATTCAAATTGATGACTTTGGTCTGTGGTTAGTGTTGAGGGAGTACCAAACACAGCTACCTAATGTGAGATGAATGCTTGTGTTACTGTCTCTGCTGTCGGGTTAGGGATGGGTATTGCGACCAGCCGATGAGTAAAACGATCAATATATGTGAGCAGGTATGTATTACTGTCTAATGAAGATAGAGGTCCAACTAGATCGAACATGGTTGAATCTGGCATCCGGTGTCGAAAATGTGCCAAGAGGAGACCTCACGTGTCATTGTATTTTGGATCTCTGACATGCTATGCAGGTTCTGGACCAGTCCCTGATGTTACGATTCAATCCCTGCCAGACAAAACACCGAGTAACTCAATGTTGAGTGGCTCTGATGCCAGAGTAAGACAAATTGTGTCGAGCGTCAAAAACTGCATGTCGATACACGCTAGTGATGTAAGGGCGAAGATCACCTGTGGAAACGTCACAGACAATCCTACCCTCAGAAGTGGTGAGTAGTACCTCTTTGAACTGGAGTGACAATGTCTCCTTCACAGGTTTGCAGCCTTTGTAGCACTTCATCATGCTGTTGAGCTTCAGCTATGGTCGTGAAATTGATGATGTTAGATGCATCCAGAGCATTTACCGCAACTCGGGAGAGTGCACCTGCTGCAGAGTTGTTTTTGCAACTGATGTGCCCCTCAAGTCTGTCGTGAACTGGGAGATGACATCAAGATGCCATACTTCTCTTGGAGAGTGATGATTGGGTCCTCACTTGGGAGCATAGGCCAATGGCTTGTGGTCCGTATAGATGGAGAATGTCCTCCCTTCTCGTATATGCCAAAAGTGTTTGACACCAATTTAGGCTACTAGAAGTTATCTCCCAAACGTGCTATATCTGGTCTCTGCAGGTTGAAAAATGCCTTGAAAAAAAAAGGAGAGCGGTTGCCAGACGTCATCTACATTTTCTTGCAAAACTCCTACTCCCATGTCCGAGGTATCGACTAAGAGGCATTGTGGTGCTTTCACGTTGGGATGAACAAGAAGTGTGGCCTCAGCCAACCTCACCTTCACCTCTTCGAAGGCAGACAATTCTTTTTCATCAAGGGTGATAGGCTGATTTTTCATATTCTTGTTACTTGGTATGTCCGTCATTGGCTGAGATGTTGTTACGAATCTGGAAGCCATTTGCACACAAACAGACAGCAGTCCCTAAGCTTAGTTATTTCAATAAGTCTGTGTATAGTTAGATTCCTCCCGATGTCTAAAGGGAATTACATGTGTGCGCTGCCAAGTTTCTTTCTAGTTAGATTTTTGCAATACCCAACGCTAACAAATCAATCCTTCACTTCTTCGCACCATCGACGCCATTGCCCACGTGTGTTCGACCACGGACGTGGGCGGAAGTTTCCTCACCTCAGAACACTGACTCCGCCCAGGAAAGGAGGGGGTTCCCCCTTGTCCAATCACGGATGGCCAGCACATCACCCCACGAAACCCTGTCCAATCAGGCCAAAGATTACCTCAGAGGACCGATCACCCCACCCCGCCCGGGGGAGGGATAAGAATCGCCGGCTCCCTTTAGGGATCGCTGGAGTTGGGTTGGAATTGTCAGAGAAGAAAGGGGTCGCCATTGCTCTTGGTGTGCGTCGTTGGTGGTCGTCGTTGCCATGTCTCAAGCTGGTCCTCTGACTATTCCACAGCCGTCGACTTCCATCTCTCATTTTGTCGAGCAATAACCTGGAGTCCGAGCCGGGAATCTCCGCTGGCCCTCTGTGAGGAGCAACCCTGGCTCCCGCCTGGACCCCGCTATACCGTGTCTGGGCTCGCTGACGACCCCGAGTTTCACACCTGCAGTCGTGGGCCAAACCGCACGAGGCGGCCAGGTACCGACCAAACTCTGACCTCCAGCCTGTCTATCCCCTTGGCTGCGAGGGTCGAAATAAAGATAACCTGGGTCCATTTTCTTTTGGTGTGTGTGTCTGTGGTGGCGCCGTTCTCTAAGTAGAAATTGTATAAGTGTTGATTGCTCATTGTACATTGCCTGTATATTCTGAATAAGTCTGCTCTGTCTCCCTCCCTATTGTAAATAAACCCCTGTAAAATGTTCCAGTTCGTTGTCTGTGTTTTCTTTCATTGGCCTAGCACGGTGCGGGCTTGAGAAATAGTGAGGCCGTTTGTGCCGTAAATTGTTCATTTGGTCCGGATGGATTTGGTAATCCCCGCTCGGTTACGCCGGATCCGAGTCGGTAACAGCGACTCGGTTCGGACAAAGTCGGCCGAGGGTGTGGCTTCCCCGGTAGTTAGATGGCGTGAGTACTTCGGTAAATTGGAATAGACAAGTGGACCCTACCTCACGCCATGGAAATATTGGTGACCACGGTCCTTTAAGCGACCCGTTGACTCCGGAGTTATCCGGGGTGACGACCTTCGATTCCGGGTGTTCGGTGGGAGACGGCCCTACTGCTCCGTCTAGTGGTCGTTCCTCGCCACCGAACCCGGCACCACAACAATATGTCTGCACAGATCGGGATGAAATGCCTGCAAAGATTCACAAGGCCAAGAAACTCCCTCAACTTGCACCGTGATGTGGGTGCAGGAAAGATATTGTGGGTGCAGGTCTTGATTTTCTCCTCCAGTGGGCAGATACCGTATTTATCGATGGCGTGGCTGAGAAAGGTGAGAGGTGGCACCCCAAACTGGCATTTACTCGGATTGATGACAATGCCACACTAAGTAAGGCGCTCAAAAAGTAATCGGAGGTGTGCGTCGTGTTCTTCCTCTGTAGGGCTCGCGACTAGCAGCTCGTCAAGGTAAGTGTTGACGAAAGGGAGACCACAGATGACATCATCCATCAACCTCTGAAACGTCTGCACAGCTTTATTCAAGCCGAATGGCATGCAAACAAACCCTTGGAGCTCAAAATATGTTGTGATGGCTGTGTTGTGTACGTCAGTCAGCTCTACTGGTATCTGGTGGTATGCTCTGACGAGGTCTATCTTGAAGAAAACACATGTGCTTTTGAGAGAGGATGAAAAATCCTGCAAATTGGGAATTGGATAGCAATTAGGAATGGTGCGTTCGTTGAGTGCATGGTAGTCAGTAGTCACCACCTGGCTGCCAGTCACCCGTGACTGCTTGGGTACCATATGCAAGGGTGAAGACCAGTTGCTGTCAGATTGTTATATGATGCCGAGTTCAATCATGTGCTCAAACTTTGACTCGGCAAATTTCAGACAATCTATGGCAAGGTGCCGTCGTCGTGCTGCAACGAGACGTCCACGACCTACTATGTGACGAGTGGTAAAATAATTGGTTAGAAACTAGATTTTAAAAAAGCATGCCTAAACTACTGCCATTGGTTGGACAAGTAAATTGAACGAAGTTCATGATGTAAAAGTCCGAACAAGTTGGCACTGATGAAAAGTACACGACACTCCTGTCCAAAATGGCCTGAGTGAAGTTGCTGCGGAATGTCGTGTCTCATTAATCTGAGGAATAAGGACTCTGTCACTTTTAATGTAATTACACCGTTTTGAACTGACGGCTCATCCCGAAAACTCCATCAAGTCCGAAGAACCTCTGGGCTCTGGGAGGTCCTTCACACGGACCAGCCATCCGCCGGTGATGAGTCCTCAAGTCAATCTAGTTTGTTATCATGAAGTGTTTCTTGTTGGAGTTGAGGGAGCTACTCAGAGGAGAAACCTTTCAAAAGCAACACAAGTCAATGGTAGTTGTGTTGAGTGGGCTAGGAAGACGGGATAAGGCATCGGAAAGGTGATTTTTCTGACGTTTGTAGCAATCAACGGCTTGTCCATGATCAACGATGGTTTATGATCGGAGAGCACATTAAATACACTACTAGAACAGCACTCAGTAGAGCGTGTACCTCCGCGCCAGGGCTGGATTTAGACATGTGGTGGCCCCTGGGCAGCCTTCAGTAGTGAAGGCCCACCCTACCTTAGAATACTAAAAGGTGACGAGACATATTTACAGTCATCCATAAGTATTATTTCAGAACAAAGAATCTGAACTTCTATATAAAATAGAGAATGAGATAAGATGATATCTTATATCTGTTATAGATGAATATCTTATATCTGTTCCACTAACTACCAACTACCATTCAAGCACTCACAAATACATTTTTCCTTACAATTTTTTTTTCATGAAATATGTGGAGGCCCCTGGTTGTGGAGGCCCCCTGGTTGTGGAGGCCCCTGGTTGTGGAGGCCACCTGGTTGTGGAGGCCCTGGTTGTGGAGCCCTGGTTGTGGAGGCCCCTGATTGTGGAGGCCCACTGGTTGTGGAGGCCCTGGTTGTGGAGGCCCCCTGGTTGGGAGGCCCCTGGTTTGGAGGCCCCTGGTTTGGAGGCCCTGGTGTGAGGCCCCCTGGTTGTGAGGCCCCTGGTTGTGGAGGCCCCTGGTTGTGGAGGCCCCTGGTTGTGGAGGCCCACTGGTTGTGGAGGCCCCCTGGTTGTGGAGCCCCTGGTTGTGGAGGCCCCTGGTTGTGGAGGCCCCTGGTTGTGGAGGCCCACTGGTTGTGAGGCCCCTGGTTGTGGAGGCCCACTGGTTGTGGAGGCCACTGGTGGTTGTGGAGCCCCTGGTTTGGAGGCCCCCTGGTTGTGAGCCCTGCCAACTGCCCAGCTTGCTATCCTACTGGCCCTGCCTCCGCCAGCCTGAACAGTTTACGTTTAATTTGTATCCCACTGATAGGTCAGATCTGGAATGGGACCTGAAACCAAAATCGAATCGCCTTGTTCTTGTCACCTCACCAACTCATCCACCTAGTTTTGTCTTAACTCATCAACTTTTTTTTAGATATCATGCCATACATAGTTTTTCGGCCCCAATCTCTCAATGGTGAAGAATCACTTTAACATTTTGGTATCCGGATCCGGATTCGAATCTTCGCCAAAATTGAATCAATTCGTCCTTGTCACACACCCAACCTGTCCACCAAGTTTCGCTCGAATCCGTGCACAACCTTTTGACATATCCTGTTCACAGACAAACAAACAGACGGATGGAAACGTAATGTCCATGCATCTTTAGTGGTGGAAATAACAACTACAACCAGCCTCCATCGGGACACTGGAGAGTGATGATCGGGAGATTCATGTCCCACATTTTTTTCTTTTTTCTTCACTTTTTTTCAGTCATATTTTAAACCAGTGCTCGACCGACATTGAAGCAAAATCAATTAAATCCTCGGAATGTCCCTTAGTTCAGATGACTGACTTTGACGGTGTAGCGAACGGTGTCCTCGTAGGCGGTGTAGTAAATATTGTCCTCGCAAGCGGTGGAGCAAACGATGCCCCTCATCGGTGGAGTAGCAAACGGTGACGTCATCGGCGGTATAGCAAACGGTGACGTCATCGGCGGTGTAGCAAACGGTGCTCTCATCGGCGATGTTTGTCAGTTCAAGCCTGACTGACGAATTTTTTTTTTAAAAAATATTGTTTTTAGTTTTCGTAAAATAAATAATGCAAATTGAAGGTTAATTTATGTGGCGGGTAAATATTATAGTTGAACTTGCCACCCTGATGGATTTCTACAAGAAAATAAGGTTGAGTTGAAGGAAGGTTGTTGTTGTTGTTGTTTAATGCGTTTGACTCCTTGTCCCGTGCAGTCTGCCCGATGATGGTAAGAAAGTGTCCTTGAGCATTTTATCGGTGCTTGTATGTTCATAAAAAGTAGTTTATTAATCGTTTTTAAAGTTGGTTTATATGTTAGTGAGAGCATGAGTAATGGATACCAGGGTGTTGTGTGATCGTGTAATATAATACGTTCCTTTGGAATATCATTGGGTCCGGGTTTGGTCCGCCACACTTAAAGGACGTAATTCCTCCAGTACCCCGGTATTTTAAACGATCGAAAACTCTTACTAACCTACCTCAGAGTTCTGAAGATCATTTGTTCTGGAGATATCATTTGTAAAAGATCAGGTTTCTTTTAACATGGACAAGTGTGAAGACGACAATGGTTCACAGAGCGGTATTTGACGATGTAGATTGTTTCAGAAGTCAAGGATGAGACGATGTGATAATTTGACCAAGTATAAAAGATCAACATGATGTGTACGAGTGACAGTTTATGCTGTAAAAATGTCGAAACCCGGTTTCGTTCAACAACTTAAAATTGACTTTCAAAACCTTTAAAGGTCACACAAACAAATATGGGACATTAAAAAGGAAACAGAGATGTATAGCTTATTGGAGTTAGTTCGTCGAAGAAGGTCGAAAACCGGTTCGATTCCCCACAACTTTGAAATTTGACCTTTGTGGCCTTTAAGGTCAAAGTCAAGGATTAATGACCTTTGGTGCAAACTTCCTCTGAACATTCCAGAAACAATATAAGTCATATAGGCTATATGGCATTTCGCACTCCTCGGATTATCCATACTTTGATGAAATCAGCGTAAAAACAAACTTGAAGGGGGCGCAACGGCAAGGTGTTGAGATAGAGCAAATGGTTTGAAGAGTTAGGTGGGGAATGACTCAAGATTTGCATAAAAAATATTGTCATCCAGCTCTCAAGTTTGCGGTCGTATGATTTTTAGTCAAAATTCGCAATTTTCTAAGTTTTTGACCTTGGAACGAAAATGAAAAATGGACGACGACAAGTTTTAGATATTCATTTTGCTATTCAAATACCGAAGAAACCCATTCCATTAGTCAATTCCCGAGAAAGATAGATTTTTAATCCGACTACCCCTAAAAATGGCTATTTTTTGGGCGTGGCTCACCCACAATGGGCGTTGCACACCCTCATCAGGAAAACACAACTAGACATTGATATCGAACACATAACCAAGTTCATCAAGATCGATCAAAGTCCACGGAGTAATTCCTGGACAGACAGACAGACATAACGAATATAGTGGTCACTCTGGCTGGCGCTCGTGAACCAATAAATTGGACAAGTTGCATTCGATTCAAAGACGATAACGAAATACTGTACAAGGAACTTCAAGGCAGGAGGAGGACACAAGGCCCACGAAGCCTGCACGATCGTGCCAACGTCTTGGTACTCTCCCATCTCCTCCACTTCCAGATACCGATCCGACTCGATTCTACAACTATCCACTTACTCTGCTGTCACTTCCCTTGTAGGGAGAGCATCCCATGCATTCACCACTGAGTGAAGACCCATGATTTACTACCGTCTCAACTGTCTTCTGTACTCTTACACCGTCCCTTCCCTCCCTTGTTCTCTTCAGTGCCAGTTCTGCTGAAAAATTGATTTTCTTTGTCTTTAATTTTTTTTTCCTCGCTTCGGAATTGCAGAAAATATTATGTGTCTTGAACAAGACATTGTCACCTGAGATGAACTTCTTCTACTTGCTCTCGTGGAACATGATGGTTCAGATGAATCGGATTGTTGAGCAAGGCGGTTGAGATTCGTAGAAAACCTCTGATTAATATTCTCTGTAGATATCCACGATGCTCTGTGGATGACAACATGGATAAGCTTGCACGTTCCTGTCATCCGGTAGATCAAACCCAGAGGTTGAGAGAGTCTTTACTTGCATATCTCCTTCAACCTAACAAGTTTGCTATCGGCATCCTCAGAAGCAGATAGTCGTTGAAGTGGTCCCATATTGTAATCCTGGGATATGAACGATACATGCGTGATAGTTTCTGTTGGGTATCTTGTCCGACACTTCCGTCGTCCTTCCGACACTTTGAAGGTGGACCTTGTTCTCCAGCAGTCTGCGTTGAACTTCTTGCTTCAAACATCTTGTACATGAATGTAGATCTGAAAATGGAACACAAGAGACTACTAAAGTAGAGTATGCTGTTAGATGTGTGATTACATTATACATTAGCATGATATCTGCTTCATTTTGGAGTCAAGTGGAAAGTAATAGACGACAGATAATTACCAGTGAATAGCTGGAATGTCTTTTCTGAAATGTCCACTTGGGGAAATAAAGAATATTGAAGATTTGGGTAAACCGCCTTAGGTATATAAGGAAAATGAGGGTGTAGCCACTCAAAAGTCTACTAACTGAATTAATGGACATGATGTCAACTTACAAAACATACAGAATGAAGCACACGGAATAAGCATTAATTTGATGTATAATTTGTGAGTATTCAATCATTTTGAGATTCCCCAAAAAGCATGGTGACTCAGGTTTGGAATTCACGTTCGACGCAGAGCCGCAATTCTCAGTACCTCCCTTAAAGGAGATTAAATATTTAGTGCATCCCTATATTTTCAATGTTAACATTTCATTTTATGCTCAGGACATCTCGAGCTTTTAGAAAAATACAATCTTGTTCGGTTGTGGGGTGGGGGTCCACAGTGAGCCTATCTGGCTCAGTGCCTAATTCACTTGCCTTTCACCCAAGCCCAAATGAGCTTGGGCCAGAGCGGGGATTATACGTTCATTATTATTATTATTATTATTATTATTATTGCCAAATTATACTACTATTATTGATATTAATTATTATATTCTTTGTTACAATGGTATCATTCTTTTTTGTTATCTATTACCTTCGTCCACCAAAGGTGAACGGAGGTTGTGTTTTCACCCCCTGTCTGTCTGTTTGTGTGCAGGATATCTCAAAAAGTTGTGGATGGATTCGGATGAAATTTGGTGGGCAGGTTGGGTGTGTGACAAGGACGAACTGATTCGATTTTGGTGAATATCCAAATCCGGATCCGGATGCTATAATTTTTTAAAATGATTTTTAAAAAAGGGCCAAAGATGATATCTCAAAAAAGTGCTGGATGGATTCTGCCGAAACTTGGGCATGTTGGGTGTGTGACAAGGCCGAATTGATTCAATTTTGGGAAAGATCCGAATGCGGGTGGAGGTATTTGCTCTACCGAGTGCCCTTCTAGTTTTGTAATTAGAATGCCATGCTGTGGGAGGACTTATTAAGCTGCTCTATACACCTTCACATTATGTGTGTTTGAGACATGGGAATTCTTCCAGATGCTTTGTAGTTAATGAGCCTTATCAACTCAGGAGGTCATGACGATCATTTTGGTGCATCACACTCTACAGTAGAACTCCACAAAAAATATGCCACACACACACACACACACACACACACACACACACACACACACACACACACACACACACACACACACACACACACACACACACACACACACACACACACACACACACACACACACACACACACACACACACACACACATCTTCTTTTTAATCTTCTGTTCCAAACAATTCGAACACACACACACACACACACACACACACACACACACACACCTCATACAATTATTTTTTCGTAAGATAGCCTTGTCTCCTTCAGCCGCTCCTTATAAGCTCAATATAGTAGCCCTGTGCTGAACCCTCTCTCTATGGCAGCTATGTCTTCCTAAGTTGTGGTGACAAAACTGCACACTATTCAAGATGGGACCCTCACTAAATTCCTACAGAGTGTTAACACTATCTCTTTCTTTATAATTTATCCCCCTCTGAATGCAACCTAAAACCCCGTTTGCTTTACCTTCGCGCTGCCTGGCATTGTCCTGTCTGCTTACCCTCATATCTATTACCACCGCCCGATCCTTCTGCTGTGTGATACGCCCCCAAGTTTGCCCCTTACATTATTTAATCGCTATTTTTCTTGTTCTTACCCATCCCCAGTACCTCGTTATATTTCCTTGAGTTAAACTGCATTTTCCAATATTTTGCCCAATCTATTAAAGTATCTAGACTTTCCTGAATTGGATCACCACCCTCTCCACTGTCTACCTTGTGCACAAGCTTCGTGTCATGACCTTCCAAATGACAATAATTGTTTAAAGACTGCAGAGTAGCCCTACGGAAACTACTGCCATTTTAACTACAAATGGGACATCGATTTTCCAAAAGTATGAACAATGGCAGAAAGTCCCCCCCACAACACGTCCTCCACCCTCCACCCCTCCCCTAATCTTCCTCATCCTTTTCAATGTTCCACACATTCCCATTTCATTCATTTATACTCGTTCTAAGCCCTCCTAGCCCAATTTCCCCAATACCATCTTTTTTTCTTTTATACCACGACCACGTCTTTCCTTCTTTTAGTCCTTTTTTTTCTTTTTCAATTTACCCAACCCCTGCATGCGTAACATGCAGATGGCCCCAATATATTGGAGTCAGATAAATCTTCATTGACCTCGGTCAAGCAGACTGCATTTTAATTCCATTGTCATTTAGCCTTTGTTTATTTTTCTTTCTTTTCCAATTTGTGTTTTAGAAGATGCTTTTTTTTTCTTTCTTTTTTTTTTTTTTACATAATATGCGATTGGAAACTGTTTTAGGCAAGTATGCGGAAGATGGTGCAGAGGTGACACTTACCTTGACCTATCAAATATAGGTTCGATTCCCAACCCAAATATCTGTCCTGTTGGTGCTTCACAGCCAGGGAGTTGCATCACAAAGTGCACCTTCTCTCGAATGGATTTTAAGCATGGTGTCTAGTTTGTTCGCATTATTTGGTGGACGTTAAAGGTTTCCACGGTGCATTACACAGAGAATCGGTGAGTTATCACTGGCACCCTGAACGAATGTCGAATCCTTGCCACCTTCAGTCGAACGTCAGGTCTGCTCAGCCCATTCGTGAAAGACTTGGTCTAAAACCATATTTGGCTGATCCATTGCATATGACAGTAATATGTTGTAATTGCGTTGATTATAATAGAGTGCAATGGAACCGGTGGTAATACACTAATAGCTGTGTTGCGTTCCCCAGATGACGATGCACATGCACAAGTGCTGGTTCAATGGTGAGTAATAATGAACGAGTTGATTGTGAACGAAGCATCAGAGCTGTTTGCAGCAGTAATCAGACCAAAGAAGGTTACAAGTCCAGCATCTGTGGAGTATCATGCCAAATCCTATGAGGTACAAATGGCCTTCTTCAATTCATTCATTTCTCTTTTTTTTTCTCTTTAAGATAAAAAAAAACTGTGACTCATTAGACTTGCAGCCAGTGTTGAGAATAAGGACTTCTTTGTATACACTGTCTAGGCTCATATAAGAGTGAGGTGATAGAGGATAGAAGGAAATGTACTGACTGTGGGGCAATGGGACAATAGCTGGATACAACAAGGAAGTGAATGTACAGGATTGAGTGAGGAGAGGGATAGAAACAAAGCAACCTGCAAATAGAGGGTGATGGTTGAGGAGGGGTTTAGGGTGTTATGTGCGACCCATCAGTAGGGGGTGAAAATATAAAAAGGAGGAAGCTGTAGCAGCAACTTTTCGGCATATACAATTTGAGGGTTCAAGGACGCCCACGCCATGTTTGCTTGGGAAGTCGGTCTTCAAATTACAGCACTGTAAATCAGAGCTTGATGAATGTTGCGGGAAAATTATGATTGTTGCTTGATGAATGTTGTATAGATTAGCATTGCTATGCTGCACCTCTGAGTCTGCGAGGACAGCATTTTGATTCTGTCCCTGGCCGAGTCATAGCAAAGACTTTAAAAATGGTATGTGCTGCTTCCTCGCTTGACTTTAGCATCTCATGGGGTTTGGGGAGGGGGATGGTGGGAGAAGAGGGTGAAGATTTCTCTTTGTTTGCCTTGTTTACTGCAGGGGGGGGGAGCGCCGTCACAAAATGGTGTTCCGATTATCCAGATTGCCCTCGGAAATTTTGTCACTTCCACCAAAAGGTTGCTGGTTGTGTTCACATGAAGTCATGTTCTGTGTTATATGGTGTGTCTGCATGTGTGTGCGTCATTTGTGCGAAAGCTCTTCAATAGGTCTGAGACATTCATTAGACAGTCCACCTCTAACCTCCCAAATAGTAATTTCATTTTTTTGTGTACAGCCAGGCTTGCGGAGGGGCTAGAACACAGAACAGACCAGGACGTAACAAAGTAGAGAAAACAGTAGGGAGAGGGGCCGGGGGAACATGCCAAGACCAGGATTGAGGGACAAAACAGAGGGAGAATTGGAGAGATAAATAACATTGGGAACAATGTGAGCAAGGGTAGGACACAGCAAGATGGTTGCAGCCACAAACTCTCAATCAGAGTGGAAGGAAAAGCTGGAAACCTGGAAAGAGGTCTGCTTGGGGAAGATTAATCGTCATAGTGTATTTACGTATTTACGAAATATAGTGTATTTACGAAATAAATAGTGTATTTACGAAATTACAATACATTAAATGGAATAATCTTTAAATAGTAACGTGAACTTTTTGAAACTTTAAAGCAAATGTCCGAATATATTTAAAAGTTCATGATAGAATGATAAGCAATGAATGATATGGTGCAATGAATGATATAAGCTATCTGTCGCAAAACTGTGTTTTTTCAGGTCAGTAGCCAGTGCAGTTGAACCATTTTTAGCCTTGTACCAAACAGACAAGCCAATGGGTCCCTTTCTTGTTCATGATATTGAGAGACTTGTCAGAAATTTGCTAGAGAGGTGTGTTAAGCCAGTTGCATTACAAAATGCTTCTACTGCATATGACTTGTTAAAGCTGGATCTTGAAAAGGAAAGGGTAGAAAACAAAAGATTGAAGTTGGTTTCAAGGCTGAAAGTGAACTGAAGTCCCTCCTGAAACCAAGGCCATCAGTTAACGCCATACCAGGTGTTTCAGTTCAAAGAAGAATGTAGGCTATTTGTGGTGAAATGTGTCAAGAAAATCTTTGAAAGGTCTCCTCTATAACCCTTAGATGCATGAGTGCAAAAAGATATTGCAAGAAAACAGCCAAACTGGGTCATTTTTGACCCACTTATGCATCTAAGGGTTAAGTATAGTTTAGCCAGAAATATGGCTTCTTTGGATCCCAGGTTGATGGTGACTGATCAAGAACACTCAAAGTCCAAATTCAAATTCTTGTTGGAAAATTTGGTGACTCTGAACAGAGTTGATGGTGATAATGTAGATATGTTGGTTGCGAGTTACAAATAATTACTGCAGGATGTAGCAGGGTGTGAACTGAAGTCTAGGTTAAAGGACTTCAAGGTTGAAGATGACAAGGTAGATGTGTTACTCTATGAAGTTGTGGGTAAAAACAAGAAGTTTGAGAAGTTGTTGGGGGTAGTTCGTAAAGTGTTGCTAGTTTCCCATGGTCAGGCATCTGTTGAGAGGGGTTTTTCCCTCAACAGACAGATAGAGAAGGACAACCTGGGTGAAGGCATGCTTGTGGCACTGAGGCAGATTATTGATTATTTTGTACTGGTAGGTGGAATGCTCAAAGTTGAAATCACAAAGGAACTGCTATCCTCAGCCTCCAGTTCTCGACATAAATACCATCAATATCTTGAAGAGAGAAAAGAAAGAAAGGGCAAGAAGCCATCCAAAGAAAACGAAAAATGGTTGAAGATGAAGTGGATGGTTTGAAAAGAGAAAGAAGGTGTTGGAAACTGACATAGAAGGTCTGACCACATTGTCAGAAAAATATGCAGACGAGGCTGAGGCAAAAGGTGGCAAAACTAGCAACAGTCTTCTGGTAAAATCAAATGCTCTCAGGCACTCTGCCAAGCAAAAACGGGGGGAACTCAAAGTTCTAGAAAGAGAAATTGAGGAGAAGGCTAAATCCTTGCCTGCTATGTCCTAATTGGATATTACAATGACATGTAGCTTACAAAATGTACTGTTCTGTAGTGTAGAAGCAGTCAGGAGCTGCTGCAACTTTGCAGGTGGCAGCACCTACAATAACATTTTAAACATAACAACACATTAACATTGAGAGTGCTGCCATCTGGAAACTTGTGACTGCTCCTGGCTGATTCTACAGTAACTGTGAAGTGAATTTGCCAATTGGCTGTGTGGCGCGTTGTGCCTTGTCGACTGAATAGGCAAGCTCCTGCTGTGTTCTGTATGTTCATTGTTAAAATAGATTTTTTGTAAACTTACTATCTTTGTTAATTTCTAGGTGACCCACCTCAATTTACCCCTGGAATTTCTAGGATGTGGTCCTTAAAAAGGGGTTATTTTAACCCTTAAAAGTCCTTAAAAAAGACATCTCAAAATAAGTGGGAACCCTGTTGTCACACACCCAACATGTCCACCAAGTTTCATCCGGATCCGTCTACAACTTTTTGAGATATCCTGTACACAGACAAACAAACAAACAGACAAGCCGGTAGGTGATGAGGGATTCGCTAGATCGAAGCGCTGGATACTATGCTTTTCATTTTGACCGATCCACCGACGAAGATTCATTGCCAAGACGTATTGGTTCACATACAATTGTTCCTCTGCCTGGCAAGATTTTTCCTATTGCGTATTTTGCCAACTGGCACTCCTCATAAAAAATGACGGTAAATAGACACCTATTTTTGAAGGATACCATTTGAAAAATAAAACCAAAATCAAAAATCGGCTCGAGTAAAATTTTCTAAATATCTCGAAGTGTTTAATTCCGAAGTCTCGTTTCCCCACATTCAAAACTGTAGGACAAGTATTGAAAATAGTGAACGCGGTTTTTCGGCCGCTGCATAGCAACGGGTGGTTGCTTAGCAACGAAACTCAAACGCGCACACTCCCAGCCCATATGGCACCTGATCGCCAAGTTTCTTCGAAATCGGTTTGCTGGTTTGTGCTGTGGAGCCTCGTGTTGAGAGACACACACACACACACACACACACACACACACACACGGAAAACCCGAGAAACTTCTCTCAATGCTCGTTTGACCACACCTCCTGACCACACATTTTTTTTCATAAGCCACGCCACTTTTTTTATAAGCCAGCCCACTTTCCATAAGCCTCGTCACTTTCCCTAAGCTCCGCCCACTTTCCTAAGCCCCTTATAAAAAATGACGGTAAATAAACGCCCTATTTTTGAAGGACTACCATTTGAAAAATAAAACCTAAATCAAAAATCGGCTCGAGTAAAATTTTCTAAATATCTCGAAGTGTTTAATACCGAAGTCTCGTTTCTCCACATTCAAAACTGTAGGACAAGTATTGAAAATAGTGAACGCGGTTTTTCGGCCACTGCATAGCAACGGGTGGTTGCTTAGCAACGAAACTCAAACGCGCACATTCCCAGCTCATATGGCACCTGATCGCCAAGTTTCATCGAAATCGGTTTGCTGGTTTGTGCTGTGGAGCCTCGCGTTGCAGACACACACACACACACACACACGCACACGGAAAACCGCGACAATAAGGGATATCTCGCGAATCCAACAGAAAGGGGTGAAAACATAACCTTCTTCACCTTTGGTGGCAGAGGTAATTAAAGGGCAGAGGTTATAAGACCAGAAAGGAGGCGGTAGAAGATAAAGACTGCCCACATATCTGCAATCCGAAAGAGATAGTCCCAGAGACTCAGCTTCAATAGCGGGAGATACCAATGATTTTGATGACCTTGGTTTCCACTGTACCAAGCTTAATGAGGTGTGAGGCAGAGGCGCACAGATCAAAGGGGAGAGCAGTATTCCATGAAGTTGCAGATGAAAGCCTTTTTCGTAACTACAAGTTCAGATGCGCCCAGAAAGGACTTTACATGACGGAGGGTGTCCAGTTGGCATCTGGCTTTGAATGTGATGGTACAGCACACAGACAAACAAGAGATGGGAATGGAGGGGAAGTCGCAGCCAAATGTACTATGGGAGTTTGGAGGTGGAAGAGCAATGAATCGCCGCCCCACCCCCATTCCTGAATCTCCACGACCAGTGAGAAATGTAGCTCTTGATGTAAACTGCAAGTCCACCTCAGCGACGGGGTTCAGACCTGTCAAACCGGAGGAGACAATAGCCTGACACCCACAAGGACAAAAACTTTGATAATACACACCAGCAAGCTATGATTAAGGCACGGACATTGCATGAAAAAATTAACAACAGTGAAGAAATGATAACAGAAAGACATGACGGGTCCAGCCTGGCAACACGGCTTTGATGAACTTCAAGGCGACATGTATAAATCAACGTCCAACACACCCAAAACCAGAACCCAAAACCAGTGAGGGTGAATTGAAGGTCAAAATACAACTGATGGGTACAGTGATTGCATAAAACAATTTTACCTTGTTGTCATGCATCGCTGAACTGGGATAAAAAACAGTGCTGCCCTTGAAACTTCATTTTCATGTAACTTGACCATCCCGGTTTGGGCTGTCGATGCAAGCTCGCCACATTTTTATCTTGGAGTTATGCTAGCCAAACAGTTGATAAGAGGGCATACACATTTGAAGTTGAAGCGAAAGGAAAGACGTATTAATTTTTTTTCTTTTTTGGGGGTCTGTAATAATCCTAATTATTCTTCGTTGCCTTTTAAAAAAGCACTGAGTATAGACAGAAGAGAAGAGAGAGGTTGCAA
This sequence comes from Eptatretus atami, assembly GCA_035128595.1. Classification (NCBI taxonomy): domain Eukaryota; kingdom Metazoa; phylum Chordata; class Myxini; order Myxiniformes; family Myxinidae; genus Eptatretus; species Eptatretus atami. The sequence continues at coordinate 46,236,163 of CM068959.1, read as the reverse complement.
AAGAAAAGCAACATGAGATGAGTTTATTGCTTGGATACAGCTTCAAATGCTAGGATACATAACAATCGCAACATTGAAGAGTGCACTTCTAGTTTTATTTTACAATCGGAAAGGAGAGAGAGTGAATAGCATAACTTTTGTGGGTTAGAATATGTCAGAAGAACATGTTGTCTGCTCGAACAAGATCGCCCATTGGGAGGGTACTCTGCCAGTCTTCTTAATTCTTTGCAACTACTCTTTTTATTTTTATTATTAATTATTTTTTTCGGCCACCTTTGTGCTTTAAAAAAATTGCCAAAGAATAATTAGGATTGTTGTAGGATGTAGGCCATGATATGGTGTCCTGACAGTTTTTGCCTACAGCTTGCTGAGAAAGAGCATACATATTGTTGCGAATTCGCGCCCGCCGCGCGTGCGATCGGCCACGTGACTCGAATCGCGACCGCCTCGCCCACCGGACGGACAATTCTGTCGTGACCCTCTCGGACTAACGCCGGGATCCAGTCACGGGTGGGCCTTTTCGGCCTCACCACGATCGTGCCAATCGGCCACCCGCGTGGGATAGGGTTGTTCGCCAAACTCGACCTACCTAAGTACCCACGCGGATGGTAACCGGGCGACCGACCTCGCCGCAGGTCGACTTCGGACACGGGCCGCTTAAGTGATCCGTTCCGTGCTATCGGGATAACCGAGCGGTGTTATCGTCGGCCTCGACGGTTCCTGATTAATTATCGGCGTCCCGCGCCCACTACGTACCCTTTACGTAAAACAAGATGGAGACCCAACGAAGGAAGGACGCAGCGAAACGGGGAAACAATTCAACAAAAGCACGTTTAATTCACATCACACAAATAGCACACATAAGACAGCAAGTATTTATAGCACCAATAATAATTAGAGAAATGCACATATATCAAATAAAAGAAGGAACGACAAAAAGCAACGATGACGCAGAGCTACAACCGAATACGTGACACACGGACCACTTACACAATGCTACTTATAAAGACTCGGCGCCACACACACAATTTACACAAAACCCAAAGAAAATGAGGAAGTCGCGACTTCCCTGCGTTCAAGTCCTTGGCGACCGTCCTCTGCCGTGGTCCGCGAGCTCTCTCCGCTCCACTCGACGCGAGATCCTCCGCGTGCTTCGTGCTGCCCGTGCTGGCCCCTAGACGCCACGGACCGAGCACCGACGAACAGAGAGAGAGAGCACACGCCGAACCAAGAGAGAACCAGAGAACAGCACGCGCCGGAGAGAACCAAAGAACAGCACGCGCCAGAGAGAACCAAAGAACAGCACGCGCCAAGAGAACCCGAAGAGCGCCGAACCAGAGAAGACCCGAAGAGCGCCGAACAGAGAGACTGCGAAGAGCGCCGAACCAGAGAGACTGCGAAGAGCGCCGAACCAGAGAGCTGCGAAGAGCGCCGAACCAGAGAGAGAGAACCTCCTGCGCCCTGACTCTTATACCCCCGGCGCCCCGACACGCTGCCCCGCCCGTTCGTGGCTCCACCCTCCTTCGAGAGGGTTCTGGAACAGGGGCGTTCCCTCACCCCGACCGCCTCACACTGTCCATCCGCCAATCGGCGCGAGCTGCCCTCCCTCGCTTCTCTCCTCCAAGCGCGGAGAAGCCAGACGGGAAAAACAGGCCGTAAAACGTGCGCATCCTCCTGCTAGCGCTGCGGAGATCGTAGCCGCACGGAGCTTTTGAACGGCGAGGGGGCGAAGATGTGGCTGCGTGGATGGTGGGGGGGTGGCGCGGTTGTTGAGAAGCGGCGTTGTGGTTGGTGGTGGTTGTTCAAATAAAAAGAAAGGACAGAAAAACGGCTATCTCAAGGATCGCAGCCCGAATGAATCACATTAATCCCTCTAACAATGGGTTTGGGCTAACTAACATGTACTTAAAAAATATATTCACCTACGGGACTGAATGGTGTAATGCGAATTTCCACAGCCGTAACACTACCCCTCCCCTTTTTACAGACTCGTCCCGAGTCGTCAATTATCGTGTGCCATCATGTGTAGTTCTCCGAGTACGTTTTACCTACGGATCCCTGAGTGCGACATTCATGGTATTCGTGTCCCAAAATAAATAACCTGAGGGCTGAGTAATAACTAAACAAACTCACTCATACGGACGACTTAAATAAAATTGCGGCGCTATGACAGACATGCCGGGGGCACACTCATATTTACAATTACAACTTAACAACTTATCCTTAAATTTACACTAAACCATGGCCAGGATCAATGGACTCTGCAGGAAAAGGGCAAGAGTCAACCGCGGGCATGGGCCCCCACTGCAGGCCCGTGTTGTAGCTGCCAACAGGACAGTTCTGCAGCTTGCAAACTGTTGTAAACGACGATCTGGCGCACATGGCAATGAACAAGGGGGGCAAAGCAAAATTGAACGGGCTGGTGAACAGGGCAGTGGGCATGGGCCAAGCAAAGGCAGGCAGGCAAGGCATGGCATGACAAGGCGCTGTAGCAAACAGCCGGCAGATGAAGTTGGCCGGCACAGGCCTTTAAGCAACAAGCCGTCGGACGATCCGACCGGCACAGGCCTTGCAGCAAAACACAGCCAGCCGATGAAGTTGGCGGCCTTTGCCGTGCAGTGCAGGTTGGAGGGAGTGCGGTGGTGCTGGCCACTCGCAGAAGGCGGGCTCGGACCTATCTACTGTCTCCCTCCCACCTATCGCCTTTGCCTGTCACTGTCCATACCCACCCCCTTAATTTGTCAACCCAATTTAGCCCCAACTAATTTTTTTTTTTCTTTTTCTTTTTACTTTCATACCTCCCACTATAAATCGTCCCTAACCCCCTTTACTGTCATTGTTCGGCTAACCTATCCTGTCCCCTAGCCTACTCCAACCCACGTTCCCTTCCCGGAGGGAATAAGGGAGAGCTAGCGTCCTGTGTCGAGGCCCAACCAAGCCTCAAGATGGCCTCCCAGACTTCAGCGATCTCTACCCAAAGTGGGTCCAGCGCCCACAACGAGAGCGAAGGGATGGATGGTGCGGAGGGTACACTTCCTAATCTACCCTATCCATTAACCTTTAAACTACCCCGGGGCTTTCAACAAGCGCCTCTCGCTTAAAATATTGGTTCTAAAAGCCCAGATTCCCGTCGCCTGTGTTGGTGTCCTTACATTTCGTGCCTCGCCTCAATTTTCCCTCGTGCCCTTGCACGGTTTCGTGGCTGGGACGCGTGGCTCCCTTGGCAGGCACGACCTCTGCCAAATCCCTACAATGGCACCCCGGGCACTACACTGCCTCCGAGCCTACCAGCTCCCTAAACACCGGGGAGTGCCCCATGGCAACTCCCTGAAACGCACACGTGGCAGGCTGGCGCCCGGGCCCCTTTCCGCGGGTCACCCGTGCCCACGACACTGCCCACGCGGCTAACGGCGCTCCGGGCCCGCACCAAGCGGGCGCACCCGTGCCCACTACGCTAACCGGCCCCATGGGCCCTTGGCCTACCACGGCCGACTATCCGGTGCCCGGGGTACCACTCAGCGATACTCACCTTTCGCAGCCACGCTCCAGCCCGTCAACAGGGCTCCTGCACCCCTCAAATGGGTTCGAGCCTACACTCCCACCAACAGCAAAATGACCTCCATTTTGTCAATTTGACTAACCCAGCTAACTCACTTTACACTGACCCCGGGGTCCTTGGGCGGGAGTCACTCCTCCCCCAATCATCATCGCACCATGCATTCCACATTCGCTCCACTCACACAGACCCGCTGGCCTCACTCACTCACCATGTACTCGTTTCCACTCATTTCACTCCATCACTGAATCCTGCCATCCCTGCTCACTAAATCCCCTAACTAACTGTGCTCCCACGTCATCCTTACACTATAGCACGTTCCTTTTAACACTACGTAGCTAAACTACGTCCCACTACACATCCAAAGTCTGTCTCTGTCCTCCAGATCATCAAAAATCACTTTCCCAACCTAAAGCTCACTACAATCCCTCTAACTAATCCATTCACGGGCCCATGAGGACTTACCCTTGCCCCATGAAGCCGGTCTAGCTAAGCTAACCTTCCCCTAATAGTGTCATCCTGTGCCCTGGCAAGGGGTCTTCCACCCCTTACCCGGGAATCCTGTTCACCCGAAAGCGAGGCTTGCTTTCGTTAAATTTTTTTTTTCAATTATGCGCAGCACCAGCGCGGCAACTCGCAGCTCGCGCACTTTGCACCTTCCGTGACGTCATGCAGCTGCACGCGTTCCTCGTCCTCTTGGACGGTACCATCCGGCAGGATTCACCCTCCTGCCGGATTCCAACCACACGTGCAGCCATGACGTCACCGTGCGCACCCCAAAAGCAACCTCGCACTCCGAGGGGCTCCCCACGCGAACACATGTGCTCCGCCCGTTGGAGCTTAACACAAAGCTCGCGTGGAGAACCCATCGGTCCAAATTTGTCTACCTGCCTAGACTTTGTCCGTCCGCGGGATCGGCAAATCCACCGCTGGCGTTTCCGGACCGGGCTTCACTCCCGCAAGCGAGCACGTGGGGTCTCGTGCGTTGCACAGCACGGACCTCGCGCTCGCTGCTGGGTGAACCCGGCACGGTCCCACAATAGCTACAGCCGCTACCCGGCATCTGTCCTCTGTCGCCGTCGTCGCCATTCCTCCACGCACACCTGCGTGTCACGACGCACAGATTCCATTCCAACACACTCACATTCACACCGGAGACGCGGCTGCATGCTCACGCATGCCGACCGACATCTCCCTCACATACAGAGACCTCACACACACGGTCTCCCACACACGGACCTCTCACTCACACCCAACCTTTCACTTGCACAGGGGTCTCACTCACACATGCGTGCCGGAAAGCACGCATCTCCGCACACTCGCAAACACACACCCCTGCACAACCACACTGGGGATTCGTGTCCCACAAGGGTTCCCGGGGCCTCTATACCCCCAAGCTGCACGTGCACCTATCCACAGCACTCATCCCTTCAACTCCGCTTGGCACGACCGAACCCACCTGGTCGTGATCCGCCTCAAGGGGCATACTCCCTCCCTCGTTCCTGGAGGCAGCCATCCAGCTGCTCACACCGGGTCTCTACCCAGTCCGCGAGCTCACCCCCATTATCCTCCACTACTCTGTGTGTGTGTGTTTGTCCTTTAACCCCGTCTTTATCGTGCAGTCTCTCCTCTACTTTTTCTATCTCCCGCGTCTCTATACATTTATTAGTTTCTGTTTCTTTCTGGAGTTTTTCCATCTCTCTGGATTTCAATTTTACTCTCTCCTTCAGTTCATTAATTTCAAACTCGTATAGTTTTTGGTTCCTTTCCCACAGTTTCTCCTGCTCCTCACTTCCAATCTCATCGTTTCTTTCAATTGGCTCATTCCTTCCTGTGTTTTCATTCGCTGTTCTCTCATTACCCTTCCTTGCTTCCTCTCCTGTCCTTCCTTCTCCAGTTTCGTCGTTTGCTTCATTTGGTTAATCTCCTTTTTGTGTTTCAGTTGCTGCTGTCTCATTATTCTTCCTTGTTTCTTCTCCTGTCCTTCCTTCTGCAGTTTCATGGTTTTCTTCATGTGGTTAATTTCCCTTTTGTGTTTCATTCGCTGTTCTTTTGTCTACCTCTTGCACTCCAGCCTTGCCTTTTCTTTCAATTGGTCAACCTCGGCTTCATGTTCCTTTTGTTTTCTATCCATTGTCCCTCTCGTTCTTCCTCTCCAATCTCGTGTCCTTCAATCTCCTCATTTCTCTTCCTGCTTCATTCCTTGCTCCTTCAACTTCTCGTATTCCAACCTATTTTTTTCGTTTTGTCGTTCAATTTCATACTCTTTCAGTTTTTTATTCCACTGTCTTTCTTGTTCCTCGTTCTGCAATCTCGTCATTTCCTTCCATTGATCGATTTCCTTCTTCTGTCTCATTCGTTCTTCCATCATTACTCTGTCTTGCATCTCATTCTTTAATCTGGCTTTCGCTTCCAGCTGTTCGATCTGTACAGTGTGGTTTCTTAACGTTTCATTCTCCGTTCTCGTTCTTTCTCTCTCAACATCCTCAGCTCGTTTTGTAATCCGTCTCTTTGTTTTGGTGTTTCCTGTAACTCAGTTTTCTTTTCCAATTCCTTTCTCATCTCCGCACACTCCGACCTTGCTTTGGCTTCTAACTGTTCTTCCGGCTTGCCGTTGTGTTTGTCTATCCGTCTTCCCAGTTCCTCTGTCTCCGTTTTTACCTCCCGTCCCAGCTTATCAACTCTCTTCGTCATGTCTTGAAGTCTTTTCTCACACTCCACCGTTACGACCTTCGATCCTTCCTTTGTCCTCCCTGGCTTTCTTTTAATTTTTCTATTGCCTCCTTTACCTCGTGTCTCGTCTTACACGTCTCCCGAATTATTTTCACACCCGCCCCACCGCGGGCCTGATAGCCGTTGCACTCCCTCCCGTTGGTTCGGAGTCTCCGCCACGTGGCGTCGCCATTACGCACTCCGCTGTTGTTGCCTTCTTGCCCGCCTGCAGGCTTCGGCCCATGTTCTGCGTTTCACCACGCATTTCTTTTATTTCTTCCTTCATTCGTTGCGTATTCGATTTCGCTTCGTTCGTTATGCTTTGCACGAGTCCATAAAATGCCATATTGTCACCTGCCCTGGCCACTCCCACTGACTACATTTAGTGGTGGAGTTATAATAAAAAAAACGACAAGATAACGGCATCGATGCCTTTCCCAACCTTCTGGTACGGGTTTCTCTTGCACGGTGATCTCGTCCTGAGCCATGGATCCTACCTTTCTACACATATCTATTTCTACCCCGGCACCCGCTCGCCTTGAGACGCCATCTTATTCCACGTAAGGGTTAATTTTACTCGCTCGTAATTTAGAGGGAATCGGGGGTCGCTTCTCTCACCCCTGGACCGATTCCCTATGAATTTAGCTGGAGACAGGAGGGTCCGTTTTCCCGCTCTCTGACACCAGTGTTGCGAATTCGCGCCCGCCGGCGTGCGATCGGCCACGTGACTCGAATCGCGACCGCCTCGCCCACCGGACGGACAATTCTGTCGTGACCCTCTCGGACTAACGCCGGGATCCAGTCACGGGTGGGCCTTTCGGCCTCACCACGATCGTGCCAATCGGCCACCCGCGTGGGATAGGGTTGTTCGCCAAACTCGACCTACCTAAGTACCCACGCGGATGGTAAACCGGGCGACCGCACCTCGCCGCAGGTCGACTTCGGACACGGGCCGCTTAAGCGATCCGTTCCGTGCTATCGGGATAACCGAGCGGTGTTATCGTCGGCCTCGACGGTTCCTGATTAATTATCGGGCGTCCCGGCCCACTACGTACCCTTTACGTAAAACAAGATGGAGACCCAACGAAGGAAGGACGCAGCGAAACGGGGAAACAATTCAACAAACCACGTTTAATTCACATCACACAAATAGCACACATAAGACAGCAAGTATTTATAGCAACAATAAAATTAGAGAAATGCACATATATCAAATAAAAGAAGGAACGACAAAAGCAACGATGACGCAGAGCTACAACCGAATACGTGACACACGGACCACTTACACAATGCTACTTATAAAGACTCGGCGCCACACACATACATTTACACAAAACCCAAAAGAAAATGAGGAAGTCGCGACTTCCCTGCGTTCAAGTCCTTGGCGACCGTCCTCTGCCGTGGTCCGCGAGCTCTCTCCGCTCCACTCGACGCGAGATCCTCCGGCGTGCTTCGTGCCTGCCCGTGCTGGCCCCTAGACGCCACGGACCGAGCACCGACGAACAGAGAGAGAGAGCACATGCCGAACCCAGAGAGAACCAGAGAACAGCACGCGCCGGAGAGAACCAAAGAACAGCACGCGCCAAGAGAGAACCAAAGAACAGCACGCGCCAGAAGAACCCGAAGAGGCCGACCGAGAGAACCCGAAGAGCGCCGAACCAGAGAGACTGCGAAGAGCGCCGAACAGAGAGACTGCGAAGAGCGCGAACCAGAGAGACTGCGAAGAGCGCCGAACAGAGAGACTGCAAAGAGCGCCGAACCAGAGAGACTGCGAAGAGCGCCGAACCAGAGAGACTGCGAAGAGCGCCGAACCAGAGAGAGAGAACCTCCTGCGCCTCTGACTCTTATCCCCCGGCGCCCCGCCGGCTGCCTCGCCCCGTTCGTGGCTCCACCCTCCTTCGAGAGGGTTCTGGAACAGGGGCGTTCCTCACCCCGACCGCCTCACACTGTCCATCCGCCAATCGGCGGCGAGCTGCCCTCCCTCGCTCTCTCCTCCAAGCGCGGAGAAGCCAGACGGAAAAACAGGCCGTAAAACGTGCGCATCCCCTGCTAGCGCTGCGGAGATCGTAGCCGCACGGAGCCTGTTGAACGGCGAGGGGGCGAAGATGTGGCTGCGTGGATGGTGGGGGGGGGTGGCGCGGTTGTTGAGAAGCGGCGTTGTGGTTGGTGGTGGTTGTTCAAATTAAAGAAAGGACAGAAAAACGGCTATCTCGAAGGATCGCAGCCCGAATGAATCACATTAATTCCCTCTAAACAATGGGTTTGGGCTAACTACACATGTACTTAAGAAATATATCTCACCTACGGGACCTGAATGGTGATAAGCGAAATTATATAATCATATGATGTATTTTTTCAATAGCTCCTGAATGAATTTTTTTTCATCAGTTTCCGCAGTGATTTTTTTGAGGACTATTTGTTTTTTTGGATCTGTAGGCTGTTTTAATTTTTTTTATTTTAATTTAATTTTTAT
>CM068959.1:46202422-46222422 GCA_035128595.1 Eptatretus atami | reverse complement strand
ATTTATTTTTATTTTTATTTGAAAGAATTTTTTTTATTTTTATTTATATTATTTTTTCTATTTTTTTTTTTTTTTTTTTTTTATTAATTTTTTTTTTATTTAATTTTTTAGTTTTTTTTGTTTTGATTATTTATACTCATTATTAATTTTTTTTATTATTTGAATTATTTTTAAATTTTTTTTCTTTCTAGCATATATGTATTTTCTTTTGTATCGAGAATATAGTTTGCTTATTTTTTTTTTTTTTATTGTATATTTTTTGTTTAATTTTTTTTTACTTTTTTTAATTTTGCAGTTTTTGCCTTTTTTCCACAGCCGTACAATATGATCCATCAAAAAGCCGACTGAATGGAAACGAGTTTTTCCCCCAGCTTGGATTGAGGAGCATATGTGGGTTGTGGAGAATCTGGATCAGGGCTGTTTTTAATCTGGGTTGAGTGGTGCATGGAAACATGGTATAACTGGAACATGGAACTACATGTAGATGCATGATTTGATAAATTGATATCATCATGAAACAATTGGCAAAAACACCATGTATTCTGGAGAAGCTTTTTTATGTCTCCGACTGACAAAGTGCCGGAGACATTATGTTTTTGGGTTTGCGTACGTACGTACGCACAGACCGGACGTGCTAATTACCTCCGCTACCGAAGGTGAAGGGGTTATGTTTGCACCCCTCTCTATCTGTTTGTGTACAGGATATCTCAAAAAGTTTTGGACGGATCCGGATGAAATTTTGTGGACAGGTTGGGTGTGTGACAGGACAAACTGATTAGATTTTGATGAAGATCCGGATCCACTACGAGAATTTTTAAAGTGATTCTTCACCTTGAGAGATAGGGCTGAACTCATATATATAGCACGATATCTCAAAGTTGTGGACGCATTCGGACAAAACTTGGTGGACATGTTGGGTGAGTGACAAGGAAGAATTGATTGATTTCGGTGAAGATCCAAATCTGGATCTGGATTCGAGAATTATTTAATTTTAAAGTGATTCTTCACCATTGAGAGAGAGAGGGCCAAAAACGATATAGTACTGTATAGATGATATTTCAAAAGTGTAATGACCCGATATGTTCTCGTGGATCAGCATTACGTGGCAGGTATCCGCTCTACCGAGTACCCTTCTAGTTTATACAGTTTTCTCTGCAACGCTTATCCGATTGACACAAAATTTTCACCATAGGTGTGACACTCATGTAGAATGTTTTAATGATAATTATGATGTCATAGGTCACATGATGTGGCAGCCATGTTTGAAAAAATGGAAAAATTTAGTCCTCTGTATCTCGAAACTGCTCCATGGACAAAGTGAAATGTAGCACATGTCAAGTACTCCCATGGGAAATAAGTGTGATATTTTGATGATGTCAGAGGTGGCTTCGTTATGACGTCGTAGTTGCTTATGTCAAAGCTTTATCGATCAGTATGAAAAAATATTGAGGGTCATCTGGGGCCTAATTGTATGGGGGGGGGGGGGGGGGATGGTGGAGAAAATTGATGACATCATGGGTCATGTGGTTTGGCGGCCAATTTTTTTTTTAACATAAAAGCCTTCAAAAATGTTCTTTTCCGAAACAGCTGAACAGATCGAGGCAAACTTACATATATGATTGCCTATCCATAAGGAACAAAAAGTTCTCCCACCTATGACATCATTGGTCACATGGTTTGGCAGCTATGTAATTTAATAATGTTGGCAGAGGCATATCTGGTGAAGTCGCGCTATTGAAGAGTACACTTCTAGTTTTATTTTACAATCGGAAAGGAGAGATAGTGAATAGCATAACATTTGTGTATTGGTCTGTTTGGTCTTGCCACCTTAGCACATGGCTTATGGTGTTGGGTTCCCTGGTTCATATAATATCCTATAAAGTGCTGATTTCCCCACTGTCAAAAACTATCCTTGTAATTCATATATAAGTATATTATTGTCTTCTCATCTCTGTCCGATGAGATACATGTGATTTATATATATATAAGCAAAGCTGCAGGTGACTATTTGATGGCAGCGGGCAGCAGTTGAGTTGTTCAGGAAAACCACTTGCACTTTCTTTCCATAATTTGTGCTTCGCTCTCATAAAACCAGTGCTGTCATAAGGAATCTGATAAACATTGATGACATTCAGGATTTCACTCAAATTCAAAAACAGATTTTAAATGTTCTCATGTAGAAGCAAATGGCATTAGCAACTAATTCCATCATTCTTTGTGGCTGCAGCTATGGCAATTATATCTGATGCAAGACTCTTCACTTTCGCAACTCGATGTACATACCACCTTAACAATATAATGAGAACCCAATACCGCATATCAGCACAAGATGATGACATATTTGGTCATGAGCCAGCGCTCTTTCTTATTTATTTATTTGTTTATTTATAGATTTTACTTTGTGAAAATGAAGTTCAGCCTGGTGATCATGAGAGGCGGAAGAAGATGCTGCTGTGCACGCGGTTCTATGGGGAGGGTGATGCAGGACGGGTTATTCTTGATTACGTGTTTGAGATGACCAAGCACATGTCTCCGATCAACCAAGGATTAAGAGGTCAGCTAATATGACTTTGAGGCTGTTCCATCATTGTGTAAAATTATTTTTGTTGTACTATTTTGGATTTGTCATGTTTTTTTGTTGTTAAGAGGAATTTTAGTGACTGGAAACCTGACGGGTGTGGTAAGGGGAGGGGAGGGCAGATGTAGTAGGACGGGGCAACTTTGTTTTGTATTCAACCACCATGTGCAGCTGTGGCCAAAAATATTGGCACCCCTGCACTTTTTTCAAATAACACATAATTTTCTCTAAAAATAAGTTGAAATTGACAAAAGTATTTGGTCTCCACCATTTGTTATTTCACTGTTAATATGACAGAACCTTTGCTTTTTTAAATTCAGAACTTAATATACCCTTTTAAATCAGAAAATAAAAAGAAATGGCATTGACAAAATTATTGACACCCTCGACTTAGTATTTGGTAGCACAGCCTTTGGACAAAATAACTGCAGTCAGGCGCTTCCTATAGCCATGAATGAGCTTCCTCCACCTCTCTACTGGCAGTTTGGCCCACTCTTCTTGTACAAACTGCTCCAGTTCTCCCACATTTGAAGGGTGCCTTCTCCCAACTGCTGTTTTCAGATCTCCCCACAGGTATTCAATTGGATTTAGATCTGGACTCTGCTGGCCACTTCAGAACAGTTCAGCGTTTTGTCTTGAACCATTCCTGGGTGCTTTTTGAAGTGTGTTTGGGGTCATTGTCCGAATGCAAGACCCATGACACATCCCATACTCCACAACACTTGACACCACGCCAAACTACTGTGGGGAGAGGGGCATGGAAAAGGGGGTGGGGTGGGGATCACTTTGATCACTATAATGTACTACAACACAGACAGACCAAACTGGGTCGTTACTTTCCATATGTTGTCCATTCTCCCATTGTCATTTCCCTGGTATGTTCATGTATTAGTGGGCCATAAGCCAGAGGAAGACCAGTCCTTGCATCCTCCTTGAGAGATGTAACAGTTTCCTCTGAGTGTCAAGGCTCCAAAACCTGTCTTTTGGCTCAGTTCAGGGTGGCACCCAAAATGCTGACTGTCTCATAAAGGAATACGGGTAACCTTTAGCCCATGTTTTGGCAATGGCAAACCTCCCAGGATAATTGCACTCAAAAGCTTTGCAATGCTCAGTGATGTGTTGTCCCAAGGTCCTACTCCCGCATGTTCACCCCTGATACCTTTGACTGACACGCACACACGCACACTTTTTTTGAGTGACAAAAGCAGACTGGGGAGATGTGGAAGAGTAACGTAATTAATATCATGGTGTTTATTTACAGATTTAAATTTCTTTCCTGACTTGTATGTGTGTTGAACATTTTATTCACTTATTTTTACTTGTGTTGATGCACAATGTGTATTGTTTACATTTGCACTGTATATATCTGAGAAGTTCCTTCATTTGCTGAATCTATGGACCTCGAGTAGCTTATACATGTTGTTGCGTTTGAGCCCGGGGAGCAACTGCTGAAACGTATCTGTCCAGGTTCTTCCCGACATCATTGTTCTTTGTTCCTTTAACATTTCTTTCTAATGTTTTTTTTTCATAATTCTCTTTATTCATTCTAATTCTTGTTTTTCCTTCTCTTTCATCTCTTTTCCTCTCTCTCTTGTTATTTATCTCTCTAAGGAGAAGTGAATTATTGCATAAATTTTTCTGTAAGGCTCACTTGGCTGCGCCTGGATGGGTTTGAGGGTTGTGGAGTAGCGGTTCAACCCGAATCCTATCCAGGTTCCTCCTGATGACTCCATCTTTGCTCTTTCCTTCTTCGGGTTCCTTCTTGGTCTTCGTTTCAATATATATGTATTTTTTGTGACTTGTTCAGCAATCTGCTCTGTACTTGTAGCAACAACAATGAATTGTTTTTTTTAGAACATCTAATACTAAATCATTCTGTTGTTTCAGCAACTAAATAAACATGTAAACCAGGCCTTTCATTGAAGAACTTGTTTGTGACAGTTGCTGACTATCTATCTATATATACTGTTTGTGCTGCTTATACACACGCAGGAAAAAGATCAGTTCTTGTCAAGAAGTTCAAGACTGAAGGTGAAAAAAAAGAAGTTCTGCTTTACATTGTTCCAACAACTACAAAAGGTACAAATGACAAATGGGTCATTTTCACCTTTTTCTTGATTACTGGGAAGCAATCAGCCAAGCCAAGTTAGTTGGATAAGTATAAATAAACCAAATATTGATTTGCTGAGTTTAATTTTCAGAGCCTTCCTCATCAAGATTCCTTCTTCATCAGCCTTCCTCATTTTTAGCTCACCTAGAACACAGTTCAGGGCAGGTATTGGTATCGTGCAGTGTCCGCAAGTGAGTCAGTCAGTATGTAAGCACTCAGATCATCTTCTCTAACACGACACACAATTTCGATGAAACTTGACCACAACCTTCATCACCTATGATGTACCAAATTTGTTCACTACATAAAAAAAAAAAAATGCTTTTAGTGGGGTCAAAGTGGATTCAGGTCTGACCCCCCCCCCCTCCACTGCCCCCACCCCCCAAAAAAGGAAAAACAGGTATTGCTTTTCTGAAATTACCCATACAATTTATAGGTTAAAGATCACTACGATTCATAAGAATTCCTACTTTTGACTTCTCAAAAAGTATTCACCCAAGTTAGATGTAACTTGGAAGGAATCTTCTTTGCACGGTGCTTTCACAAGTTTGTTCAAACCATCAGATAATTTACATATATTGTGGGTCATCCATGCCTACGGTACCAGTGGTTCCCTGGTTCTACCAGGTGGGCTGAGGGGCACTGTCCTTATTTTTTGTAACGTGTTGAGGCTCATGGAGGAGCGAAAACTCACAATGGATCAAGACGTAACAGAACGAAAATAACAGTGGAAAGAAGTAGGGGGGGGGAGACACCAAAAACGGGGTTTAGGGACAAAATAAAGCGAGATTTGGAGAAATAAGGGATGTGGGCATGAATGAGGCAAAGATGAGAGAACACAGGTGGGTGAACAAGATTGATACAGCTGCAAACTCTCAATCACAGAAGTGGAAGGAAAACTAACCACTTGGAAAGAAGTAGGCTTGGGGGTAGAAAAGATCATGATTGTGAATGAGTGATGACCTGAAATGGTGGTGACAGCTGTCTTGGATTCCTGGAGGGAAGAAGGAGATCTAAGAGACTGAGGAAGTTGGTTCCGCCAGTGGGGAGAAAAAGAGGAATGAATGAGTGGAGGTGAGTAGTGAGTCTGGATTTTGGAAGTTTCACCAAAAGGGGGTTACTGGCAGATAGTGTGCATCCTGCAGAAACCTAGGGATGATGCACGCACACACTAATACCACTCATAGAAGACAAGAGAATATTGAAGCAGAGTATGCTGTTATATTGTTATGGTAACTGCTTTATGTTGCATAATTAAGTCAGGAGGCAGAGCACAGAAATGGAAGAGGGTGCAAGGCCAGAAAGCAGGCGGCAGCAAATAAAAACTACCAAGCTGTTTGCCATGTGAAAGTGATCGGCAGTGACACAGCTTCATTACAGGAAATTTAAATGATTTTGAAGGCCTTGGTTTCCATGGTGTCAAGTTGATCAAGGTGTGAGACATGGTTGCCAGCTCAGAGGGAAGAGCAGTACTCCATCAAGCTGTGGATAAAGGCCTTGTAGGTAGATAAAGGTTCAGGTGTGCCACGCAAATAATTTGTACGGCAGAGGATACCCAGTCAGCTACTGGCTCGGAGGCCAATTTTGATATGTGGTTTGCCCAATAAAGATCATTGCTAATAGTGAGGCCCAAAAAGTTTGAGTGATTGAACTTCTTCAACAGGATTGTTAAGGAAGTAAATGGGAGAGTTTTCCAGACAGTCTTTTTGGAGAGACAGAGTGGGAGTGGGAGTGGGAGATTTGTCAGGATTTGAAGTCATATTCCAAGTGTTGACTTTCATATATATTCCGTATTCCAACTCATTTTACTATCAAAGTCTGCAGAGAGGGAAGATGCTGTTGCTTACCTATTTTAAGGATGAGGGATGCAGAGAGTAGAGTTATCAGCAAAGAGAAAAAGAGGATTTTCCAGAGATTGAGAAAGATTGTTGAAGAAGATTAGGAATTGGACTGGGACCAAAACACTGTCTTGGGGGACTCTAGCCTTGACATGGAAATGAGATGAGAGGATGCTGTTGAGAGCCATGCATTGACTATGAGTGTAGAGGAAGTCAGTAAGCCATGTGTGGAGGTAGCCTTTTATGCCAGAGGCAGAAGTTTGGACAGCAAGACAGGGTGTCAGTCTGCAATGAATGCTCAACATATGTTAAGAAATGTCTCTGCTCTAATGTCTCACATTGAGGGCCTCCATCCATTGTTGGGAGAGCAGAAACAGCAAGTCCAGGGTACAGTGACCTTGTCTGAATCTGAATTGGTGGTCTGACATCAGGCCATTGGAGAAAAGGAAGGATTTGATTTTGACTGCGATGATGGATTCCATGACCTTGTTGGTAATTTGAAGTATGTTGATAGGTCTGTAGGTAAGGGAATCCGTTTTTGTACCACCATGTTTATGTAATGCAGTGATGTTGGCTGACCTCCAAGGAGATTGAAGATTACCAAGTTCAAATGATAGGATGAACAGAGCAGAAAGAGGATGTGCAAGAGCAGTAGGGCAGGTTTGTAGTACACATGAGCTGATGCCGTCCAGGCCAGTTGCATAATCAGAGTGGAGGGTTGCAGAAACCTCTCCACATTCCCAGGTGAAAAACGCAGTCTCGAGCAGTTTGATGTGCCTGGGTCGAGTGGGTACAGTGAGTGAGCGGTTGGGAACACATGATTTGGAAGCAAACACAGATTTGAGGCATTCAGCCTTCTCACGAGCACAGTGGGCTGTGATGACATTTCAAGTGAGGGAAGCGATGGAGGTGGAGTATACTACAGAGACAGACTTAACCAGGTGCCACCAAGTTTTAGAGGGAGACAAGGTGCAAAGTTCAGTTGACCAGGTGTTGTTTTCTGGCTCTCCTGAGGGTGGACACATTTGCTGTGGGCTTTTTGGAATGCACTGAAATTTCCTTCTGTCGGATTAGCCATCCAGGAAGAGAAGGCAAGTTGTTTCAGCGCAACTGCCTCATCACAGGATTTAGTGTACCATGGGTAGGAAGAAGGGTAGGATAATTGAAGATGAAATGGGATGAATCTACATGAGAGAGAACAGGTTTCTTTGGAAGAATTACCAGGCTGAGTTAACATTGGGGGCAGTAGATATGGGAGACCAGTCCTGAAGTGAGATGGCTGCTTACAGTCCTTGCCAATCTGCCTGAGTGAACTGCTACAGCTCTCTGAGAATAGCCAGAGAGATGTTGACTCGTACAAGCACATCATTCAATGAACCAATTGGAGCAGAAGAAGAACAAGAGACATTAGCAGGGAAGTTGGTCATTGCCAAGTCCAGAAGAGAGCATTTACCATTAGTAGAAATGTGGGTCAGAAGTTTTGCATTTTGAGTCAGGCCCATGGAGTCACGGACATCCTTCGCTGAAGTGCCATGGCTGGTGAGATAGGTACCAACTCACACCAAGTAAATTGACATGGTGGCAATTGAAATCACCACAAAGGAGAAAGAGAGAGAGAGAGTTGGGATGGGTGGAGGAAAAGGGGGAAGGGAGGAGAGAGAGAAAGGAGAGAAAGAGAGATATATGGATGGAGATATAGATAAATAGAGTTGTCATTGTTAGGAGGATGGTACTCGTACAACACACAGACAAACAAGAGGTGGGAACTGAGGGTTAGCACAGCCAAATGTGCTTCCTGGGGGTTTGGAGGTGTAATAGTAGTACACATGGAGTGAGAAATGGAGTTCTTGATGAAATGTACATCTGTCAGGTTGGAGCGGAAGTCGTGGATGTTCGTGGTCCACACAGTTTGGGACAGGGAAGGAGGCATTGCTGGCAGGGTGCAGACATGTGGAGAGGGGGTGGAGCTCAGGGGAATTTGAGAGCAGGACTGGGTGGGGTGATTGGACATAGTTGTTTGATTGTGAAATTTTAATGCTGATGATTAAGTAACTGTTGGTATTGTGCTAGTGATGATACTTGTGCTGTTTTGCTCCCTTTCCTTGGCAGACAATGCACGCCTTGTGTACAGTCCAACAAGCCCAAACTTTTGCTGTCTCCATGATGTGCTGCACATGTGCAATGAGCCAAACAGTCAGCTCTGCTCCTCCACGACCTCCATGCTGCTCACACTTGATAGGTCTGAATGTGGATACCCTTGTTCTTGCTTCTACCATCGCAAGTGCAACAATAATGTGATGCACAGACTTGTCACATTTAATTGCCTCCAGATTTAGCAAGTTATCGTTTGTTCAGCAACACAATTATTTATCAGTTTTCAAATGAACATTATATTAATGCTTTAACTGCTTTATGGAGGCAATTTTAATTTTGATGTGCTCGATTATTAAATGAAAGGCCTTTGTGAGGGAGGGGCAAAGCATCATCGTATAAGAGATAAGGTTTATAGTTTTGGTGTTCATAAATGGATTCATGTCAATGAGAAGAGTGGACATTGAAAGTGTGATTTATCCGACTGACACAGGTGGCTGGCTGAACAGCACGCTGTTCCCCTGGCCATCGTCGCCCTATTCCGCCCTTCAGCTCTAGAGAGGGTGAAGATGTGCGTGTCGAGCCCGGCTTATCCAAGCCTTGTGGAAGGCGACGGCGCCTTTCAGGAAGCAATGCAGGAAGCACGGCGATGCATGCAGGAGCTGGAGAAGCCTGAAATTTGCTTGGTGAACCCTTTGTTTGGGTCAGACCTGCAGTACACCAGCCAGGTTGTTTTCCAGCTTGAGGGCTCAATTCACTTGTTGCTTTACCCCTGCTGGTAGATGTACACATTGAATCATGTAATCTTAAATTATATATCATGGTGATTTATTGGTGGTGTGTTTGAGCAGGTTGATAAAGTGGTGATGAATCCTTATTTTGGGATGGGTGCACCTGATTATGGAAGAATTCTCTTGACCAGAAGCTGCGGGTATAACTTGGGCCAGGGCAGCAATGGCGGAGAAGGAAAGTAAGTGATGGGAAGAAGAAATTGAAAAATGTCCTTTGCTGCTCATATCTTCTTCTCCAAACACTCTTTTCTTGCTTACGACTGTTCTGTTCTTTCTCTTCTTAAACCTAACAAAATTTAGGAAGTTTTTTTTTCCACCTTTCTGAATGGATGGATGATCCTCCTCATGCTGTCATGTACATTAGGCTGCTGAGGCAGCTTCATCGGCTAGGAGACGCAATCCTGCACTGGTCTGTACTCCGACAAAGGATATTGGACTGGCTCACTCCCAGAAAGCTGGTACTCATTTTGCTGACCTCTGAAGGGTGACGAGCTTAGTCAACCCGCCTGGTGTTATTTTGGCACGGACTTTGGCTTCAACTCAGGACCTTATAATCCTAATATCTCAGTCAAGCGTCTTAACCATTAAGCCACTACAAAGCTTACCCTTCTGAACGGGACTTGTATTTGTATTATTCATCTCAGGCTCATGGAAGAACCTGAACATGCATCACACGCAGGACAGACATTAGGAGAGCAGATTTTTTAAATACGTTACAAGAACATTAGGAGACAATGGACGAATGTATATGAGATTTGAACATGCATAATGAGTCTGGGGTTCAGATGGGAACACAAACATGCCAACACAGAGCGGTGTCTTGATTTGTTTCAAAATTTATTTGATAGTTTGGGTAATTATATCTACCGGGCGTAGTGGCGTGCGCCTGTAATCCGGCTACTCGGAGGCTTGGGTTGGAGGATCGCTGCGGAGCTTGGTTGGAGGAGCTTCTGCGCTGGGCCGCGCTATGAGAGGGTAGGGCAGCCCGGAATCATGGCGAACCCAATCCTTATCCCTGTGTCGTAAGAGGACCAGGGTTGCGTCAGGAAGGGCATCCGGCGTAAAACCTATGCCAAATCAGTATGCGGATCATAACGGATGATCCGCTGTGGCGACCCCTAACGGAGCAGCCGAAAGAAGAGAGGAGAGAGTTTGGGTAATTATATGATTTTAATTTCAAGGCAAGACAGTTTTTATTTATTTTTACTGTCATAGTTCCACCAGACGGCGGTCTCATTGGGTTAACCTGAGGCGGTCCCTTCAGGTGGGTGCCGAGAATGTCCTATCCCTAAGAGAAGACAATCACCTGTGTCTGTTATCATCTGAGCTCAAGTGTTTGGACATCGGTATTGCAGCAATCTCTGAGGTTCGGAGACCGGATAGTGGTGAGATTATGGCGTGTGGTTACACCTAACATTGGACTGGTTTCTCTGATGGTTACCATGCCCAAGGAGTTGCTGTAGCTGTGTCCAATAAGCTGACTGCAATGGTAATTGAGGTAACACCGGTCAACGAGCATATTATGAGAATAAGGATTCGTCACTCCTTGGGTGTCATTTCCCTGGTCTCTGTTAGTGCTGTGGCTGGCTGGTAAAAAAAAAGAAAAGAAAAGATAACCCCTCCCCATGGTAAAACAAAGCACAAGCATTTTTTGGGGTTTATTGGAATGTCTGGAGTAGGAAATGGATGGTTGTGAAAAAAAATATTGGGGATAACATTTATTTTTGACATTATTTGTGTTTTTTGAGGTCCGCAATTTTGGGCACGTCACAAAATCACAAAAACATCTGTTAAATGTTTAATTTTCAATAAATTAGCACAAATGAAATGTCATATTGTTCAGAATTAAGTGTGTCGTCATAGGATCATTGTAGTAAGTAATTATTACATCACAAAATGCACAAACCTGAAAACATGATAAAATTTATCTTTTACTTGCACACAAGAAGTTCCAAAGAAAAACCACATGGCATTTCCGTGCACAATGATTAATTCGAATCAAGCTAGCTCAGAAAACATTCCAATTCATTATTGATGATTAATGTATCCAAAAAGGCACTCAAATGAGGTTTGGGGAGCTTACCGCATGTATGTTATCATCTATCACCAGTGCATCCGCAGCAGAGAGTGACTTTTCCTTAGCTCGTGTTACACGACACCTTGAAGGATCTATCGGGCAGCACTTGCCTAATACTGCGGCCATGGCATGGGTTGTTGATTTTCCACCAAGTGTTTGTTCATTTTGGTCAAAATTGTCAATGGCAGCATCCACCATAGCATGGTCATCTCCCCTTTCAATACCTCACGGAACAAACCCATCTGCTTCCTTCTGGTCAAGCGCAACTGATGTTACAAACCTCCGTACTTCGTCATAGGACACAGAATAACCCAATGCATGGAGATGATCAACCAATTTCTTGATTCCAAAGGTGTGATGTACATAAATTCCCACACTGAGGCTTATTGGTGTCTGTACCTGTCATCTCTGAGCGATGATATTCTCTCACATAGCTATGATTTTCAGGTCTCGAGGTTGAGAGTCACTGTCGGACTGGCTGGATATGGATTCAAATACATTTCTGCTCACACACCATGGCAGGAAATCATACAGAGAATCTAGCACATATTTGCCACACTCACCAAGCTCCATGTCAAGACTAGAAATGTAACTGGCACTTTCAGTTTCATTGTTCATATGGCTTCTCAGGATCGCTGCTGCCATGTGCAAGATCTGATATTCATCCAGCTGATCCCTTGCTGACCCCAAATCTGAAAACTCAATGTCTTATCAGTTTCCATATTGGATGCCTGCCTGAATGCATCACCAGTTGTCATGTTGCCTGAGCAGATCAAGTCTGATTGTCCACGTCGTTCAACAAAGACAATTCTGTCCCCATAATAGTTTTTGAGTTTTCTCTTTAACTTTCAGGAGTAATTTTGTGCATCAGTCACTCCTATGTCCTCTAGATCTTTGACATACTGTGATTTCAGGCAAGAGGGATTTGTCACCACCATTTCCTTGGATAGGACTGATTTCTCCAGTTCAGCCTAAAGAATGTGGAATGCTTCCTCATAACAAGTGCTTGTCTCATCCTCGTCTACACTGACAGCCTTGGAACATGCTGCTTTGATGTTGCTATCACTGATATAATGTCCATAGAAGAAATATCACTGATATAATGTGATATTTCGCATCAAAGGCAAAGAGATCCGAGTGTGTGAGCATTCGGGTATGAACCACGTCGTCAGGTCGTTTGGCAGCTGCCTCCAAGACCTACTCTCTGGTCGATTTGCCAGTTCCAGTTGTAATTGAAGTCAGTCTCTCCTTTTTCTTGTCCTCTCTGCCACACACAAAACAGTGAATATGGACATTGAAATCGGATGGATCTGTCCTACTGCTTTGCCGCACTGAGGCAATCCCTGTAGATGCACCTTCATCTGTTTTGGTTGGACACTTATCTAACCAAGATATTCTAGTTTTGTATTTTTAATTGATTTTCTGAAATTTGTAGAATTTGTTTTTTGCTTGGAAGTTCTGGGTTACGATGTGTAAATATAGGTGGGAAAAGTCTGATTTAATGCAATTTAATTCCAGGCGATAAGGCAACAAACGGTGAAAATTTTGAAATGGGGTGTAGACTTTCTATATGCACTGTATGAACATGAGAAATATCAGTGGATGGGAGGTGTCGGGTTTGTACCATTTTCTGTTAGTATAAGCTCGCGTCGGCCATGGACATGTCTCTCTCTCTCTCTTCTCTCATGTCTCTCTGTTTCTCTCTGTTCTCTCTCTCTCTCTCTTCTCCTCTCCCCTCTCTGTTCTCTCCCCCTCTCTGTCTGTCCTCCCTCTCTCTGTCTCTCCCCTCTCTCTGTCTCTCCCCTCTCTCTGTCTCTCCCCTTCTCTCTGTCTTCTCTCCCTCTCTGTCTCTCCCTCTCCTCTGTCTCTCCCCTCTCTCTGTCTCTTCCCTCTCTCTTGTCTCTCCCCTCTCTCTGTCTCTCCCCTCTCTCTGTCTTCCCCTCTCTCTGTCTCTCCCCTCTCTCTGTCTCTCCCCTCTCTCTGTCTCTCCCCTCTCTCTGTCTCTCCCTCTCTCTGTCTTCCTCCCCTCTCTCTGTCTCCCCACTCTTCTTGTCTCTCCCCTCTCTCTGTCTCTCCCCTCCCTCCTTCCCTCCTCTCTCTCTCTCCTCCCTCCTCTCTCCTCTCTCTCCTCCCTCCTCTCTTCTCCTCTCTCTCTCTCTCCTCTCTCTCCTCCCTCCTCTCTCTCCTCTCTCTCCTCCCTCCTCTCTCTCTCTCCTCCATAAACAGTCCATTCAGGGGTTTGTGTTACATATGTCCTTCCACTCGCGCCTTGCACCGACCCACATGGTCGGGAGTTTGCAGTACGAGTAGGTGCCCTTTCGACGAGCTGAGTAAGTTCTCAAAGTATTTCATTGTGAAGAGGCGTCGGTACTTTTCCAAGTATTTTTCTTTTCTGCTTTCAGAGCCATTCCAAGTCACAATCCTTATCCCAGATACACAATATATTTTATTTTGCTCCAAACTCCTCACCTTCCTAAGGTTTCTGCGCATGCGCACTGAGCCTTTAGGGGCAGATTATGTCATTTCAAAAGTTGCGTATTCCTGGATGACTTGTAGGAGTGAAAGGTTTGTGGAAACCACATTCTTGCTCACTTTGCACATTATTAATCATACATTTATGAAGGATATGGTAACTATACATGGTTACCTCTCCACTGCCATTGATTATTGCCAATGGAAAACAAAAAGGCGTAATTGCACAGATGCAAGGAAGTTGAGGTTGCTTCAAGGGTGATTGAAGGCATTACAGTGTTCACACCATGGCAGGCGTTGGTGTGTTTTGTGTTTTCAACCCTTTGTCCTGCCATGGTCTCCAACACGTTCACCACAAGTGCTGTGCAGATGCAAAAACCATGTTAATGACCATTTATGTGGTTCACAATTTGATGTCGGTTATCGGTAGAACTTAATTGTTGGTAATTAAAGGCCGTGGTTGTATATCTCTACAAGAGGTAATGGAAATGTTGATAATACTGCAAATCTAGAGTAGAAATACAAAACCCCACAGCACTTTACACCACCAGACATGGCTGTCTGCTTTCCTTCTTTAACTGTCATGGTATACTCACAGTTGTGAAGCCAAAAACACTTGGTGGTATGGCCTCTTTTATTTGGACCAAAATGTGTGGATGTGAAGGGAACGTAGCTGGCTGGAAGAGTTTCCACTACACCATGGGGCATGCAAGGGTGATGTCCAACTTGTGCAGCAGCTCCTGGAAGAAGGACATCTTGCAGAACAGAATGACAGAGACCTTTGGACTCCCCTACATTATGCCTGCTGGTACGCTGCCTTTGCCGGGCACTCCACTGGTTGGGTATGGGGAGAAGGGGAAGGGGTACTTCCATGGACTTTACATACAACAGTCTATTCCATACAAATATTCGGTGTCTGCTGGTGGTAGGTACGGCCACCTGGAGGCTGCACACGCGCTGCTCGAGCAAGGGCATTGTGACCCGAATGTGCCCACTGGGCAGCACCGTGTCCCATTGCATTTCGCCGCCAGTTGCGGTCACGTCAATCTAGTGCGACTCCTACTGGCCCATCCTGACATTGACAGAGTGAGTTTTATTTTTGGAAACACAAGTGGTTATGCAGAGTCGGTAAAACCGGACTTCTTTTTTTCACCGGCTTAACAAAATCAGCAGACAATTATAAATGGTTAATATTCTATGTCCACAGGCTATTGGTGCGATATCATTGAGAAGGCTGAAACCAAAAAGTAATAGTACATCATACACAAGAGAAGTTGTGTATGTTTTGAGTTGCACATTCCTTCACAGTTGGACTTTGTGTTGCATTTTTAATTTTTCTCCTACAAGAGACATTTGCCATCTTTCTTTCATCTCTGGTGTCACTGCTTTTGAAAAGAATCAAAGTACAAACATTCCTTCCTGTTTTTGTTCTTCTCGATAATTATTCTGTTGTTATTAGATTGTCAATAAATATTGTCGTGTCCAGGGGGTTAAGTTAATTACCCCGGCCAAATTGTCGTGGGACAGCGAGGTTAACACCGACCTGGACGGATAGCCGAACGGTTCTACCGTGGGAGTGAACACTTGATCCTTGGAGATTATAGCACTCACGGGACGGAGGGTGGTAAAGGCATTTACCAGATGGAAGCACACGGGTTTTACTTGAACCCACAATGAATAGACAGACGCAAGCAATCTTAATATATATTTGTGTAATGAACAGAAATCAAATGTTTATCATGGAAATAAATAAAAGCATGATAATAAAAATGTGAGGTAAACTAAAGCTAATTTTGAGACGTCTCCACACAGACTCAGACACAGACAAGGGGAAAGATAAAACAAAAGAAAATCCTTTTCTATATTCTGGCACTTAGCTTTGCCCACAGATGACGTTTTTGGAGCTTGGGGATCGAACTGTGTCGTCCTGCACAGGAAACCGCACCCAAAATAGTGCCAAGCCGCTCTCTGCATGGGAAAGGTGCGTGAGGTAATTCGTGTGGGCGGTATTTAACACCAGGGCTCACCAACTGCTGTGCAGCTGCTTCTCACGAACAAACCTGCCGACCGCGTTCCTCTCTTACACCAGGTTCTCTCACAACAATGGCCCACCTTCCTTCTCGAACACACAATGGGATAACGCCGAGTTATGGCTGAGAGGCATGCTCCTTTTCTTTTCTTTCTCTTTTTATTTCTATCTCTATCTCTCGCTCTTTATCTCTCTTTTTCTCTCTTTCTCCCTTTCTCCCTTTCTCTCTTTCTCTCTCTCTTTCTCTCTCTCTTTCTCTCTCTCTCTTTCTCTCCATAAAAAATTGAAACACGATAAAATATTCCTGGAAATCGTCATGATGTTCACAATGACTGGATTTGGTTTAAACCAAAAAATAAGTTTTTAACTCTGTGGGTGATTCTGTGAAGCTCATTTGAATAACACGCATGATATTATTGATACAGTATTTATTCATTGACTTGATTTCTCTGGGCTCTAAATCCCTAACCATTGCAACCATTTTTTTTATTGCATTTCAAAATACAATACGAACAAGAAAAAGAGTAATCAGAGATTGCAAACCCTCACCAGGACTTCTTTTGAGTGGTGTATTTTTTTTATAGGTTTTCAAGTAAATCCAATATGGCTGCCAAACCATGTGACCTATGACATGATATGTGTGACTTTTGTTCCTCATGGGTAGGCGGTCATATGTGTAAAGTTTCGCCTCGATCTTTTCAGCCATTTCCGAGAAGATTTTGAAGGTTTTTTATCTTGCCAAAACGAAGTTTTTGCAAGATATGTTAGTCAGTCTGTATGTTTTTTTATTTTATTATTTTTTGTTTGTTTGTTTGTTTGTTTGTCTGTAATCATGAAAAAAAATTCTGCAGACCACAGTTTTCATTGAAATTTTTGTAACTTCGCATATCAGGGCCTATGGAGGTCCCTTTCAGGCCATAAAAATTTTGAAGGTCAAGGTCAAAGGTCAAGGTCAGTGTCGCAAATCAAGGGAATCGACAAAACCCTTATTTTTTTTGAGTAATTTTTATCGGATCGTCTTCAAACTTCATGGGAATATAGTTCATGGTCTGGGCGTTCAGCTGATTAATTTTGTTGGCGTGTGGCCTTGACCTTCATGTGGTTTTTTTTTGTTGTTTTTTTTTTTATCTGTAATCACGTATAAATCACTCTGCAGAGCACAGTTTCTTTGGAAAATTTTTGTAACTTCGCATATCAGAGGCCTATAGAGGTCCCTTTCAGCGCAATAAATTTTGAAGGTCAAGGTCAAGGTCAAGGTCACTTTGTCGCAAATCAGGGGAGTCGACGAAACCCTTATTTTGGAGTAATTTTGATCGGATCGTCTTCAAACTTCATGGGAATATAGTTCATGGTCTGGCATTCAGCTGATTAATTTTTGGTGGCGTTGGCCTTGACCTTCATGGAACGCCTAAGGTCAAACATATTTGACCCAAGGTCAAATTTTCAAGTTTTAGGAACCATATCGTGTAGTACCTCAAATTGAACACCTCGATGAGTGTTTCTAGATATATCAAGCTTGAGACATTATGACGTGATTTGGTGACGTTATGAGGCAAACGCATATTTTCATGGTTACTCGTAGAACGATTCTCATCGGAATCTCTCGTAGGCAGATATTCCTCAAGGAGTCGCTCCTGGTGGATGGCAGCTCTGTTCACCTCAGTGTGACCTTAAAGAAGTCACACGTGGTCACCTTTTGGCAAGATACGGATCACCCTACGGGTGACATTGGTTTTTTTTTTTTAACAATATGGCTGCCAAATTATGTGACCAATGATGTAATGAAATTTTTTTCTGTGGACCATTTTATCCCAAGATGACTCAAAATTTTCATACTGATCGGATGTGGCGTTCTACATAGCAATTATGACGTCATGACGGGTGCACCTATGATGTCATAAAAAATCAAACTCATTCCCCATGAGGAGTACTTGCTATGTACCAAGTTTCAAGTTTTTCCTTGGCGCGGTTACCCTAACATGAGTAGTCGCACCAATGGTGAAAATTTCGTTTCAATCCGACAAGTGGTTGCGGAGAAAAACATGAAAGTTCTGTGTGGACAGACAGACAGACAGCCAAATGGACCCAAATGCAATACCCTCTCCAAATCCTTCGGCGAGAGTAATAAAAGAGCTTGAAAAAGATTTTCTAAGTTATTAGTTTGTAACAAAATGAGGATTTTCTCGAGAGATCGTTGATGAAGATGAGGAATAGGACTGGGTCTCGAACATCCTGATGGCACATTCCAGCCTTAACAGGGAGAGGAGTTGAAAGGAATCCGTTAAACTCCACACGTTGGCTTTGAGAGTAAAGGAAGTCAGTGAGTCATGTGTTGGCCTTGGATGCCATAGGCAGAGAGTTTGGAGAGCAAGGTGGAATGCGAGACTGTATCAAAAGCTCAAGATATGTCCAGAGAGACAACCTTGATCTCATGTCTGACATTGAGGGCTTCCATCCATCATTGGGTGAGTAGAAGCAGAATGTCCAAAGTGGAGTGACCTCGTCTTAATCCAAATTATGATCTGAGATGAGGCCATTGGAGAAAAGGACCAATTTTATATCAACTGTGATGAAGGATTCCAGATCTTGCTGATGATTGGAAGTAAACTGATAGGTCTGTTGGTAAGGGGATCGGTTTTTGCACATTCTTCATGTAATGCAGTGATCTTAGCTGATTTTCAAGGAGATGGAAGATCACCTAGGGCAATGATAAGGTGAAAAGGGCAGAAAGAGGATCTGCAAGAGCAGCAGAGCAAGTTTTTAGGACACGTGAGCTGATGCCTTCAGGCCCAGTTGCAGAATCAGTGTTGTGGTTAAAAGAGACTTCTCACCTTCTCAGGTGCAAAAGACAGAGTCTAGGAACAGTTGGGTGTGACTGGGTATGGTTGGTACAGAGATTGAGGCGTTGGGGGACAATATTCGGAAGCAAACACAGAATTGAGGCATTCAGGCTTCTCACGAGCAGTCGGCTGTGGTGCCATTTGAAGTGAGGGAAAGGATGGAGGGGGAGCATATATCAGAGACAGACTTAGCAAGGCACAACAATGTTTTGGAGGTGGGAGACAAGTTTGAAAGTTCATTCTTGAGTTTGGACAGGTGTTGTTTTCTGGCTCTCCTGAAAGTGGACACACACTTGTTGCAGACTTTTTGGAATGCACTAAGATTGCCTTCGGTCACATTTGCCTTCCAGGAAGAGAAAGCAAGTTGTTTCAAGGCAACTGCCTCACCACAGGAATCCGTATACCATGCGTAGGAAGAAGGGTTGTTTAATGAGATGAGATGGGATGATGTTATATATATTATATATATATATATATATATATATATATATATATATATATATATATAACCAAGAGACAGACAGATATTGATTGATTTCTGTTGGAGAATTCCCAGACTGAGTTCATATCAGGGATGGTAGATATCAGAGACTAGTTCTGAAGTGAGATGGCTACTTGCAGTCCCTTCCACTCTGCCTGAGTGAACTGCTAGACTTGCCAGCACTTAGGCTACTCTCTAAGAATAGCCAGAGAGATGTTGCTTTTGTTTGATTTTATTTTTTTTCATCAGAATCTGGTCTAGAGGCCATTAATGTCTGTATTTACTTATCTCCACAGTTTGCTAAGGATGATCAAGACTGCTCACCGCTACAGTTCTGCATGGAGAACAAGCAGGGACAGTGGGAGGACGTGGTTGCCGCTTTGCAGCAAGCTGTCGGAAAGCCGGTATCGCAAAATCATCCTCACACTTATCACGCCACACATCAAGCAGGCAAAAATATATTACTCACAGTGGTAGAGCTTAGCCTTCAGCTGTGCCTCCCTCATGCAGTTTGAAAAGCTGCGTGTATACCGTGAGGACGGATCGTACCGTGCAGTGGAACTTCCTCATGGCAGCAGCACAACGGTACAGGATGTCTTGGCAGCTTTACACCTGCCTGTCAGCCAGTACCCCTATTTTGCACTCTGGATTTGCTCAGCCAGTCTTAGTGAGTAGTGAAACTTTAAACCCCTC
>CM068959.1:46169898-46186568 GCA_035128595.1 Eptatretus atami | reverse complement strand
CGTCGGGCTAATACTGGAATTGTCCAATGTATGGGAACAGGTTGAAGAGCCAGCTGCCATCGAGGTGCTCTTTGAAGAGGCTCGAGGAAACCTGCTCAAAGGGATGTACCCTTGCAGTAGCCAGGAGACCGTTCGTCTTTCTGCTCTCCTGCTCCTCATTAACTATGGAGAATACGATGGACACAAACATAAGCATGGCTTCCTCACGTGAGTGCATGCATCTACAAATGCAAAGTACTAAATTTGAGCAGCTTTCAGGATGCCTCTTCACAGTGGTTGTTCCCCCAAATGCAAGCCCGGGGCCAAATCTTACCCACTCTTCCCTGCTGCCCGGATTTGTCAGAGCGCCGATCGGGTCCCATCGAACTGGCCACTTTCCCCTTGTCTCCTCTCTCTCTCATCCTCTCATCTCTCTCTCTCTCTCTCTCTCTCTCTCTCTCTCTCTCTCTCTCGTGGCCCTGGCCTCATGAAGGCAGGGGTACACCATCTTGAATGTGGAGGATTTCTGGGTCGCTTGATCGGCTGTCAACGTGCCTGTTCAAGAGACCTGTTCGGGACTATACAACAACAACCAAATTCGATCTCAAAATATGGAAGTGTTATGAGCTGAATTGTTGCTTTCCTTACTCACAAGGCATTGGTAGCCTTATTGGCGTGATGTGGTGTTTTGTGGTTGTCAACCTCAGATTGTCCTCTTGGTGTTCTCATGTATCTCACACCTAACATATGATGCAGGGAACCCTCATTCAAATCCCATGCACCGTACTTATTTGTCCGTTAGGGTGGTCCTTATTTACAGGTAAAATTTAAAGTTAAAAATTCCAACCCCCTAATTCTGTTCCAAAGTACAAAAAATAAATTGGTGTCAAATTTCATTCATTTTTGACCATATTTAGATTTTGCTCGATGAGGTTGAATTTCTGGGCGATAGGGGTCTGATATTGGTGGCCTGGCATGGTTCGTCATTTTTGCATTGATCTTGTTTCCTTTTTGCTGCTGGGGAAGTGGCTTCTATAGCGAAGCAGATAAAACCCAAATGCAGGTGTTATCGTTCAAATCGTGATGGAAGCATAAAATGAATAATGAGTAGTCCTCAGAAAACATTTTTCAAAAAACTCATTAGATATCAAAAAACATAATGAAGATGAATGGGCCTAAAAACATGTGCTAGCCTCCTTTCCATTTCTGACATCTTTCTCACTTTTACCTCATTTTCACAATGGTGGCCCTCGTTTTGAGGAATGTACATTTAACGTCTATGTCTAATATATCTTTCATTGATACAAAAAGAGGACTCTAAATCAGGGCAGAGGGTGAAGAGGTACATTCCATTATTAGGGTGAAGGCCTCCCAGTATTGGGGAGAGAGTCTTAAATTGGAATATGTATTCTCGAAAGCAAATTATGTGTTGATCATCGAGATTTGTCATGCATTTGCCTTGGAGATTTACATATCCCAATTTAAGACTCCAGTACAATTTGGTACACAATAAATTAAGAATAGGTACATTTTGAAAGGGAATAATTCACCTCATATTTAACAACGTGTAGGAAGTTCAGGTCATTGTGAGGAGCAGAAATGACATGAGCAGCAGTGAAGCATGCCTGAAGGTTGGACTCGAAAAACAAAGATGTAGATGTCACGGAGTTCTCTTTCCTCATGGCCAGTGAGCTTAAACTACCTCCTAAACATCAGGCCATCCATCTTGTATGATGGGCTCCACGTGCTATAAATCACACTCCACGAGGAGGGATGCCACCAATCAAGGTTCACCATATTCATAAATGCAGATATAATTGGGTAAAAACGGAAATCCTCTATCTCTTTGCTGATGACTCCACCCTCTGCCGTTCATCTGTCATCCCTCAGATCAGCAAGCGCAGCCTCTTCACTCTCTGCAGACCTGGATAATACCACAAGCTGGTCAAACACTTGAACATGTCTTTCAATCCTGACAAATCTCACACCCTCACCATGTCTTTCTAAAAGGACCTCTGGAACCCCACCTTCCCCATCTAATTTCTCAACAATCCCCTTGAAGATCCTTTCATTCAAGATTTTGGCCCCCCATATCTGCCACGCTATTTCCTGGGAAAACCACATCTCCAAGCTGGCCTCCAAAGCCATTCGCGACTGGCATCCTACGTCGTGCAAAGTCCTTCCTCAGCACACCTGAGCATCTAACCATTACAAAGCTTATTCCACAGTCTGATGGAGTACTGCTCTCTCTTGGTGGTGCTCCTGCCTCACACAGCTCGACTTCACACTGGAAACCAAGGCTTTTCGGATCATTGGTATCTCCAATGATGAAGCTGAGTCTTTGGTCTCTCACTTTTTACCGCGGGCAGGTCGGTGGTCTTCTGTCTTTCTACCGTCTCCTCTCCGGTCTCGCCCCCCCTGCTGTGTCTGCGATTTGTCCCCGCCATATTCCGCAGGGCGCTCAAGGTCCGCCAACAACCCCCTTCTGGTAAAACTACCAAAATCAGGAATCACTGCTCACCTTCACTCTTTCATTCCTCTTTTTCCCCACCTTTGGAATAAACTTCCTCACTCTGTTCAATCCCATTCTTCCCTCTAGGTCTTCAAAACAGCTGTTCAACACCACCTTCTTATCGTCCCCCATCCAAATCCTCGATCTTTTCTCCCCCGTTAATCCACCCCAAACCCACCTCCTTCAAATTCCCTGTTTTCATCACTGAAAGTCCCTGTAGTACCATCTTGTTTACCCTGTGCACCCCACCCTATCCCATCCCTCTCCTTTCCACAGATCTCCTATCTCTGTTCCCCACTATTTTGTGCTTTCCTCTCTTGCCCCTCTTGTCTCCTGCCTTGTTGTATATTCTGTGTTAGCTCTTACACAAGCCTGAACGTGGTATTAAAAAAAATTAAAAATAAATAAAAATATATATAAACCTGAGCCACAAGGTAAAAGTTTTGAGCCTTCAACTTCATTGAGAAACACCTAAATGTTAATCAATATGGATAATATTTGGAACAACATGAGGGGGCGAGAGTGTTGAAAATCTGACCGTAAGAAATAAGGACCCCATTGTCCATTGTCTACCAATGTCCTTATAATGCAGGTAAAGTGCATAGATGTTTACCAATGTCTTTCTCAGGGTAAGTCATGGGCTATCGCCAAGGGTAGGCCTCCCTCGGTTGGGGAAAACTTACCCTTGGCGATCGCATTGTGATCACAGATATCCAGTTTTAAAGTTCATTTTAAATGAAGGGTGATAAAAATTTACTAACAGCTTTATTTTACCAAGCGAGTTGTTATTTTTATTTACCAACTGTCTTCCTGCATCAGGTGTTCTTGTGACAAACTTTCCTAGCGACTTTACCAAATCATCACGTGTTCTTGCTCTTGTAGAAAAATAAAAAAACGTGTACAATTTCCTGACCCAGGCCGTTTTTTTGTTTTTTTTGTCCATTTCCAGGGAAGAAGATCTCAAATTGATACTTCCTTGTCACAAGCTAAAGCAAAAATCTCATACTCACTGGATCAACCGAGTTCTGCATGAATATAAGGTAATGTGATTACAAGGTGTAGAAAGAACAAACAAACTGGGAAGTGCATGACAGACACTTGGTTTTTTTTTTTTCCTGGTTTATGGCAGAGGCCATAAACTCTTCAGGTAAAAGGTCCGCCAACAACCTCCTTCTGGTAAAACTA
Organism: Eptatretus atami; assembly: GCA_035128595.1. Classification (NCBI taxonomy): domain Eukaryota; kingdom Metazoa; phylum Chordata; class Myxini; order Myxiniformes; family Myxinidae; genus Eptatretus; species Eptatretus atami. Next base: position 46,182,892 of record CM068959.1, on the reverse strand, counting down.
CCAAAATCACGAATCACTGCTCACCTTCACTCTTTCATTCCTCTTTTTCCCCCCTTTGTAATAAACTCCCACACTCTCTTCAATCCCATTCTTCCTGCAGATCTTCAAAACAGCAGTTCACCACCACTTATCTTCCCCCATCCAAAACCTCTATCTTTTCTACCCCCGTTAATCCACCCCAAACCTACCTCCTTCAAATTCCGTGCTTTCCTTCCTGAAATTCCCTGTAATGTCCATCTTGTATACCCCGTGTTCCCCACCCCATCCCTCTCCCAATCTCTCTGTTCTTCACTGTTTTGTCCTTCTCTCTCCCACCCCTCTTGTCTCATGCCCCCCTTGATGTGCGTTGTGTGTTAGCTCTCATATGAGCCTCGACAATGTGTACAAAAAAGAGGCAGCTTTTTTTCTTCTCTCTGGGGGACTTGCCCCTCTGTTGCATCAGGTGTTGTACCCTTCCGGATTTATCTCTGTTGCATCAATTGGTGTCCACTTTTGTTTGTGTCGATTGTTCATATCGTGTCATTGTTGTCGTGTCTTTTGCATGCCTTCTTGGTTAGTTTGACCTTGCGCACTTTGTCTAGGCTGCTTAAGCCTAACCATTTAACCATTTACTCACACACCCTTTCATTGCTCTTTCCATGCATCGTTTCTCCTCTTCCCTATTCCCAACCTCACTCCAACTCCTTCCTTATACTTTCTTAAAAAAATAATGTTGTCTTACCCCATGTTTTCATGGTCCACTTCATTTTTTGTTGATCACATGTCTAGCATGTCCGTTTCCTTATCATTCTCTACCCTTTTCTTTCTTCACCCTTCTATCGCACTCATCCTACGAACCCTCATTCACATCCTTCCCCTCGCTCTCTCCTTCCTTCTCAAAACGACCAAGAGAAGGTAAATTTTAAAATGTTTAATCTTCCTACACTCTCATTTCCTTCTATTATACTTTCTCTTTTCTCTTCCTTTCTGTTTCAATCCTGGATTACTTGCAAGCATGCACCCTGCCACCCACCGCATTCATGCAGTGCTGTCATTCTTCATGACTTTGTTCACCCTCCCACTATCCATATGCTGATGTTGGTCTTCATCTGGCTAACCATGGTATTCTGAAAACAAACACGTTTTGTAGTGAGTGTGAGATTACATTGGTAAATCCCTTCACGTCAGTTCCCCCCTGCATCCACGGGTCCCCCCTCCCCCTCCCCACTCTTGCCCACACCCCTATTCCATGCTCTCCCGATTCTATGTCCCCACCTCTGCTTTGGTTGCCCTATCCTCGCACCTGATCCATGTACCCCCATTCCATGTCCTTCCCCTTCCAGGACCCCTTCTTATCTTTTTGTTGACTACTCCACACAATGCTGTATCCCACATCCTTTAGATAGGCAGGTAGCAACCTCTTACCCCTCTGCAGATGTTGATAGAATCAGGAGCTGGCCCAACACTTGGAATGTCTTTTAACCCATACAGATCTCACACACTCACTTTGTCTCTCTGAAAGAACCTGGTGGTGAACTGTTTCATGTACTTCTTTGACAAACCTCTTCAAGAAGTCCAGTCACTCAAACATCTGGGCCTCACCATCAGCCATGATCTCTCTCGGATAAACAACAAATCAAAGTAGGCCTCCAAAGCCAGTGACCACTGGACATTCTCTGGACATTCATTCAGTGTTGTGAGATTTTCAGCATTGTTTATTTTTGAGTGTTTCTCCGTATGTGTTTTCAGATGTTAAAGTGAAACACCTGCAATCGTCGTAGTGTAATATTTGTTGATTTCCAACCGTAAAAATTAATGGGAACTCAGCACGGACAATTCAACAACAACAACAACAACTTCAATTCAATTCAACATGGTGGATCAGAAGAAACGTAAGAGTTGGCAAGGGTGGAGTCTGGGAATAGAACATTATTTCTCTAAAGTATCCAGGCCAGATCCGGATTCAGATCTTCACCAAAATCGAATGATTCATCCATGTCACACACCCAATCTGTCTGCCAAGTTTTGTCCGAATCCGTCCATAAGTTTTTGAGATATCATGCTATATTAGTTTTTAGCCCTGTCACTCAATGGTGAAGAATCACTTTTAAAAATCTCGGATCCGGATCCGGATCCGGATCTTCACCAAAATCGAATCACTTCATCGTTGTCATACACCCAACCTGTCCACCAAGTTTAGTCCGAATCAGTTCATGACTTTTTGAGATATCCTGTTCACAGACAGAGAGCCAGGGGTGAAAACAACACTTCCGTCCACCTTCGGTGGCAGAGGTAATTCTGTTCAACATCAAGGAAAATTTACCCAAATACTGTACATATAAATTGCAGACAATTGAGAATGAAGGGCAAGGTTTCGATAACAAAGAACTTTTGATGAACGAAGGTATGACAATTTGTATATCTAACAATAGAAATGCAGATATGAATGTGATGATGGATTGTTTGTTTTTTGATTTTTTTAATTTTTATCTTGATAAGACAGTTGAAAATTTGCAAAGCCCATGAGATATTCCAATCCTAAATAGTCGCTAGAATGTGGGGAAAGATTGCATTGAAGCCTACAATCTCAAATCATTCCAGGAGGGAGGGTGGGGGTACCCCAGGACTCCCCTATTTGGGCCCACTGTATTGCTGGGACAATAAAACACTGTTCAGTTCTCTGGCTTTGCCTTTTGATGGTGTAGGAAACTGTACTCACTGACACCTTGGCTTCTTTGCAATTTCTCTAAAGGAGAGACCGACACTTTTAAGGGTTATAATGGTCTGTCTGTCTTCCTTTGTTAATTGTCTTTTTCTCGCCATTATGATAGCAATATGCTACTTCCTGCAGTGCAATATTGTCCAAATAATGCTTCAGATGGTGTGGCAACACAGTCTGTTCCAACACTGCCCAGCAGGCACACAACGTTGTTGCAACGTCGTTTGCCAGTTCTTATCCTGACGTCAGAATTGGGTCAGTGGGAAGTTGTTTTTGCAACACCCATGACGTCGGTTTTCAACGTTGTGACAACATTGAAATCTCATTGTGACAACGTTGAAATCTGATGTTGTTGCAGCGTCGTGTTCTGGTTGTACCTGACGTCAGAATTGGGTCAGTGGGAAGTTGTATTTGCAACACCTCGACGTCAGATTTCAACGTTGTGACAACGTCAGATTTCAATGTTGTCACAACGTACGATTTCAATGTTGTCACAACGTTGAAATCTGACGTCGTTGCAGCGTCGTGTTCTGGTTGTACCTGACGTCAGAATTGGGTCAGTGGGAAGTTGTATTTGCAACACCCATGACGTCAGATTTCAACGTTGTCACAAATTGAAGCATGACGTTAGTTTTCAACTTTATCACAACGTTCATAAAATGTGGAGTTTTTGTTTTTACCCTTTTCTTTGCACGCCAAATAAACGAACATTGCAGTGCATGACACCCTTCAGCTTCCAGCTTGATGGAGCCCTCGACCCGTAGGTCTGGGGCCAGTGGAGCACCGCTGTTCTACCGGGTGCCATTATCAAAACATTGAAGTTGTATTGAAACATCATTACATTGCACAGTAACACATAATGACACAACTTGAAAACAACTGTAATTCATATCATTTATTACCACGATTCACGCAGAGCATTATTGCGGCAAAATATACAAGCAGTATTAACAATAATAATATCTTTATTCGTACCAAAAAAGCACACTCGAATACAAACGTACAATAAATAAAAGTAGATACCATTGCAATTGAGAAACATATACTAAAAATTGGGAATAAAAAGAATACCACATGGGTAAAAGTCGTAAATACCTTTTTGACAAATTCACTTTGTGCAAAGCACAGTTACCAATTCAAATTCAGAAAGTTCTGCTCCAGAGAGGAACTGTGGAGCTTCTTCTCTCTCAAATATAATTGACTGCACAAAGGCACCTTTAAGTACAATAACATCATCATGCAGTGTTAGTAAAACTGCTGATAATTCTATGCTTGCATACATTAAATGGGCATTAAGAGCATAAAAGGTATTGACCGATAACTTACATTTATATAAAATGTAATTAAAAGTTTAGCTACTGATGACATACTACCCATTGTAACAAGATTCATAATTAAGCAACCTCAGGTAAGAATTATGAGAAGACGAAGACCACACATATAAATTTTGCTATACGACATAATAGTTGACATTCAATAGGTAGAAATTCAGCAATGACTGGTAAAAGAGTACAATATGGGTCCCACTTGGGAAGTCAAACACTTTCTGATAGAATTTCTCCATGATATATATATATAATTTAGAAATATTTTTACTTGTTATGTCCCACAGCGGGCATCAATAGATAGAGATGCATAAAGACTTAAACAGATGATACTTGACATGATTTGAACAGTGCATAAAATTATATAAAACTGAATTACAATCAGGCAAATCAATGAGACCAAAATATATATATATCTATGTGTGTGTATTCATACAAAGAAAAAATATAAATCTAACATCATTAAGTATGAAAACACAATTTTGAATGCATCTCACCTAAATAATTCCAAAGCACAAAAAAATGAATTTGTTGGGTGTTTTCAATCTTAATTTCACAAGAAAATAAAATAACTTCATTCTGCATAAAAGTACATGTAAATATTTTCACAATGTAAACTTAGGCTGGGTTTCCAACATACAACATTACAATTAACTATGCTGCAAATTCTTAATAATCAAGGACGTGGACGGCTGGCACAGGCGTGTTGCTGTTACTCGTTATTACTACACTAGTACGTGTCCGTACGTGCGTGCCCGTACGTGCAAAAAAACAACTTTCAAACAAACACACAGGCCATTCCTTCACTCTCGTAAATGACGACTGGATTGGGGCATTGTGTTTATCTATAATGCGCATAAGAAATCGAGAAATTATGAGAATACAGTAAGTCATCACTATCCGGAAGTCCGTACGTTATAACCCGTAATGGGGAACGCGGCTGAGGATCTCTTCCCCATCGGCCACGCCTACGCAGTTGGTTTGGTAACCAAATGGCCATAACTTGGGAAGCACTTGTCCAATTAATATCAAACCTTGAAAAGGCACACACTCAGGTCCCAGCAATATAGCTGGCAAGTTTCAATTAGATCGGATCAGTGGTTGGCGAGAACAAGTGGTCACACACACACACACACACACACACACACACACACAACACACACACACACACACACACACACACACACACACACACAGCTGGAATTATAGATAGATGAGGGATTGTTCCTGCCCGCACCTCCACACCGATCAGGGCATATTTCAAATGTTGTGATATGGCAGTGTCCACATCTGCCTCCGTTGCTGTAGGCTGACTGGCCATGGTACTGTCTGAAAATAATAAGAATTTCCACTTCGTATGTATTTGGCTTTATGATCATCAAACAAGACTTGCAATGTCAATTACGCTCAAGTCATGCACATTATAACTGTCATTTAGCAGAATTCATTTCCTCTGACAACTTTATAAAAATTCAGGTTCCGGAAAGGTCTCTTCCCATTCTTTCCACACAAATTGTATGTGGACATCACAGCATTGGACATTCACCTTATTTTAGAAAATAAAATCAATTTAGTACACCAGTGTTCAAAGCAGCTTGTAACAAATTTTAAGTTCCACTGCCCTTAAAAAGCCTCAATTAATATTATTCTTTATTATATAAAGTTATTTTCTTGTCTTTTGAGAACCATTTTACCAAAGGAAACAATTGTGCACCGATAAACTTGAACAACTCCCCAAGTGACAAACTACCGCATGAAGGCTTCATTGTTACAAGCGGCAGTTTGTCGGCGGCCAAAGGGTTAATATATTTTTTTTTTATGAGAAAACCACATTTTTCGGCGAACAATAACTGACAATTGTTTTCCTTTTTCCTTTGGTTCGGCCTAAGTCGTTAAAAAGAGGACATAAAATATATATATAAAAAAATATATATTAATTGAGGTTTTTTTAAGGGCAGTGGAACTTTAAATTTGTTACATTGCGGAACAATGCGGTAATTCGTCGGACCCGAACGGCCGAAGCATTATCCAACCAGAAAAATATTTTTAAGGTTCTGAACCAATTAAACTCGTCCAAAGTAATTTTTACAGAGTTCCCTTTATTTGCCACAGACCGGTGTTTTTTTTTCACCAGGCCCGCGAAAAATGAATTAATTATTTACCGTCGATTTCTCCACACGATCAGGACCATGTCAGGGCCATATCAGGGCCATGTCAGCGACAGCTAAACGTGATAAACGAACGATGAATCGGGTGCCGGAGGATTCGATCGTCAGATGCACGTTTGAGTCCAAGGCTCGAACCTCGAGGGCCCCAAAGGGCCGCGGAGAGTTTCATTGATAATAACGATATAGATTTCAGCACAACAGTAACAGGAACATCATGGATTCTGTGATCTTTAAAACGTCCAAAAACAAAAGCTAAGACATAAAATCGATTTATAATATTATACTTACTAAAAATGATCACGGCGGAAGATAATTTTAACTATAAAAGCGGAAGTCTTCTGCAGATTAAAGCGGATTGTCTCTGTCACACTCAGAAACAGCTGAAAGTTCACAGTTTAACCAAACCTTGCAAATGGCGGCTCGTGATGCGGAAATAGCAATTAGCCAATCACTCTCCTCCAGTGAAAGGCAAACACAACCACACCAGTCACGAGGTGGAAAAGCGGTCACCATGGCAACACACGAGGCAGAAAAAACAGTTTTAGATAATCGCGCTGTGGCTGTACCGCGTCGTGATCTGGTTGTACAACCAAGCGGCCGATTCCCGACGTCGTGAATCTTTCATACTGACGTCGTGTGCCTGCTGGGTGCTTTTATACAGACAGAGGGTTTGTAACTAATCACAAAAGTTGGGAAACCTGAAGGAATTGTTTGCATCAACTTTCAAGCCTTAATTCCATTGCTGCAGAACAGCTGCAGTTGCTAACCCATTACTTGTTCCCTGAAAAGGGCCTTTTTTAACAACTGAAATTTACATTATTTTTCAGTTTTTGGTAACCTAACTTTTTTTTAACCTCTGGCAGTTTACTGCTTAGCTTTGACCCATTTCAGGTTATTCACTGGACTTGAACTGCTTAAATTTCAGTAAAAACTGGAAAAATGGGGGTGTTCTAAAACTTTTGACCGGTCGTGTATACTATAAAGTTGAATTTGTGTGGATATACATATACAGTGAGGTGTAACAGTAGGAGTCCAGTTAAATCAATGCCAAGCTTTCTCAAATCACAATTTAAAACACAAATTTGTCATAATATTGAATATATGTATCCATGTTCTTTAAAATTATTATCATTATTATTGACTGACACTTTGTCTTAACGGAATAAATGAAGGGTGAATTCATGTCAGAGAAATATAATATTATGTGAGCAGTCTGACTATGCTCTGGAGTGCATTACAACACTGTCAGGGAAAAATGGACTCAAACATAATGCATAAACTAACTTGGAGGGCACTCGGTAGAGCGCATACCTCCGCCACGCAATGCCTGATCCACAAGAACATAACGGGCCCAATAAATTTTTGAAATATCGTGCGATATATCGTTTTTGGCCCTATTGCTCAATGGTGAAGAATCGCTTTAAAAATTAAATAATTCTCGTATACGGATCCAGATTCGGATCTTCACCAAAATCTAGTCAGTTTGTCCTTGTCACACACCCAACCTGTCCACCAAGTTTCGTCTGAATCCGACCACAACTTTTTGAGATATTGTGTTATATATCGTTTTTAGCCCTATCTCTCAATGGTGAAAAATCGCTTTAAAATTCTAGTAGTCGGATCCAGATCCGGATCTTCACCATAATCTAATCAGTTTGTCCTTGTCACACACCAAACCTGTCCACAAAATTTCATCTGGATCCGTCCACAACTTTTTGAGATATCTTGTACACAAAGACAGACAGACAAACAGATAGAAAGGGGTGAAAACATAACTTCCTTCACCTTCGGTGGTGGAGGTAATAAAATCAATCCCACATGGAGTTGAGGCAGTTCCCAAGGCAAAAGGGGGTCACACTGATTGTACGTAACGATATATATTTTTTTCCTGTTGTAATAAATGTTGTTATATCCTTAAGAGTTCATGGAAATATCTTGAACGTGCTTTTGGTTTCAGACTACAATGATTTATTTTGTTATCACATCTCAATAAATTTCCGACTGGATTCTTTTGCACCCCCACTGTATATTTAACCACAAGTGGAACTTGTTTAGTTGTTGGTGTTCTATTAACCATTCGGAATTCCCCAACAGCAGCAAAGTCGTGCTGAGGGGTTGATCAAAGATCGGCATGCCCTACAGCAGCACTTCCTCGGGGCTTGTTGGGAGTTCCCAACTTATGGGGCAGCTTTCTTCTCTGGACACATCTACACTCGTTCCGGTTCCACTGGCCACAAAACTGTGTCGGTTCACATCGGGGTCAATTGTGTGGGCCTACAGCTCCTGGCAGTAGAGACCAAGGCAAGCTATGCGAGGATTATATCCGTTTGACGAGGTTGGACCGCCTTATCATGGAAGTCTTTTTTTATTTTCATTTGATTTTTCAGTTCGTTCACCATCTGAGCTAGATCTATGAACAGCAGTGAAATATTGCTCCACAGGCACAGGAGTATGGCAGTGATTTGTTCCTATTTTGAATGGTCTTGTGTTTCACTTGCCCACAAGTGGATGTGCCTCTGATGCCTCTTCTGCTTTTTGCCTGTAGGTGTTGCTACTCAGCCTGACACATGAGCAGATGGACTGGGTTCTAAGTATTCGTGAGCCCTGTGTTCACATCCACAGGCTTGAAGATAAGATGAACTATGCAATTTACACCAAGCAGGTGAGGAAAATGGACATATTTGGTACCTGCCACAATAATAACAGCCAGGTGATTTTGTACGAACAGTCAATTAAAAGATTATGATGCATGTGCCCATATATGTTGGAATTTTCTGCAATTATGTTTCTTAAATCAAAATCCTAAATGATCTATATCTGCGTAAAAGTAAATACCACACATTTTATTGTGCAAATGAGACACTTCCTGCAATTGTACCTTTATTTTAGTTAATGTTACTTCCTGCCAACAAGGAAATGTACTGTTGATGCCATTTTGACAAGTTGGCCATAATTTGAATGATCCACTGCAGGTGGTAGTCTAGAGGTACGCGAACTCGCCTCTGAGCCGTCTCGTCTGGGTTTGATATCTCGACCGAGCTATAAAGTGTCATCCTGGTGTTTCGCAGGCAGGGTGAGGCATCAGTACGTGTGCTGTCCCTCGGATGGATGTTAAACTGGGATTCCCATCTGTCCGTGTGTGTTGGTGGACGCTAAATATCCCACGGTGTCCTTCGTGAAGATTAGGCGAGTTATAGCCAGTACCCTGAATAAATTACAAATCCCTGCCCTAACCTACTTAGACGGCAGGATTGGTCGCCAGTTTGTGAAAGGCTTACCAAAAACCTTCCCCAGCCAACCCCATGAGAAGTAACTAGTGATAGGGCCATTAATAAGTAAGTAGTGCTTATTGATCCTTAAAAGGAAAATCCTAATAACTCGTCACCACAGGTTGATGAAGTCCAACTCTCAGCATTTACACACTTTTTAATCACGAACTGTTAATTGTTTTTTTTTCCTTCACATTTATGTCCATTCAAAACTATACTTATAACACACGAGGTTTGAAAATAATCCCTCACTTTTGAAACCCCACATCATTCTCAAATCCCACATTGCAAAAGTGGAAATCTCATACAGTTCATCCGTAACGTATTTTTAAATTCCTGTCCCTCGACTGTCTGCATCCTCAGGCTGTGATTATTGGAAAACTCATGGACAAACTCTTCAGCAAGACTCGGTGAGAGTCAGAGGCCAAGGTGAAAGCCTGACATTCATGCTTCGCAAGGACCGTTTGTTTGTATTGTGGATTCCCATTGAAAGAAACGACATTTTCCGGATCATCCTGTCATGGACCATTGCACCTTCTCTACCTTCGCTCTAATGCACGAAATGCTGAAAACGAAGTTGTACCACAAGCTACCTTTCTGCATTTTACAGCATGAAGTGCAGTATAATAAAAGTCTACTTATCTGTGAACAGCATATTATTTAAAACTTGTGGACGGATTCAGACGAAATTACGTGGACAGGTTGGGTGTGTGACAAGGACTAAATGATTAGATTTTGGTGAAGATCCGGATACAGATCCGGATCTGATAATTTTTAAGTGATTCTTCACCATTGAGTGATCGGGCCAAAAACGATACACAGTATAATACAATATCTTAAAACGTTGTGGACGGATTTGGACGAAACTTGGTGGTCAGGTGTATGACTAGGATGAATCGATTCGATTTTGGTGAAGATCCAAATCCGGATTCGAGAAATTCTGAGTGATTCCTCACCATTGAGAAATTGGGCCAAAACGATATATGGCACAATATCTCAAAAAGTTGAGGACTGATTCACGCTAAACTTGGTGGATGAGTTGGGTCGGTGACAAGAACAATCCGATTCGATTTTGGAGATCCAGATCTGGCCTATCATTGGGACACAAAACGTAAACTGCTCAGCCTTGCGCAGGGAAGCGCCCTATCGAGTGCCGTTCTAGATCTTATTTATTGGTTAACGTGCCTATCGAAGTAGTACCAATGTTTTATCCTGTTTGAATTTAGCTGAACAATTAATTTGTTTTCCACCTTTGACTTTTTTAACAAAAATATTTCCAGGATGTCACCATTTTGTAATTAAAATTGTATATCATACGAGAGTGTAACCTTGTTAAAATTTGCACATCGTGTGTGTGTGTGTGTGTTGCATTCATAATTCCAGGAGAGCCATTTTCAGCAGCCTGGCTCTGAATTACTCCTTGTTTTTTTGAGCAGAATTGCTGCCTCACACCTGTGGCATCATTTTGCTGGACCACCTGCTCAGATTAATCATTCATCGTCTCGGTACACTGAAGATTTATACTTTTTATACAGTTAGAATTATTTCTCAAAAAATAATTCACACTTGCAATAAAATATTCCAAATGAAGGTTCAACTATTGAAAAATGTGTGAGGTTTGCTTTTATCTTGCATCCACTGGTTACTTGGTGACTGATGTGGACAGTTTTACCACTTGTGTATTGCCTTTTGCTCTTTTATTCTCGACAAGGTCTGAGGCTCCAAGAGGAGCTAGACCGCATATCATGCACACATGCAGATAAATACATGGGACAACACTGGACTTGACCTCTGACAAACACGGCCAATCAGCTTGGGGCTGAGGGGGGATGACGTCACTTCCCAGACAGCTCTGGGTACTGGCGATGTGATATTGATTTTCTTTCCGCACCCGGGGCAATTAAAGAATTTCCTCCTCCCCGTGGATGTCAACCTATTGGTTTTGTCCATGCTCTAACCTCTAAATACTGAACATCAAGTTAGGGATGAGCACGTACCACTTGTAAAGTCTTTGATGGCTCAGCCAGGGTCAGAATTGAACCACCAATCTCCCAGACTCAAAGTGGATGCTCTAACCCAGTGTTTCTCAAGGTGGGGTGTGGCAATATTTTGGTGGGGCATGAGGATTCAAAACTCTTTTCAAGATCAAAGAACCATGATGTGGCTGTCTGAGGAGAGCGAAAAGAAATACCCAAACTCGACTACTTTGGCAAGGGAAGTATTGATAAATTTTCCATCATCTTATTTAGTCGAATGTGGATTTAGTGTTGTTACCGATTTGCTGCAAGCGAAGAGAAATCGACTGGAAATCACGAAACGTGGTGATTTAAGGCTGAAACTGCCAAAATTGGTTCCTCGAATCAATCAAATCTGCAGCCAGTGTCAAGGGCAGGGCTCCCATTGAAGTGAGTAGCAATTGAATAAAATTTGCAATAAAGTTTTAATAAAGCTTTTGAATACATAATATGTAGTATATACTGTAGTGTCTCCAATCATGGTGGGGCGTACGATTTTTTTGAAAATCAAAGTGGGCGTGGGACAAAAAAAGGTTGAGAAACACTGCTCTAACCATTATGTCACTAAGTCTGGTATCTCCCTCCATCTCTACCTGAAAATGTTCCTGATAATGCATTGAAGTAGTTCATGATAATGCATCCCAACCTTGATACTTCTCTCCTTGATGTCATGTCATTTTTGACCGTCTACCACCCCTCACTCTTATGAGCTGCAGATTCTTCTCCACATCATTTACAAATGTTAATATGCAGTACAATCTCTTTTTATCTGGACATCCAAATCATGGAAGACCCTTTATCTGTAAAAAAAATAATAATGGCCAAAAGAAAATGGTGGATTTTTCACCGAGTTAATTTTGCACAGGTTTATGTTTTCTGAGGTTGTTGGTCGCATTTTTAACCAGTCGCTTCTCGTCCTTTAGACTCGTATGCATAAAATCCAGAGAAAATTGGATGTTTCATTGGGTTTTTTTTTTTAAAGGTGTTTGTTGAAAGGCTTTTGCTGCACGTAGACGTCAGATCGGCAGTTCCTCCTTTCAGTTCCACAAAGCTAAGTTTGCCGGACCAGATCTGTTGTCTTTCTGTTACATTTTCGTCCCTATGTTGCTGTTTATGCCTGGTGTTGGCTTAATGGTGAGGTTGGTGGGCTTGGAATCCGAGGATCCTGAGTTCAAATCCCACTCGGCTGTTCAATTAATACCAGGTGGGGTTGACTCTGCCTGTCATCCTTCTGAGGTCGGCAAAATGAGTACCAGCTTGCTGGTATACTGTGTCGGAGTGGCGACCTGTCCAGGATTGTGTACAATAACCAAGGAGACTGCTTTAGCAGTACCAACACTCTGCACAGAGTATGGTCCCAACGGATGGATAATGGGTCAGGTGTCTGATGAATGTGGGACGTCTCGGTACCCGGTCATCACTGCCGGCAGTTACAAAGTGGCAGTTCTAGTGTTGAGTGCACAGAAGAAAAAAAACTGTTCAACGGAGGAAATTGAAACTTTACCACATGTCACATGAC
>CM068959.1:46146254-46168565 GCA_035128595.1 Eptatretus atami | reverse complement strand
AGTTTCATGATGCTTTAAATCAAATTTAACATACAAAGTTTTCATTAATACTTCAAAGTGATAAAGCTAAAAAAAAAAAAATGCAGATAAAATGTGAATTAGTTAAAATAACAGAGAAAATCAGACGATTCTCGTGTGACATAAAGTATTCAAACCCTTGTGCCTAATTAACTGTGAAATCACTTCAGGAGTAAATTATTTGTTTGAAGATTATAAAATAAGTGTAATTGGATTCACCTGTATTGTAATCAGTGGGAAAACTTAAAATTAAACTTCCTTCACTTATCTAGGATTTAAGGTGTCTTGTACAAGTCTATACACGACACATCAACTCTTAGTGGGGCAGATAAAAGCAATTTTTGAGAGGAATCGTGGAAATGATGATAAAGCATCAAATTTGGCACATTTGTTCTCCAGGGATTCTAATCAAATCGCCTGATTGGCCATTTGAAAATCCCAATTTTGAAAATTAAAAAATAAAATTCAAAAAAAGTCAAGATAACGAATCAATGTTGGATGCTGGCTGAGATTGGTGAATGTTTCAGAAACATCATCAAAGACGTTCCAAGTCTGCCATGCTAGCTTTCTTCCCTTACCGCGGAAGGCAGACACGACGTTCACATCCAGTGAACGCATGGAAGTATGGGATCCCTCCAGCTTTCTCAGGCCCTATTGCAGAAACTACCCTCCATGGACTGGAATCTCACGCCTTGGCTCTCTTGGCCAAAGGCAATCCACATGTTCTCAAGACCTAGTTCCTGTAAGGATGGCTAGTACAGATATTGCTATGACTAGTACGTCCGTGTCATTAGCCTTAATGATGATGGACTTGCTACCATCCGTCGTTGCATCCCTGGCTGACAAATATTCGTAAGTGTCAGCTTCTTCATGACAACATGGAGACACAGCATCCAGTGAACTTCCTTGTGTTGCTAATTGGCATCTTCTCCTTTTGTGACAATGTCTTGTGCTTGCGTCTGTGCTTCACACATCTTTTCCGCAAGGAAGTGAAACAGCTCAGTCTTGTTGCTGTCATCTCGAAGAAAGCTTCTTCATTACTTGGTGCTCGTACTGTTTCTTCACTCCTATCTACTTCCTGCCATCTCTTGTCTTGTCTCCTTTTACGCCTTGCCTCGGACTTCAGACTTGACTTCTTGTACACATCAAACACTACGTCACCCTTTCGTCCTGCACCATAGGATTCCACCTGGATTTGATGTCTTCTTTAGCATAGTCATCAAAATATCTTTGAAGTGCGTGGAGTATGGGCATTTGATAAGTGCTGCAGCCATCAATGATGACTGCATCTCCCCTTGGTTTCTGTCTGGGATGTTCACTTGTGCTTCAAGAATTTCAGCCAGCTGTGACTTCAAATTTTTTTGGTTATTTTTTTTTTTCTTCAATATTTTTCAAAAATTTTGGATTTTCAAATATACTTGGCCAATCAGGCCAGATTTGATCAGAAAGCCCCTGCAGAACAGAAATGCAAATTTGATGCTTGTATCATAATTTGCACGATTTTCTACTATCTACTTACACATATCAGTCAACCCAATCTCTCCTGTCAAACATTGGTGGTCACAGCATCAATGTTATGGCAGCTGCTTTATCATCGCAGGGACTGGCAAGCTTGTCAGGAGAGAAGGCCACAATATAAAGTTGACAGTATGACGATAGATCATTCTAACGCCAGGAAGTGACATTGTCTCTGGGCATAAGCTTGTTTAATTCAACCATGTAAGTTCTGAGCGCTCGTGCATCATCCAATTAATATTCGCGTCATCAAATGGTCATGTGACGTGATTGATAAAGTTTCAATTTCTCGATTGAACGTTTAGAAGTACACTTCTTATACTAGAATTGCTCTTTATAACTGCTGCCTCTGATGACTTAGCTACCAAGATGTTCCCACTTTGAATAGCAACCCTAATTTGATCACACACACTGACCATTATGTCCCGTCCTTATCTTCAAAATAACTTCAGAGAGATTTAAAAAATAACATTCAAATAAATGGAAGATGCAAATAAATACAGTGCGATACTGCATGGAGTCATCAGGAGGAACCAGAACGAGCAAAGCAATGAAGTTCAATCAGGAGGCAAACTGTTTTCAGCTGCTACTCTTCTACCCTCAAAAACCATCCACACGTCAAGTGAGCCTTTTTCAAAAAAAAAACAAATTCTGCCTGCCAGACCTTTTCCACCTATCAGGTTGAAATTTAAAACGTATATTCCTCATCATACTTAGATTAGTTGACCTATGAATGCTCGTGAACACCCTGGTATCCCAAGGCTTAAGGAACATGTGTGTGAAGTTTCCCCCTCGATCTGTCCACGCTGTTCTGGGGAAGATTTTAAAAAGCTTTTTGGTAAATCCCTCCAATGTGGAGGTAAGCAGGCAGTACAGTACAGTGCCAGGCAGCTATAGTAGAGCAAATAGGGGTTTAGGTTGTATTCCAGAGGATCAATTATAATCAAAAGAAGGTGGTGTTAACATTGTACAGGAATTTCGTGAGGGCCAATCTAGAATATGTGTACAGTTTTTAGTCACACAGTTTGCAGAGGACATAGATATGCCATTTACAGGTTCAGCGCAGGGCTACAGATTGATTTTGGCCGAGATGTCGACTCAGCTATGAGGAGTGGCTGAAGGAGACAGGGCTTTATACACGAGAAAGGAAAGCAGTTATGAGGAGAATGATAGAAATGTTTAAGATAATGAAAGGTATCAATAAATTATTCAACAGAGTAGTGGTGATAGAACCAGGGACCATAGCTGTAGAGTAAAGAAGAGGAGAGTTAGACGGTAGTCAGGCAGGGGTCTTTTACTCAGAGAGTAGTTCATGCATGGCCTCCCTGGACAAGTAGTGGCAGCAGAATTAAAGTAGATAAGGTTTAAATTTGAATTAGATAGGAAGTCTGAAGTTAATAGAGATCAGGAGGGGTTATATTTATATAATCACCATCTATGGGTTTGTATCGTTTTTAGTAGTTTGAGTACCATAAAAACTTAGGGTCGGTAACTTATGGATAGTTGTAGCTATTTTGATGGGTGATTGTGTACTGGTTCAATTAGTGCTGTTCGTGGGGTGATCTTTCAAGCTTGGGGGTTGTGTGGTTGATGTGTGTTTCTAATAAGCCCATGCCCCCTCGCATCCATATAGGTATGTACGAAGGGGTAGTTGTGGGGGTTGAGAATACAAATAATATAACTCATCACTACAACAAAAAAAGCCTAAACATTTATCTTTGTTAATTGAAATTTTTTTTTGCTTATTTTCTTCTCTTGTATCTTGAGTGGATGGGTGTCTCTGTGGGTTGATTTCATTGCAATTTGCATGCAGGGATACTGAATGGCCTCCCCGGCTGTTCGGATTTCTTGTTGTGGCTGTACCACACATGTGACTCGATTGAACATCATATACAAGCGGGGTATAAATTTGTGAGCATGTCATAAGACAAAAAAACGTTCCTTGTGATAGGGGTCCATACCTAAGGTTCACTGATCTGTTCAGACCGTTTTCAGATTATGATTGGCGGAAGGTCAAAAAATAATCCCAAATCAAATATAAAATTACCCGGCTATACTATCCACAATTGTGACGATGTCATCAATTTCAATTTATTGGTGAATTATAATTTGTGCAATCCGACAAGTACAAATCGCCATGAGATATGGAATAGACATAAATGTAGACTTGCTACTACAATCCACTGCAAGCATGTACGCGAACTCGTATTGCTTACCCCGGCTTTTCGCTCGTGTTCTCCAGCTGTCGGGTTAACTAATGCTTTAAAGACTTCATGCTTCCTCCATATGACTCAGATGTTATAAGAATTCCAAAGGACGAATCCATGCCAGACACAGACTTGGCAGGAATTGTCATTTGTGCAGATCCTGAAGCCGGGAGTGGGTGCAGCCGGCCTGTATTGGTGGGCTGTGGCTGTCCGGCAGTGGAGGCAAGCTAGTCTTGCATAGACCCCGATGTACTTTACTCAGTTTCACCGCTGAAGCTCCAATGGGTGTTTTCTCCCCTGCTAGCAAGGACAACCTTGTCGATTTAAAGCCTCAACCCCCACCATCAGCCATGATGCACTTAGCCGTCTCTTCCACATTGGCTGCCATTGGTCTGCCACTCAGACCTGGGGTTTTGACAAACTCCGACCCCACCCTTTATCATCCTGCTCTTCTTCTCTCGTCCTATAAACTCGCCATCTATTGTATGTTCATTATCAGATGTTCTTTAACCTTCATCCCGTTCTTTATGGCTGTGTTTTTTACCTCCACACATGCACATTTCAACATATATCGTTGAATATTTCAGACAAGAACCATCTCTTTCGATCGAGTCTTTATGACGATGTTTTCTCTATGTTTCATCCGTACTGCTCAAGTTTTTGATTTGATAAGCAGGGCTAATCAGCCGACTATTATCAACATTGTCTCGCGGTGTGCAATTTCACACCCCTTTTGGTGTATACTCAGTGTCTTTTGGATTGCCATTATCCCTCATAGGTGTCTTTGAACTATACAACTTATATTTATTCCATTATGTATTCATGCCCTTTCATATGAGCTTGATTCTCGTTATGCAGGAGGTGCTAAGATACGAGCATCTTGTATTTAAAAATCACGTGCTCTTGGTACAGTGGTGCCGGAATCGTCAGACTTTTATTTGAAGACAGTGATGAAGAATTTCAGATATTTCTTCAAATGCATATTATGACTCTCAGTTGGTGATGAGTGTTAATTGTACCAGCAGTTTGATATTTTGCCTCCTCATCTGATCGAAAACCATATTTGTGAAAACTTGTTTTTCCATGGTTGAGATGACTTAGTTACAACCAGATCCTCAACAAACGTCTTCTTCAGTTCAAGCAGCAAATAACCTATACTGTAACAGGCTGAAGATCCAGCATAATCAATCAGCCCATCTTACTGTGTGTGAAGAGTCGAGGGGGGGCGGGCAAGTCGATGTGCCAATTTTTTGGCCTGATCACAGTGCAAGCAACTACTGATCTGCGAGGAACTGTCATCTCTGATATAGTCATTATGGCTGTCACTGACCATAGCCTTGTGAATGACTTTCCTCAACTAACCTGGTTCATCATTATACATCAATTCTATCATATAGATTTATTTATACCTAATTCATCAAGCGAAACAGCTGTTTCTATTAATGTGAGTGTTTAGTACACCCCAGATAAAACTGTTTTAGTACGCTTATTTATGGTCAGGGTTGTCCAAACTAATTTGTGTTGGTTGTTACATGTTTTAGATGTATTTATGGATATGATACGCGTACATAAATGAAGAAAATGTATCATGTTTCGCAAATGTAAATAGAAGCTGTGTGACTTGAAAGATATATGCGTTTTTTCACCATTTTTATTTTTTTAGATTGGTATCCATGGCAATCAATAAAAAATAGTAAAACTTGCGCAGAAAAGCATAATGCATTTACTCAAATAATGGCGATCCAGTCTTAATAATAAATATATCAATTACGTTTTGAAATTAATACTTTACAGATTTTTAAATCTAATGGAGGTACTTTTTTGAAGTACCCCATGCGTCTTAAATGAGTTTAATTTTCATTTGTGTGTGAGGGAGTGAGGTTAAGTCATATATTAGGAACAGAATTACAATGGTTTAAAGACACATAAAAAGTTGGAGTTTTATTATTTCGCCACTGCTTTTTTTTTTTGCTACTGCAACGGGTGTCAAGGGAAAGCTGCTTTTTTTGTTAGACACACGTTGGTCTTTTGTTCACTCACATAATTTTTTTATCTTTTAGAATACTTATGGGGTTTTTATTTTTGCATTTTTTCCTTTTGTTATTTTCAACTAGCCTAGATAAAGGAACATTAATAGAAACACACGTATTCACAATTACACAATTTAAATGACCTCACACTTTATTGTTCACTATTATATCTTAATACGAATGCAATATGGAAATAAACCTATCACTATACAACAATGCATTATCTTTAACAACGAACACTAGACAGTTTTGCAGGACATCGTACTATTTGCGTGACACCTATTTTCAGAAGCTGCTAATTATAAACTGTGTCGTGCTCTGATAATCATTTTCCATTACTTTTCCATGAAAAAATTAAAGGTATGACAATGCATATGTCTTCTTTGAGACGGACTAGGAGTTGAAAGAAGATTTGCGTATAATGTGAGTTGATTTGATAGTGTAATAATAAATTCATTATACAACAAGCTCTATTTTAATTATACAGTCACAGACCATTTATTTTTTCTAAGGAATGTATCATAATAGTTAATAAACCATAAGGTATGTACGAAATCGTACACACAACTTGACCTCTGACCTTGTCCTAAATAAGTACATAGCTCGGCTCTCTGAGTAGAAGGTAGAACGAGCCAAACCCAGAAGTTTCTACGATGGTCTCTCTCTGCCTACCAAACATCAAAAATCTCGAGTATGTTTGACTCACTGTTTGACCATTGACATCTTTTGACCGATTTTGACCAGATCTAATCATGCACTAGCCATCACCCTCGATCATCGTTTAAAGTGTAATTCTGACAATTGTTAGTTCTTCCCGTTCTCGAAGTTATCGTGTCTACAAACAACACACACAAACACACATCACACACACACATCACACACACACACAATACAATTACCAGGATGACGGAGTCATTCATTACTTTACGAACATCTAAGATTTAGTGATTTAAGATTTCCGTAGCGGAATAAATACGATATACTGCAGGCATATCTTCTTCTTGCATATGGCAGCTTTGGCTGCCGTACAGGTAGCTATCATTTTGTTTCTGCGTGCGTCTAGTGCGCTCGATGCTTCGGTATTTTCTTGCCCCTATTGCTGTTACACTTTGGCACTCATTTGCCGACATCTCATAACGGGCATGACAGGCTGATATCAACCCACCAACCCAGTGTTATTATTTAGCCACAGCTAACAGACTCCAGAACTCAGGACCCAAATTTATATTCCCCAGCCAAGCCATCCTCATCCCTAAGGCTCTAACACCAGGCTTCAATATGAGCTATATTAACATCATATTTGCATAAAATCCAACAAGGAGACCAAAGTCAATCTTTTTTATACCCATTTATAGAATCTGACTGCTAGTGCAGTCACGGTAATTCTTTACAAGTCTTTGATTTAATAATTCCATGGACTTGTCACAGCAAATACAGACAATAATTATTGTTGCAATTGTTCTGAGCTTTACACATGAGCGTATTAAGTTTCATTAATCTTAAGGAATTTGTGGAAGATTAGGCCTCCATTATGCTGGACTAATGCATGGCCATCATGACAGTAGTTAGTAGCGTGTACACTCTCTTCGAGCTCTCAATTGTTTGACTCTCGTAGTAGCTTAGGAACCAACTCGGTCTTGCATTGTTTATTATAATATATAACACAATATCCTCGCTTTGAGCCTCTCGTCTCTCGTTTTGGACTGCACTTAACCAACTCGTCGATTGTTTGATTTGATATTAACCAACTCGCTCGATTGTTGGATTGATTAACCAACTCGTCGATTGTCTGATTGATTAACCAATCGTCCATTGTTGATTGAGTATAACCAATCGTCCATTGTTTGATTGATTTAACAATCTCGTCGATTGTTCTGATTTGATTTAACCAACTCGTCGATGCATGCATTTAACAAATTTTCATCCGATAATCTGAGCTTGATTGAAATTGTAAATTTTATCTTAATGTAAGTGGACAATTTGATTGTATCCATGAGCAAATGCCCCTTTTTTGCGTGGTTGTTTGGGGAGGGGAGGGGATTTCTATGCAAGTTGGTGTCTCAGCTGGTGAACGGTGTGGTCTTGTTACTTTGCGACAATCGAAGATTTTTTATGTAGGTGATTTTTTGTTGAGGCTCGTGTGCATTTGTTTTTTGTCCCATAAAGCTAAAAAAAAAAAAATGCAGATAAAATGTGAATAAGTTAAATTAACAGAGAAAATCAGACGATTCTCAGTGACATAAGTATTCAAACCCTTGTGCCTAATTAACTGTGAAATCACTTCAGGAGTAAATTATTTGTTTGAAAGATTATAAAATAAGTGTAATTGGATTCACCTGTATGTAATCAGTGGGAAAACTTAAAAATTAAACTCCCTCACTTATCATCTAAGAGTTTTAAGGTGTCTGGTACAAGTCTATACACGACACATCACTCCTTAGTGGGGCAGAGATAAAAAAGCAATTTTTTTGGAGAGGAATCGTGAATGATGATACAAGCATCAAATTTGGCACATTTGTTCTCCAGGATTCTAATCAAATCTGCCTGATTGGCCATTTGAAAATCCCAATTTTGAAAAATTAAAAAAATTCAAAAAAAGTCAAGATACGAATCAATGTTGGATGCTGGCTGAGATTGGTGAATGTTCAGAAACATCATCAAAGACGTTCCAAGTCTGCCATAGCTTTCTTCCCTTACCGGGAAGGCAGACGACGACGTCACATCCTAGAACGCATGGAAGTATGGGATCCTCTCAGCTTTCTCAGGCCCTATTGCAGAAACTACTCTCATGGACTGGAATCCATCACGCCTTGGCTCCTTGGCCAAAGGCAATCCACATGTCTCAAGACCGTTCCTGTAAGGATGGCAATACAGATATTGCTATGACTAGTACGTCCGTGTCATTAGCCTTAATGATGATGGACTTGCTACCATCCGTCGTTGCATCCCTGGCTGGACAAATATTCGAGTGTCAGCTCTTCATGACAACATGGAGACACAGCATCAGTGATATCCTTGTGTTGCTAATGGCATCTTCTCCTTTTGTGACAATGCTGGCTTGTCGTCTGTGCTTCACACATCTTTTCCGCAAGGAAGTGAAACAGCTCAGTCTTGTTGCTGTCATCTCGAAGAAAGCTTCTTCCAGTTACTTGGGTCTTACTGGTTTCCTGTCACTCTTCTTCTGATTCTTGCCTCCTTTTCGACCTTGCCTCGGACTTCAGACTTGACTTCTTGTACACATCAACACTACGTCCACCCTCTCGTACCTGGCACCATAGGATTCCACCTTTGGATGAGTCTTCTTTAGCATAGTCATCAAATATCTTTAAGTGCTGGAGGTAGGGCATGATAAGTGCTGAGCCACAATGATGACTGCATCTTCCCTTGGTTCTCTGTCTGGATGTTCACTTGTGCTTCAAGAATTTCAGCCAGCTGTGACTTCAAATTTTTTTGTTATTTTTTTTTTTTCAAATTTTTCAAAATTTTGGATTTTCAAATGGCCAATCGGCCAGATTTGATCAGAAAGCCCTGCAGAACAGAAATGCCAAATTTGATGCTCTGTATCATATTTGCACATTTTTCTACTATCTACTACACTATCAGTCAACCCATCTCGTCAAACATGGTGGTCACAGCATCATGTTATGCAGCTGCTTTTCATCAGCAGGGACTGGCAAGCTTGTCAGGAGAGAAGGCACAATAAAAGTTGAAGTGATGACGATGATTCATTTCTAACGCGAGGAAGTGACATTGTCTCTGGGCATTAAGCTTTGTTTAATTCACCATGTAAGTTCTGAGCGGTCGTGCATCATCCAAGTAATATTCGCTTCTCAAATGGTCATGTGACGTGGTAAAGTTTCAATTCCCCGTTGAACGGTTTTAGAAGTACACCTTTTAACACTAGAACTCCTCTTTATAACTGCTGCCAGTGATGATTAGCTACCAAGATGTCCCACTTTGATGCACCCTATTTTGATCACACACTGACCCATTGTCGTTTTATTCAAATAAATTCAGGAGATTAAAAAAAAAAATTCAAATCAAATGGAAGGCAAATAAACACGGTACTGCATTGGAGTCATCAGGAGGACCAGACGAGCAAAGATGAAGTCATCAGGAGGAACTTGGTTTTCAGCTGCTACTCTTCTACCCTCAAACCCATCCAGGCACAGCCAAGTGAGCCTTTTTCAAAAAAAAAAACAATTCTGCCTGCCAGACCTTTCCACCTATCAGGTTGAAATTTAAAACGTATATTCCTCATCACTACTAGATTAGTTGACCTATGAATGTCGTGAACACCCTGGTATCCCCAAGGCTTAAGGAACATGTGTGTGAAGTTTCCCCCTCGATCTGTCCAGCTGTTCTGGGGAAGATTTTAAAAAGCTTTCGGGTAAATCCTCCAATGTGGAGGTAAGCAGGCAGTACAGTACAGTGCCAGGCAGCTATAGGTAGAGCAAATAGGGTTTTAGGTTGTATTCAGAGGGGGATCAATTATAAATCAAAAGAGGTGGTGTTAACATTGTACAGGAATTTCGTGAGGGCCACATCTAGAATATGTGTACAGTTTTAGTCACCACAGTTGCAGAAGGACATAGATGCCATTTACAGGGTTCAGCGCAGGCTACGAGATTGATTCCGGGCAGTTCGACTCAGCTATGAGGAGTGGCTGAAGGAGACAGGGCTTTATACACGAGAAAGGAAGCAGTTATGAGGAGATATGATAGAAATGTTTAAGATAATGAAAGGTATCAATAAATTATTCAACAGAGTAGATGGTGATAGAACCAGGGACCATAGCTTGAGAGTAAAGAAGAGGAGAGTTAAGACGGTAGTCAGGCAGGGGTCTTTTACTCAGAGAGTAGTTCATGCATGGCCTCCCTGGAAAGGTAGTGGCAGCAGAAAAAGTAGATAAGTTTAAATTTGAATTAGATAGGAAGCTGGAAGTTATAGAGATAGGAGGGGTATGGGGATGTTTTTTTAGGTAGTTTGAGTACCTAAAAAACGTATTTTTTTTTTCTTAGGTCGGACTTTTAGGTAGTTTGAGTATTGATGGGTGATTGTGTATGGAGTGCTGTTGGTGGGGTCTTGTCAAGGGGGGTTGTGTGGTTGATGTGTGTTTTTAATCAAGCCCATGCCCCTCCCCAAGGGGAAGAAAAGGGGGGGGGGGGAGAATACAAAAAAAACTACAACAAAAAACCTAAACATTTATTTTGTTAATTGAAAATTTTTTTTTGCATTTTCTTCCTTGGTCTTGAGTGGATGGGTTGGTGTGGTGTTCATGCAGGCATGATGGGCTGAATGGCCTCCACCGGTGTTGGATTTCCTTGTTGTGGCGCCACACATGTGACCGATGACATCATGATACAAGGGGTAATTTTGGAGCATGTCAAAAAAAAAAACGTTCCTTGTGGATAGGTGGTCATACCTGTAAAGGTTCACCTTGATCTGTTCAACCGTTTCAGAGATGATTGTTGAAGGTTCAAAAAAAACCCAAACAAACAAAAAAACCCGGCTACTGAACCACGTGACCGATGTCATCAATTTCAATTTATGGTGAATATTTTGTCAATCCGACAAACAATTGCAGAGAAAATGGAATGACAAAATGCAGACACGTACTACAATCCACTTAAGCATGTACGCGACCGATTGCTTAACCCTGCTTTTCGCTTCGTGAGTGTGGGTTAACTAAGCTTTAAAGCTTCATGCTTTCCTCAATAGACAGATGTTATATAGAATTCCACAGGACTGAATCCAGCAGGACACAGCTTGGCAGGAATTGTCCTTGTGCAGAGTTGGCCTGAAGCGGGGAGTGGGTGCAGCCGGCCTGGGTGGGGCTGTGGCTGTCCGGCAGTGGAGGCAAGGCTAGTCTTGCATAGACCCCGATGTACTTTTACTCAGTTTCACCGCTGAGCTCCATGGGTGTTTTCTCCCCTGCTGAGGACAACTTGTCGTTTTATAGCCTCAACCCCCACCATCAGCCATGATGCACTTAGCCGCTCTCCACTTGGCTGCTATTGGTCTGCCACTCAGACCTGGGGTTTGACAAACCCGACCCCACCCTTTTATCATGCTCTTTGCCGTCATTCCCGTCCTAAAACTCGCCACCTGATGACATATCAGATGTTTTTAACCTTCATCCCGTTCTTTGGCTTGTTTTTACACCCCATGCACATTTCAACATATATCGTTGAATATTTCAGAAAGAACCATCTTTTCGATCGAGTCTTTATGACGATGTTTTCTCACATGTTTCATCCGTGCAGCTAAGTTTTTGATTTGATAGAGGGCTAATCAGCCGACTCATTATCAACATTGTTCTGGGGTGCATTCACACCCCGGTGTTATATCATTGCTTTTGTGCATTTCCCTCATAGGTTCTTGACTACTACACTTATATTATTCCATTATGTATCTGCTTTCAAGTGAGCTGATCCGTATTGCGGAGGTGCTCAAGATAGAAAATCATGTTAAAAAAACGTGCTTGGTACAGGTTGGGGGAATCAGTCAGACTTTTATTTGAAGACAGTGATGAAGAATCAGATTTTTCTTCAAATGCAAATGACAGTGGTGATGAGTTTGTACCAGCAGTTGATGCCTCCTCATCTGATGAAAACCATATTTGTGAAAACTTGAGTGGTGAAGATGACTTGTTACAACCAGATCCTCAACAAAATGTCACTACAGTTCAAGCAGCAAATAACCAACTTGTACAGGCTGAAGTCCAGCATAATCAACAGCCCATTGGTCGTGGAAGAGTCGAGGGGGGGGGGCACAGTCGATGGCAATTTTTTGTCCTGATCACAGTGCAAGCACCCTGATCTGCGAGGAATGTGTCTGAAGTCATAGGCAGCACTGACCATAGCTTGAATGACTTTCCTCAACTACCTGTTCATATTATATCAAATTCATCAAGACATTTTATACCTAATTCATCAAGCGAAACAGTGTTTTATTAATGGGGTGAAAGTACACCCCAGATAAAACTGTTTAGTTTTCATTAGTACGCATGGTCAGGAGTTGTCCAAACTGAATTTGTGTTGGTTGTACATGTTTAGATGTATTGAGATACTGATACCGTACATAAATGAAGAAAATGTTCATGTCGCAAAGAAATAGAAGCTTGACCTTGAAGAAAGGCGTTTTTTTCACCATTTTTATTTTTTTGAGATTGGTATCCATGGCAATCATAAAAATAGTAAACTTGCGCAGAAAGCATATGATTTACTCAAAAAGGGATCGTTAATAATAAATATATCAATTACGTTTTGAAATAATCCACACGTGTTTTAAATCCATGGGGTGTGAATGTACCCCAAAGGTCTTAAATGGTTTATTTTCATTTGTGTGAGGGTGAGGGTTAAAGCATATTTAGGACAGATTACAAAGGTAAGAACATTAAAAAGGGTGTCAAGGGAAAGCGGTTTTAGACACACGTGTGGCCGGTTGACAACAGCTTTCGAAAACATAAAACAACACGTATTCCATATCACAATTAAATGACCTCACACTTTTATTGTAATACATGCAATATGGGAAATACCTATCACTATACATACAATGCATTTCCACAACAACATAGACATTTTGCAGACATGATACGTGACACCTTTTTCAGAGCTGCATTATAAACTTGTCTTTCCCTGAATCATTTTCCATTTCCTTCCATGGAAAAAAAAAAGAACAATTTGCTTTATCTTCTTTGGACGGACTGGGTGAAGTAGATTTGCGTAAAGATGAGGATTGAAAGAATAATAAATTCATTAAACAAGCAGTCATAGACGGTACTTACGAAATCGTCAACTTGACCTCTGACCTTGTCTAATAAAAGCTGTCTCTGGAGAAGGTAGCGATGCAAACCAGAAGTTTCTACGATGATTCTGTACCAAACCATCAAAAATCGAATGTTTGACCTCACTGTGACCTTGACCTTTGACCGATTTTGACCAAAATCTAATCAGCACTAGCCATCACCCTCCTGGATCACGTGGTGTAATTTGACATTGGTAGCTTCTTCCGTTCTCGAGTTATCGTGTCTACAAACAAACACACAAACACACACACACACACACACACACACACACACACACACACACACACACAACACACACACACACACACACACACACATGACGGAAGTCATCAATATACTTACGAAATCTAAAGATTTGAGATCTAAAGATTTCGTAAGTAATAAACGTATACTGAGCTATATCTTCTTCTTGCATATGGCAGCTTGGCTGCCGGGTAGCTATCATTTTGTTCTGGTGCGGTGGTGCCGCTGATGCTGTGCCCCTATAGCTGTACACTGGCACTCATTTTGCCGACTTCCAAAGGATGACAGGCTGAATCAACCCCCACCCAGTGTTAATTTAGCAGCTAACAGAGCTCGAACTCAGGACCCTTAGATCCCCAGCCAGCCATCCTCACCGCTAAGCCAACACCAGGCTTCAATGAGCTATATTAAACATCATATTTGCATAAATCCAACAAGGAGACCAAAGTCATCTATACCCATTTTAGAATCCTTGACTGGTAGTGCAGTCGGTAATCTTACAAGTCTGAAATTATGGATGTCACAGCAAAAAGACAAAAATAAGGCTAACTTGTTCTGAGCTTTACACATGAGGTATTAAGTTTCATATTAATCTTAAGGAATGTGGAAATAGGCCTCCATTATGCTGGACTAATGCATGGCCATTGAAGTATTGTAGCTGTACACTCTTGGCCTGGCAGGATAGTCTCGTAATATGCACATTCGCCTTGAGCTGTCTCGGCTGTGTTTGAATCTTGACCCAACTATAAACTGTCACCCTGGTATCTCACATGTACGGCGATACATCAATATGTGAGCCGTCCATCAACAAAACTAGTATGATGACCCGTCTGCCACCATTGGATGTTAAAGATCCCATGGTGTCTCATCAATAATATAGGGTGACTTGTGGCCAGCACCATGAACAAATTACAAATTCCTGTCCAAAACTGCGCATGGCAAGTTGTCCGGTCTTCTTGGATATCCCTCGACACTGGGTTACACTGCTTGCCATCTCAGAATGTGGTTTGTTTGGGCAGCAGTTCCGACACCACAAACAATTTCACATTCCCAGGTTGTTCATTCGTCACATGTGAATGGTTGTCTTCGCTAGAGGACAACCATGATGATGAGGAGTAGATTCTGAACCAATTTTTTTTCTTTTGAACTTCACGATACATTTCTTTCTGATGTCCTGTTATTATCAGTTTATATTTCCATTGCCACATACGTTTGAAGATGTGGTTTTTCAATGCAAGTAAAGTACGTAGGAAACTAAAGGGCCATGTAGATGATATCCATTTAGAATATTTTAACCCCCTCATCTTTTCCTTCCCCTGCATTGGTTCCCCATTTATCTCATGTGCACGCCACATGGTTATTGCAAGAGTTCTACACAAACTGCTCTAGCGATGATGTTTTATCCGAACAATTCGTTTCTCTGCTGATGGCTTGCTTGGTTCCCTTTCCAATAGAAGATCTTGTATCATTGTGACAAAAGAAGATGTGAACAAATGAATAAATTAATGTGCCTGTGAATCTCAAAATTTAAGTTTTGCCGTTGTCAAAGTTTATTCCAAGGACAAAGTCAAAAATACATGTTGAAATAATTTAGACGCAAAATTTGTTACAGCAATTTACAGTTTTAAGAGTTCAGCACCAAACACTGGCCCCACGTACAAAAATTCCAGCAGGTTGGAAAAAGTTAGACATGACATTTTGAAAATCGCGGCTCGTACAATGTGAAGTATGTATTATAGTAAAATGGTTAGTTTTGATCAACAAATACCGTGCATTATGAAAATGTTTAGAAATTATTTGTATCAGCTTATGTCCAAAGCACTCTATTCCATTTCCCTGAACTCCCTTTGCTGATGTACAGGTTCAAATGAGACATTCAGAATCATCTTGGATTTCTTATTTGCACCATCAGAGTGCTGTTGAACCTGCCGGAGATGTTGGTGCAGAAAATGGCTCAACTGATGTTGTCTGCAAGTGCCCTTTACAACACACGTGTCTGCTGCATGTTTGGTTGTATTCCTCCCAGTTTGTCTTGTGAAACTTCAAGCCTCTAGACGTAGCAGTCAAGATAACGTTTTGTTGTTGCTGGAACTGTTCTGGTGTTCATGGAGCCCCAGCTTGGTGTTTCAAGGTCTCAAGTTTGTGCACTTTCGTGAGTGGTTCAGGCTGGCCATGAAATTACGTGCAGTTCCATCATCGACAATGTCGTACGTGCATGTGCACCACACCAACATGGTACCGTTACATTGAAGGACGGTTGCTTGAGCAAACGATGACCCTCTGTGGGGTTTCAAAGCAAAACGAGCCTCGAAAAACCAAATTCATTTACCTGATGCTGGAGGCAGCTTTTGCTTCGGGTCTTGTGAGGAGATAGCAAGGAGAATTGTTGCAAGCAACTGGAAACTCCAGTGGGGAATTGACTGAAACAATGCAAGGGAAAGACATGTTGGCAATCAAGACTAAGTATGAGAGAGAAAGAGAGAGAAAGAGAGAGCGAGAGCGAGAGCGAGAAGCCACAGTAAGCGCACGCACGCACACACAAATAAACGGAGAGAGACATCGAACAGACCAGACAAGACACGTCAAACCGGTGGAGAATGGTCTGAAGGTGAGCCTGCTGTCAAAACCGTTATCAAAACCGTTCATACAATTCGTATACATTTTTTGGTGATGTTCAGTTCGTACCATATTGTGTCGTCATTCTACAAAAAAAATGCAAACAGTTTAACACTTTCACAAAGTAAAACCCTCATACCTCCTCGTTGCTCCAACGGTGCACTCTGTTAGAAGGGCAGACATTTTTACAGCATGCATTTTTATAAATTTTAGTAATATGCACACTCATTTGCCAAAAAACAATTTTATGAATTTGTTTTATGTTCCTCGTGATCACATGTTAGTCTGGAATAATACATCGCCGTAAAGGCCTAGCCTAGTGCTGGACATAACGCCGTCTTACTATACCGCCTTCTTACAAAAACCATCATCCTGACGCCCAGCGTCTGGCATTCAGCCCGTGGCCTACAGATGTCACATAGAGTCAGACACATGGGTTATATGTTGTTCAACTGCAGTCAGCGAAGTGACAGGATGGGTTGATTGCTGGATGCCTGGATGATGTGTACATCCAGAGAGGTCTTGCCGAGCACTATACGTAACGCCATGACGTCCCAGGAAAAAAAATAAAAATAAAGAGCATGACAGAAAGGAGGACGGAGAAATCTGGCTACTTTAATTATACAGATGATAGAGAGATCGACATTGCAGTGCAGGGAAAACTCACCCTTAAGCTTTTCTGATCTTGAAACATGTCTTAGTATCATACGTTTAGTCCGATATACAGCTCGCCATTTCTTCACCAAAAACTGCAGCCTAAACAAAAAATAAAAAAAACAAATACATGAAAATGACCTCACTGTTCTGTCGCTCGGAAACGAAGTACTAAATACGGAAAGGAAGCGTTTCCTTTCTATTATTGGAGAGGACGCAAGACAAATGCTAAAAATTAAACAAATATCAACAACCCCAAAAGTGAGACTTCTCGGTTACTCACATAAGTGTGAGCAGCTTCTGATTTTGCAAGCTTCCTGCCAAAATCTCAGTAAAAATTAAAGAGCAGGTTTTGAGTCGATGATGACCGCGTGATTCGAAGGTTGTAATCACATTAATAATCGTTGGGCAATTATTTTCTTACATTTGAAACTCAAAATATGCTAAAATTAACTTTCAAGTCAAAACTTTTGTCAGTGATCGAAAAACAGACCGAAATTTACCGAAGATGCTATGACGTCACGTTCTCCGAAAACTTCGTGAACATTCGGAAACAGCGTGTGAACAATGGCGAGATGCGAATCAGAGTGATTTCAGCGGCGATTAAATTGAGTGTTTTCATTCCGATATTGCCGTGGACGAGTCGGAGGATGATGGGAATTTATACTATGGAGTTTCTGGCCCTGAGCCATATAAATTTGAGCCACTTGCAAGTGCCAGAAAACGGCCTATTTCGTGTACAAGTGGCAGGACTGACTGCCGCGGCAGTTCACACCGACAGACTCCACCAGACAGATTGGTTTGTTGATTTTCATTTTCTTGTTCGATGCATAAAATAATGTAAAGTTTGATTCGCCTGTGACCTGATAGAATAATTTTTAACCCTCTAGTCACTCAAGAGTCAGAAATAGAATGAATCAATAATGGACCCAAATATATTATACACCGTAGCCTTGGCATTGAAGTCTTTCTGACAGCTAAGCTTGACCCCAGCGAAAGTGAACAGTTAGAACAAACCCCAACTTTCAAGAGACTGTTGTGGCATATAAATACCAAAACATGTTTAGCCTCATTGGGAAATATTCTACCAAATTTAGAAAAAAAAGTGGAAAATTGATCAATTTTTTACAATTCAAATGAAATAGCCCAATTTGCTGATGTTGTTAAAAAAAGTAATTTAATAACAAATAAGTTGATTTGTTGAGAAATTTTTTCATGCTTGTGTTTTTTTAGAAAGTAATTTATGTGTTTTTCCATGTACTCTTTAAGAATACATTTCAAGGTTTTTCTCACTTAAACTCAACAATTGATTCTGTGACAGAGCAGTATCTGCAAAACTTGTCAACCAACAACTCATATTCACAGAGTGGTGATCAGATGTGTTTATGCATTCGTAATCCTCGGCTTGAAATGGTCACCAGAAATGACAAGTCTATCCAAAGGGTCCTCTTTACCGTTATCTTTGGGGAAAATTCGCCCGTTTTGTTTGTACAATCTTATCGATTGCCGGCGAATGTTTGATTCCTTCGGGAATCGGTGGAGCGATTACCCGTTTTCCAGCCATTTTCGCAAAAAATGACGACACACGTACGAGGCATGATGTACAAATATCCAAATAACTCTGTTCTACACATAATTCAAAATAAAAAAGGATAATATACACAGTTGCAAGGTCAAAAAAAGCAAAAGAACGGCCCGCTGAACTGGACACTTCTTCAATGAGCAAGTGAGCGCCCGCTTTGTTTTGGAGAACGTGACGTCACCATCCATATATGGCACGCGGATGTTTTTTTCAACAGCCATCGAGAAATAACAACTTCGGAGTTAATTTCATTAATTTTCCCAATAGTTAGGCAACCACAATAGTTTGCATCGAACTATTTAATGCACATATAATCATTGATAAATTTTCAGAACATGTTTGGTGACCTGCAACCTGCTCTTTAATCAATGATACCAACAATGTTCTGATGTCCACACATTTAAAAGGGGAGGTTTTTATTCAACTCATTATCTTTGAGAACACAAAATAAAGTAAAGTACCTGATGATTGCAATGATAACCCATGCAGTGGAGCGGAATCTGTTGATTTTCCCAGGCTGAGCACTCCTGCCTTGGGGTAGGCCCCATACGAGCTAGAGAGCCAGGGTGGCCTTTTCAGTGCCTCAAAGCCCCCAATTAGCAGAAGCAGGTAGACTTTTCTGATATGCAAGCGATTTGCGGAAACTCTCAGCACGTAGGTACCTGCTGTGATATTTTACAGCTGGAGAGATGGACGGTGAAAGTGTATTAAAGGAAGGGGGATAGTTTTGCATTCAATTAACTTAAGGCAGGCATGACCCATGGATGTGTATTAATTACTCCACCGTTCAAAAGTTTTAGAACACCCCCATTTTTCCAGTTTTTATTGAAATTTAAGCAGTTCAAGTCCAGTGAATAACCTGAAATGGTACAAAGCTAAGCGGTAAACTGCCAGAGGTTAAACAAAAAAGTTTAGGTTACCAAAAACTAAAAATAATGTAAATTTAAGTTGTTAAAAAAGCCCCTTTTCAAGAACAAGTAATGGTTAGCAATTGCAGCTGATCTGCAGCAATGGAAGTAAATTAAGCCTTGAAAGTTGATGCAAACAATTCCTACAGGTGTCCCAACTTTTGTTGATTAGTTACAAACCCTCTGTCTGTATAAAAGCAGTGTTGGAACAGACTGTTGCTACACCCTCTGAAGCATTATTTGGACAATATTGCACTGCAGGAAGTAGTATATTGCTATCATAATGGCGAGAAAAAGACAATTAACAAAGGAAGACAGACAGACCATTATAACCCTTAAAAGTGTAGGTCTTTCCTTTCGAGAAATTGCAAAGAAGCCAAGTAAAGTGTCGGTGGAGTACAGTTTCCTACACCATCAAAGGCACTTGGAAACTGG
The DNA here is from genome assembly GCA_035128595.1 of Eptatretus atami. Lineage (NCBI taxonomy): Eukaryota > Metazoa > Chordata > Myxini > Myxiniformes > Myxinidae > Eptatretus > Eptatretus atami. Next base: position 46,148,544 of record CM068959.1, on the reverse strand, counting down.
AGGAAACTCTGACAGGAAGAGGTCTAGCAGACCCAAAGCCACAACACAATCAGAAGACAAGTTTCTGAGAGTCAACAGCTTGCGTGATAGGTGGCTCACAGGACAGCAGCGTCAAGCACAGCTTAACACTGGTCGAAGTGAGGAAGTCTCAGTTTCAACTGTGAAGAGAAGACTTCGAGCTCCAGGTTTGACAGGTCGAGTGGCAGTAAGAAAGCCATTGCTAAGATGCAAAATAAGAAAAGAGGCTTGCTTGGGCCATGAAGCACCGCCAGTGGATTACTGAAAACTGGAAGAAGGTCTTATGGACCGATCAATCAAAATTTGAAATCTTCGGTTCATCACGCAGGGTTTTTGTGTGCCGGCGAGTAGGCGAAAGGATGGTTCCTCAGTGTGTGACACCAACTGTCAAACATGGAGGAGGAAGCGTGATGATCTGGGGCTCTTTTGCTGGATCAAGAGTCGGCGCCTTGCACAGAGTGACTGGACCCTGAACCAAAAGGGCTACCACAGCTTTTGCAGCACCATGCAATACCCTCTGGTCTACGCCTAGTTGGTCACAGATAACGACCCAAAACATACCTCCAGGCTATGTCAGAAATACCTTGGAAGAAAAGAACAAGATGGTAGACTTCAAATCATGGAATGGCCAGCACAGTCTCCAGACTTAAACCCATCGACCTGGTTTGGGATGAACTAGACAGAAGGGTGAAAGCAAAGCAACCTACAAGTGCAACACATTTGTGGGAACTTCTGCAACAGTGTTGGGAAGAACTTTCCGAACAATATTTGATTTCCATTGTAGAAAGAATGCCACGAGTATCAGGTCAGGGTCAGGTATGGGAGCATGTGCCAGAACAGCGCGTCGCTGCGTCCACTTTCTGCCGTACTCCAGGGGCCTCCGTCTGGCCTTCCCCCAGGCAGATGCCAGGCCCATCCCCATCTCCTTGAGATGCTGGTCAACCTGCTGCAACCATGAGGAACGTGGTCGGCCCATTGGCCTCCTCCACTCACGAGACTCCCCTCGCTGAGAGAATTCTGGTGAGCAGGATCAGCGTCAGGAAAACGAGCCACAGTCCATACAGCCGCAACTGACGCTCAAGGACCATGCAGGTAACAAATCTCATCCGAGTCTCTCTCAGTAACCGCTCGTTGGATAAAAATCTGACCAGCGATAGCCAAGGATTCTCCGAAGAGACCTGGTACCAAAGGAATTAAGTTCCGTCTCAGATCCTTGGTCAGAGTCCAAGTCTCGCATCCATAGAGCAAGACTGGAAGCACCAGGACCTGAAGACTCGGACTTTCGTCCTCCCGCACAGGTACCGGCAGTGCCACACCCCATGACACACCCCTGACGAACTCCAGTAACAACTGGAAATAAGTCAGAGATGGTACCACCACACTTCACAGCACTCTCAGTACAGAGTAGAGTTCAGACATCAGATTGATCAGTTTTGGTGGCACCCACCGAAGACCAAGAATCCTCCAGAGGGCATCCGATTCACTGAATCGAACGCTTTAAGAGATCAACATAGGCTGCAAGCAGCCCCTGCCGAAACTCTCGTTTGCGTTCGGTGAGGACACGAAGAGCAAGGATACAGTCAATCGTTGACCTATTTGGTGTAAAGCCTGACTGCTCTGGACGCTGGTGCTCAAGCAGAGGGTGGCGAACCCTATCAAGAATTATCCGAGCAAAGACCTTGCCCGGCACTGAGAGCAGCGTCACCCCTCGTAGTTGTTGCAGTCCTGGCGATCACCTTTCCTTTCCAGAGAGGGACAACAAGGCCCCTCTTCCAATCAGTTGGGATGATGCCTGTGTTCCAGGCAGAGCACAAAACTGCATGCAACGACACGAGTGCAGCATTTCCACCAGCCTTGAGAAGTTCAGCATGGATGCCACAGATCCCTGGAGCTTTACCCCGTTTCAACCGGTTCACCGCAGCCCGTGTTTCCACAAGCGAAGGTGGACCACAGTTGATTGGAGGGTCAGCAACAGGGATTGTAAACACCCTTGACGTCCATCTCGACAGCTGGGGATCAGCCTGGTACAACCGCTCAAAGTAACGGCCCAGCGGGCCTTCACTTCAGACTCCTCTGTCAAGAGCCTACCACTCTCTGCTCTAACTGCAGTGCTCCGAGGGATGGGCTTGGATGAACGCAATGCGCGAATTCCCTGTAAGCGGGACGAGAATCATTGTCCACAGGTGATGCTCCTCCCCTCACAGATTCCTAGCACATAGGCCTCCTTGTCCACCTTAGTGCACGTACAGTTTTACGCCGCAGCTTCCTGAGA
>CM068959.1:46119604-46131220 GCA_035128595.1 Eptatretus atami | reverse complement strand
TAGCGTCCATAGAGCTGCTGAACGGGGTGTCAAACGTCGATGGAAAAAGGCGGGTGTCGGTGTCCATGAAAGAAGTGGGTGTCAACGTCGATGGAAAAAGGTGGGTGTCGAGCCTCCGTTGGGCTAACAGCTATCTCACGTGCATGAATGTGTCTCATCAAGAGAAAAAAAAGAGCTTTCCATAAGAGAGGGAATCTATTCTTTACCCTTCTCAACGCATTACATTTACAATCTCACCAGACATGGGGATAGGTCTATCCTGGACATGCATTTAGGGAAATAACTATCTGAGGACCTCGATGTTTGTATGCATTCGTCGGATCGAATTCTGAAATCCGTAACAATATATTCCAAGTGTTTGACCTGCTTGTGATTTTTCTCAAGGGCTGAAGAGAGGGAAGAGGCTGCAGCCTGCTCGTCTGAAGGATGTTACAGCAGAGAGTGGAGTCATCAGCAAATAGATAAAGGGGATTTTCCAGAGTCAGAGACATCATTGATAAAGATTAACAACAGGACTGGGCCCAGAATGCTGCCTTGGGGCACTCCAACCTTGACAGGGAGAGGAGATGAAAGGATTCTGTTGACTGCCACATGTTGGCGAAGAGAGGCGAGAACGTCAGTAAGCCATGTGTGGAGTTGGCCTTGGATGCTAAAAGGTAGACAGTTTGGAGAGTCAGGCAGGATGACAGACTATCAAAAGCACAAGAATCCTCACCATGATAGTGTACCCTCTCACTTGCCACACCCTCTTTTGCTATATAATCAATATATAGCATGGTTAGTGGATGTATTATGAAGGTGATTTGTGTTATAAAGGATTCAATTTAAATAAAGGATTAAAGAGGTTTAAAGGCATATAAATAAATAAATTCCATATTTTACTGCCATTTTACCCAGTGTATGTTACATCAACCTATCAAACAGGTCACATTTTTTGCCTGCTGTTTGTGTCCTTCATAATGTTCTTAAAAACAGTAAATTTCCTGTTTGGAATGAAGCCAGGCAGGTAGACAGCATAAAAAAAAAGATTATCTCACTCTGCGCATGTGCGATCAGGAGAAATTCTGAGCCAAATTATAGTAAGAAGGCACAAACTTGTCTTCCTATTCATGTTCCCATTCATCTCCAAAACATAACATTCAATTTAAATAAGTTTCTCCTCGATCAGAAAAGGATAAGACAGACGGACATGAACCAGTTGCTTAACCCCGTTTTTAATTTCACTTCGCGGGTAATAAATGAATTACTTTATATTCAAGTTAACCCCCCCCCCCCCACCTTCACTTTTCTCTGCCTCCACCTTCTGTTTCACTTTTCTTTCCCCTCTCTTTAATATTACATTTGCATAATATGTTCCTTTTTCCAATTTTTTTTTTCATTCTCCTTTTGATCTTTATTCTCAACTTTCTTTGTTCTATGAATCTTTCTTTTTTTTTAAAGCTTATTCTGAACTTGTAAAAATCTACCAGGCATTCAAGGAAAGGACCTCAAATGTCATTGGTAGAAAGTTTATTGAGCAGTGCTGGATACCAGATGACATTGGACTTGAGAGATGTCCATTGTGATTTTTTTTTGGACTTTTTGCTTGAGGTTCAGATCATCCATACAGTGGCCAGGACAGAAGCTAAATTTATGATCTGATGTTAAAGAGAGAAATAAGAGGTAGACCTTGAGGTCTACTGAGATTTTCAATACCATTACATTGCTGATTGGAAGAAAGCTGATTTGTCTGTAGTTGAGTTTATCTCAGCATCCTTCTAATGAATATGAATGACATAAGCCACCTTTCAGTTAGAGGAGGCAAATGAAACAGCAGAGTAGTGAAAGAGGAATAGCGAGCTCAGATATAAAGGTTTTGAGTAAAAGTGAGCAGTTAGCCTAGATTTGAGAAGAAAGAAGTGTAGGACAACGTCAGAGAAGAAACAGTGTGAGAGATGCTCTCAAGACTAGTGTGAGAGAAGAAAGAACAATGATGCCATCAGCCATCAAGACCAGCTGCAGATGATGCATATCACCTTTGCAGGTGAGATCATCATTTTCTGCATGGAGTAGGCCTGAAGGGGGAGGAACAGTTGGGACAGAAAGAGAGAGGGGGTTAAGACTTTGTTTAGTCTTGTTTGTTTAGTCTTTGTTTAGAAGAAAGAGAGAGTGGGTGAAGATTGGGAACCCCAAATTTTTCAAATACTTTGTTTAGGCATTCCACATTATCACAAGCTGCATCCCTTCTGACTCATTTGATGGGCAAAAGGACTGAAGAATAACATGCTCCTGAGATTTGTTTTTACCATTTTGCCACCAGCATTTGGTGGATGGATTAACTCTCCAACAGATTTTCCCAACACCACCAAATTGACTCTCTTCTTGCCTATTTTTATGAAATACTCACATGCTTGTTTATACCCAAGGCTCACTTTGATGTGCACAGATAATCAGAACAGTGAAGATTAGACAAGCAAACTCTTAATTTTGTCCAAATTAATCTGGTGACATCTGAATCTTAATCAATAATTTTAAGCCATTAACAAAACATTTTCAAGATTGATCTTAAATTAACAGAAACAGTGGAGATAAAATGACAATTTTCCAGCATGGAAGCATCACAAAATACAAACAATAACTACATATTTTAAGGAAATGTACTCATACAATCCAAGATCCAACTGGAACGGAACTTAGTAGAGGGCATACCTTCACCAGGCTGAACAGTTTGAGTTTTGTATGTCACTGGTAGGTCGGATCTGGATCCGGACCTGAACCAAAATCTAATCTGCTTGTTCATGTCATCTGACCAACTCATCCACCTCGTTTTGTCATAACTCCTCCACGACTTTTTGAGACATCATGCTATATCGTTTTTAGCCCCATCTCTCAATGGTGAAGAATCACTTTAAAAAATAATACATTGTCGTTATCTTCACCAAAATTTAATCAATTCTTCTTTGTCACACACCCAAACTGTCCACCAAGTTTCGTCCAAATCCATCCATAACTTTTTGAGATATCATGTCGTTCTTCGCCCAAATCCATCCAATATATTGTTAACACAATGGTGACGAATCATTTAAAAATTTCTTGGATCCGGATCTGGTTCTTCACTAAAATCAAATCAATTCATCCTCGTCACACACCAAACCTGCCCACCAAATTTCATCCGAATCCATCCACAACCTTTTGAGATGTCCTGCTCAGAGACAAACATACCAACAGACAGAGACAGGGGTGAAAACATAACCTCCCTCCACCTTTGGTGGCGGTGGTAATAAAATAAGCATTTCATAAGGAAATACATATTTAGGAAATGTAAAGTGTCCATATAGCCAACCTTGCCTTCCACAATAACACCAGAGCACGATGGATTTTACATGACAGGAACTGTACAAACGAATGACCATATGCAAATGAAGGAAACAAGTATAGAGTCAAACAGATAATGTTTTGTTGGTTCGTTATGAGGGATGAGACCTCACACTGGTTGAGAGAGGAATGATGGCTAAATAACCAGGGAAAATGGGGAAAGACAAAGAGGGAACTTCAAAATGAAAATCTAGAAGCTGGCATGAAAATTATGCAGATAGGAAGTAGAGGAAATGGGATCAAGAGTGGACACAGGCAGCTTTGGGAGGGACAATAAAATAGGGGTAAATGGAGACAATAAAATGTTTAAACATGGAGATCTTAATTGCATGTTCCATAGATCACATCAGGAAAATGCCAAGATATGTGCAGGATCTGTGTTGTACACATATTCCACATACTTTGCCTCTTGAGCTGTTGCTCATGAACGTGCCTGCAGTGTTCCCGGTGAGATTTCTCTTCGTCCAGCAACCGTGACTCTTCCTGTAGCCGTAGTTCGGTCAACTGACACTGAGAACGCAGAGCCCCCAATTCCTCAAGCAAACTGTGACGATCAGTCATATTAATATCATGGAGTGTCGAAACATCTGCAGTCGCCTGCAGCACACACCAAAAATCTTCAGCCTGAATGGTGAGCTCAGTTGCAGGACACGACTCATGCACAGCACCCAAATACAACTATTTTGTTTGCCAAAAGCACACAAAAATCCAGCAGACCAAACATTGTGGAATCGATATATTGACTACCAGCAAGGGTACCAGACGTTGTCCGGTGCTGTTCTAATCCTGTTGACATTTTTAAGAAAACAAAATTTATTATGAAAATTTTTTTGTGGGGGTCTAAAACACTTCCCCTACACCCACGAAGGAATGGGGTCGAAGATGATTTAATATTACCTTTCACATAGCTACAAAGAATGTCAGACTGCATGGCCTGTCTGGAATCCCCATCTGAACACGTCGCTCATTTGGTCCCAGATTAAAATCCCATATACTGTGCCTTGTAAATTATTTTCAAGTACTTACAGAACAGTATGCTGTTGTCTCCTCATATACTTGTCAAAACATAAAAGCCCTTTGAACTTAAGACACTATTTATAATTATAAAACAAAACAAGTGGTGCCAGGCACAACAAATCCCGCCCATTTAAGGCATAAAGTTATTTTGGGGATCAAATTTAATTTGATACATCCTTAACCTGAATGTTGATTATAAGGAATAGAATAAGGAATATTTTAGTCTTAGTTTGAAGTCAATTAAACATTTTTGACGAAGTTATGAGTGAAAAAACGATTTTGACCTTTTCGTGACCTGACCTTGACCTTTGACCTAATTGGACCAAAGTTAATGGGGTGTCCGACGGTTATTCACCGTGATACAATTTGACAGTGTTTGAGCCAGCCGTTTTCCCGTAAAGTTGTATTTTCGAAACCATGTTTTAGTTATAATGGAAAGTTTGTAATTTTGACTGATGACCATGACCCCCATAACTTCGGACCCGACCGATCTTCACAAATATGCATTTTTCACTATAGGAATGGGTAGGATTATAAGTGGACAAATAGAATAAGGTTCACTATAAGCCTAGTTTGAAGTAAATCAGATCATTTTTGACGAAGTTATGAGCGAAAAACGATTTTGATCTTTTCGTGACCTTGACCTTTGATCCCAATTGGACCCAAAAGTTAATGGGGTCGTCCAAGGTTCACTGCCCACCTGTGGATTAAATTTGATAGTGTTGGCTAAAGCCGTTTTGCCGTAAGGTTGCTAACAGACAGACAGACAAACAAACAAACAGACAAAAAATTGTGCTTAGCACGACACTTGGCGAATTAGTTGACCTTTCCGTGTGGTGGTCCAAGCTGTAATGTCAATGGATGTGTGGTGTTTATTTGTTCGTACATTAATATAACGCGACATCACAAATAACAATTATCAGGCACGCGTTGTCATGGTAACGGCAGCAGATTGAAAATTTTCACAACTCATTTAAAGCCACCATGTGACATTCAACAACTTATCATCGGTGCTTGTTGCCTTCATTCTGATCGTAGAAAATATTTGAAAATACCTAGGAACATTGCTTTTCAACCAGCTTTACGATCCCGTTATCAGGTTTGAAATATGTTGTAAAACAAAAATATGTATTTTATATGTGTGTTTTTCATGTTTTGGGTGACCCTGACCTTGACCTTGGGTCAATTTCGATCAAACTTTGTACACATGTTAATTACATGCATAAATAACAGTTATATAGATATAGTAATAAGTCAAAACTGTAAGAATATAACATGAGTAATAAGAAGCTATCCAATTCCCATTGGTTTATAATGGGCGATAATAAAGTGATGCAGAATCCAGATCCTGATCTTGAACATCACCAAAAGTCACATAACCTTTTGCACTGTGGATTTCTATCAGCTGTTAAAATTTCATCCAAATCGGTTAAGAATTGTGACCTGTAGAACGAATAGATTTTTTTTTAAATCACGCCAATAGCTAAAAACTTTGACGTCATACGCTTGCGAAAACTGTGCATAATTTGTACTAACATGCATTTTAAAACATTTAGATATTCCATTGAAGTTTGTTTTGGCGTCAACAGGAAGTCGCTACGACTTCCGGTTACTGAGTTATGTTCAAAAGCTTGTTTTCACCTTTTTTGACGTAACGTCGTGACGTTAAGTGCGATTATGACGTGATTTGATCCCAGACTATTTTAGCAAGATTGGCTATCACGTGTTAAAATTTGAGAACGATTGCTTCAGTAGTTTCGGCTGCACACGAGCGTAAATATTTTTTAAAAATGACGTCAATAGGCAAAACTTTGACGTCATACGCTTGCGAAAACTATGCGTAATTTGTAATAAGATGCATTTAGTAATCATTTAGATATTTGAATGAAGTTTAATTTGGCGTCAACCGGAAGTGCTACGACTTAGGTCACTGAGTTATGGCCAAAAATGTGTTTTCACGTTGTGTGACGTCACGTCGTGACGTTTAGTCCGATTAAGACGGGTTTGGACGCGGACCGTCTCAGGTGGATTGCCTATCAGGTGTAAAAATTTAAGAACGACTGGTCCAGCCATTTGGGTTGTAGACGACCGGAACAAACAAACAAGCAGTCATAGACTGGTACTTACGAAATCGTCAACTTGACCTCTGACCTTGTCTAATAAAAGCTGTCTCTAGAGAAGGTAGCGACGCAAACCAGAAGTTTCTACGATGATTCTGTACCAAACCATCAAAATCGTAACGTCGACCGAAGCAAAAATCTCCATTTCTCCACGCAATTATTTATATTATTTTATCAAAGTCACAAAACCGTAATATTCGGCCATCCACCAACAATCTTTACATAATCCGACGGCTCAGCGAGTCAGGCATGTGACGATAACCTTTATTGGGATAAAAAAAGACTTTTAAACACCATCTTTATCGAAAACACCGTCGCGCGCACACAGAAAACCTTTACGTGACTCAACGACGCGTCTGCTCGAGCGCACTGCATCACGTGACGACCCGTGACGCGTCGAGTGAAATATTTTTTATACAATCTTAAAACGTCTCCAAAACATCCGATTTTTACCAGAATTTCGACAACCGAGTTTTAAGCGTCCTAAGCGATCGCAAAAACCGAAGACAAAATTAAAATCGAAGTTAAAACGAACTCGTAACGTTGAGCGAAGCAAAAATCTCCATTTCTCCACGCAATTATTTAATATTATTTTATCAAAGTCACAAAACCGTAATATTCGGCCATCCACCAACAATCTTTACATAATCCGACGGCTCAGTGAGTCAAGCATGCGACGATAACCTTTATTGGGATAAAAAATGACTTTTAAACACCATCTTTATCGAAAACACCGTCAGCGCGCACACGGAAAACCTTAACGTGACTCAACGACGCGTCTGCTCCACGCACTGCATCACGTGACGACCCGTGACGCGTCGAGTGAAATATTTTTATACAATCTTAAACGTCTCCAAAACATCCGATTTTTACCAGAATTTCGACAACCGAGTTTTAAGCGTCCTAAGCGATCGCAAAAACGAAGACAAAATTAAAATCGAAGTTAAAACGAACTTGTAACGTCGAGCGAAGCAAAAATACTCCATTTCTCCACATGAATTTACGGAATTATGTTTGACCTCACTGTGACCTTGACCTTTGACCGATTTTGACCAAAATCTAATCAGCGCTAGCCATCACCCTCCTGAATCACGTGGTGTAATTTGACATTGGTAGCTTCTTCCGTTCTCGAGTTATCGTGCCTACAAACAAACAAACAACACACAAATAAACAAACAGAAACGGAAGTGATCAATATACTTACGAAATCTTTAGATTTCGTAAGTAAAAAACCAACAACGGAACAGACCAACATCTATCTATAATTCCAGCAATCTGTGTGTCTGTGTGTATGTCTGTGTGTGTGTCTGTGTGTGTGTCTGTGACCGCTGTTTCTCGACAACCACTGGTCCGATCTAATTGAAACTTGCCATGTATATTGCTGGGACCTGAGGATGTGCCTTTTCAAGGTTTGATATTAATCGGACAAGTGCTTCCCAAGTTATGGCCATTTATTTACCAAACCAATGACAAGACACGTCGTTGCGTGGGCGTGGCCGATGGGGAAGGGAAGCTCAGTCGCGTTCCCCATTACGGGTTACAACGTATGGGCTTCCGAAAGTGATGACTTCGTGTATTCTATAATTTCTCGATTTCGTATGCGCATTTATAGATAAAACAAATGCCCCAAGTTATGATCGTTTTCATATTAGACGGTGCATACATTTCGGTAACATCAGAGTGAGCTGGTGTGCTCCGAACCATTACTTCCGAACAGGAAGTAATTTTTTTCTCTCTCTCTTCTCTTTCTCTTTTTGTTTTTCCTTGCGATGACATTGCGAAAAGGTAAAATACGTTGGTGCTAATTGAATATTTGGGCATTAAAACTAAATTGCGAATAATCGTAACTGCGAATAATATGCGAACTTCCGGGCCACGCATGTACGGCCACGCGAGAGTGAAGAAACGGCCTGTGTGGTTGTTGTTTGTTGCTCACGTTTGAATATTAATTAATTATTAATTAATTAATTATTTTTTTTTTATGGGCACGTACTAGTACTTGACAAAATCGAAGATTTCGCCAAGTAACAAACCAGACGGTTACAATATCCCGCTCCCTCCCTCCGGGGGGCGGGATAATAAACTTCCTACCCAACTGAACAATACTGTATTTGTAAATTGTTTATTTCGTGTTTCATATTGCTCATCGACCTTAAGCTAATGTTTCAAAGAGAGAAAGGAAAGTATAATATCAGACCATCAGATGAAACCAAGGACCACAGCATCATGAACCTCTCTAAGGATGCAAAATTAGAAGCAAAAGCCATGCATTTCAAGAGGGCCACAGCTCTCTGCGTATAATACAAAGACAATCACCACAGCTGGATGAACGGGTGTGGCCAGTGGGCGCTGCACGGAGTGAATGTTCTGCAGAAGCACAGACTTCTCCTGAAACCCAGCGTTCCATTGAGAACCTTTGACTTCGGAGACGTTCTGCTCGTGGAAACGAGATTCAGATCCCTCATCTTTTGCCTCTGGAAGAGTTGGGTGCTGAAGATAAGCATCCATTTTCTCAGTCTCCATCGGTTTCAAGTCAGTGGCAGTTTGTAATGGTTGCTGAGAAAGAGCAAGGAGGTGATATCCCTCCTTCTGCACCCGTTGTATTGCTTCCTATAATAAGCAGAAAATAGATAGATGTTTTTGTTTGATTTGCATTTTACATTGCATATATACATGTTAAGATAATCCAGAAACATGACAGGTTTGGACAATGTACAAAGGAAAAAAGAAATACGTGCAGTGTGGGAATGAATCTTAGTCAAGTGGAAGCTAAATACAGAAAGAGACTGACATAGAAGAATAAGAGGGGGGTTGGGCGTTGGGAGTGGGGGTAACAGATAGCATCATCAGGGACAGACAAGAGGAGGGCAATATATTGAACTGTGATAAATGTGTGAGAAGCAACTTCATTGATGATGATAAAACTGATTTCAGTTACCAATCTGAAGAAAGAAGAGCATGTCAGTCAAAAAAGAATACTAGCTGTTAAAACTACAATGTAAAAACAACACAACAACAAGAACAGGTTATATTTGTAAGGAAAAGGGCACTCGGTGGAGCGTATACCTCCGCCACATAATGCCTGATCCACGAGAACATATCGGGCCCAATACATTTTTGAAATATCATACGAAATATCGTTTTTGGCCCTATCTCTCAATGGTGAAGAATCACTTCAAAAATTAAATAAAAATCGTATCTAGATCCAGATTAGGATCTTCACCAAAATTGAATCAATTTGTCATGGTCACACATCCAATCTGTCCACCTAGTTTCATCCGAATCCGTCCACAACTTTTTTGAGATATCGTGGTATATATAGTTTTTGGCCCTATCTCTCAATGGTGAAGAATCACTTAAAAAGTTCTCGTAACTGGAACCAGATCTTCACCAAAATCTAATCAATTCATCCTTGTCACACACCCAACCTGTTCAAAAATTTTAATCCGAATCCATCCACAACTTTTTGAGATATCCTGCTCACAGACATACAAAGACAGAAAGTGGGGAAAACATAACCTCCTTCACCTTTGGTGACAGAGATTTAAAAAATTTAATATATATATATATAATATCCGCCGTTAGAATAGGTGTACCATATCCCTGTGTGTCGTAGAGGCGACCAGGGTTGCGTCAGGAAGGGCATCCGGCGTAAAACCTATGCCAAATCATTATGCGGACAACAAAACGAATTTCCATACCGGATCAGTCGAGGCCCGGGTTACCAACGACCGCCACCGGTACCAGTGGTCAGCAGGGTACCAGTGGAAATTGTGCTACTGCTGGGCGAAGGAGGAGAAGGAGACGGGGAAGGCGAGTCCGGAGGCAGTGGGAGAGGGGGAAGGGTAGAATGTGGGAGGTGAGAGTTGGAACTCTGAATGTTGGGACGATGACTGGCAAAGGGCGAGAGTTGGCTGATATGATGGAGAGAAGAAAGGTGGACATACTGTGTGTACAAGAGACCAAGTGGATGGGGAGTAAGGCTAGGAGCATTGGAGGTGGTTTCAAACTGTTCTACCATGGTGTGGACAGGGAGAAATGGTGTCGGGGTAATCCTGAAGAAAGATTATGTCAAGAGGGTATTGGAGTGAGGAGAGTGTCTGACCGAGTGATGAGTGTGAAGTTGGAAATTGAAGGGGTGATGATGAATGTCATCAGTGCATATGCCCCGCAAGTGGGGTGTGAGATGGAATATAAAGAAGATTTCTGGAGTGAGTAGATGAAGTGGTGGAGAGTGTATCCAAGGATGAAAGAGTGGTGATTGGAGCAGATTTCAATGGGCATGTTGGGGAAGGGAATAAAGAGGATGAGGAGGTGATGGGTAGGTACGGTCTCAACAAGAGAAATGTGGAAGGGCAAATGGTGGTAGAGTTTGCAAAAAGAATGGAAATGGCAGTGGTAAATACGTATTTCAAGAAGGAGGAACACAGGGTGACGTACAAGAGTGGAGGAAAGTGCACACAGGTGGATTACGTCTTAAGCAGGAGATGCAACCTGAAAGAGATTAGAGACTGTAAGGTGGTGGCAGGGGAGAGTGTAGCTCGACAGCATTGATTGGTGGTCTGTAGGATGATTTTGAGGTGAGGTTGAGGAAGAGAGTGAGCGCTGAAGCAAGGACCAGATGGTGGAAGCTGAAGGGAGAAGACTGTTGCGTGGAATTTAGGGAGGAGGCGAGACAGGTGTTGGATGGTGGTAAAGATGGGTGGGATGATTGGGCAACTACAGCAGAAGTGGTGAGGGAGATAGCTAGGAAGGTACTTGTGTGACATCTGGACAGAGGAAGGAAGATAAGGAGACTTGGTGGTGGAACGAGGAGTACAGGAAAGTATAAGGAAGAAGGGGTTAGCGAAAAAGAAGTGGGATAGTCAGAGAGTGAAGAAAGTAGGCAGGAGTACAAGGAGTGGTGGCGAAAGGCAAAGAGAGAGGTGGCAAAGGCTAAGAAAAAGGCATATGACGAGCTGTATGAGAAGTTGGATACAAAAGAAGGGAAAAGGATTTATACCGATTGGCAGAACAGAGGGACTGAGCTGGGAAGGATGTGCTGCAGGTTAGGGTGATTAAGGACGGAAATGGGAATGTGCTGACGAGCGAGGAGAGTGTGTTGAGAAGGTGGATGGAGTATCGG
>CM068959.1:46053805-46094524 GCA_035128595.1 Eptatretus atami | reverse complement strand
CGGTTGGCATGGAAAGAACTTTGGTGATCTTCTGTCAGGCGGTAGGCCCAAAACGTGCCTAAATTAGTTTCCTAGCCGAGCTTTCATAACATCACCCTCACTCCTAAGCAGTACTTCGGAAGTACAACAAGCATGGATTGGAAATCTTCGCTGGTAGAATGGAACGAGGTTGCCATGGTTACTAGCCCCACCAACTGCGATATCTGCACAATGAATATGTACAATGAATTCCCATTTCTAACAATACACACTCATTTGAGGTGAGACGTCGACGAACCAGTCAGTGATTGGCACCCTGCTAGTAACATATAAAGATCAAATAAACAAGCCAAACACTTAATTCATAACATTGTGAGATTTGTTTATAAAGCATATATATATGTAAATGACCATGGGTTGTAATTTTGTGGTGTATATTCATTTAATTTAGATCCAGCAACCATCCTACCCGCTCATCTTATTGTTGTGGTTGTTATACTTATTGTCCCAGGCCTGTCCCAAAGCCGTATCTCTGGCCTGTCCTACACGAACAGGCCCACGGCACAGAGACAGATCTTATTGTTGCTTGTATTCCTGAGTCTGTAGTTTCATTGGGTTTTGATTTCTCAAGATATCTTTCAATCAGTCCATTTGGGTTAGAATGGTATTGGCAAAGCTGCAAAACTGGGGTGTGTTCAGTTACCCAGCAGCAAGCTAGTTCCGCATTAACGGTTTCGAATGGAGTGCTTGCTTGAGTGCTTCAGCTGCTTGGTGAGCGCTTCACAATAATCTTGGTAACTGCTGTGCTCCATTACCAATATAAACATAATTTTTTTTTTACTATTTCATAATTACACTTCTGCACTGAAGTAGGCTACGTTCATTGTGTGTTTAAATTGTACGAATGGCTCTTTGTGCACAAACTGCCAAAGGTTTTAATTTTGTTTGGCTCTTCTGCTCAAAAAGGTTGCCGACCAAAAAAAGGCGAATCGATTAATTTTCGCTGATTACATCAATGTTCTTTTAAAATAAAGTATAGTGTTTCGCTTGTGATTGATTCATATGTAGTTTTCCTTCTGTTCAGTCGTATTTTGGATTTGCGGGTTTTTAGGTCCTGCTCGTGAGTCCGTGGGTTCGGTGCTCGATTTGTGGGCTAAACCCGCAAGTTGTGGCTAAATGGGAGCTCGGCCCTATGTATTAGACATACGGCGCCAATAATGACCTTGATGATGACAACATAATACCGATTCAATTGACGGCCAGGCCCAGCTATCTAGACCCATTTACAGAGGAGGCAGTCCACCTACGAAAGGGCAAGCATGACACAAGACAGGTTGTTTGCGTTGGCCCTAACACATATTCACTACGACTTTGACGTTGATGAGGAAAGGGTGGTGGATCAGTTTGCCAGGAAGCACCCGAGAAGGCTGGAACTTGGAACGCTGCTGAAAGACTAAGCGAACGTTAAGTACCTGCCTCGATATATTCTTAAAATTTGATCAGATCCTCTCATTATGCTGTATAGAGCCTATGTCTACATGTGAGAATGTAATTGAAAATAATGCTTTTAATCATTAAATTTGTGTCAAATACGTTGTTTCTCGCCACCTCCCCTTTGCTCGCCTTCTGTATTCTGCCACCTCCCTTCTGGTCTTTCACCCTCTGCTCTTTCCATGCTTTGTCCCCCCCAGGTTTATGCAGGTCTGGTCTACAAACAACCTTTTGGTGAAACTCCCAAAATCCATAATCACTGCTAACCTCCACTAATTAGTTTCTCTTTTATCCCTGTGGAATCAACATCCACATTCTCTTCAATCTCATTCTCCCTTCCAGGGTGCAAGACAGCTGTTCACCACCATCTCAGATCATCCCACATCCAAAACCATGATCTTTTCTATCCCCGTTAACTCTCCACAAGCCACCTCTTTTCAACTTTCCTGTTTTCCTTCCAAAGACTTTGCTTCTGTATCCATATTGTCCACCACCTGTGTCCTCCTCTCGTCCTCACATCCCTCATGTTTCAAATCTCTCTCTAATTTGTCCCTCAAACCTGCTGTTGTGTGTTCCCCCCTTTCCTTCTGGTGTTCATGTTGTTCTGTTGTAGCTTGACCTGTTCGATGTACTCGCTTCTACACAAGCCTCGATCCTGTATAAATAAATGGAGAAATAATTAAATAAAATCAATGGTGCTCACTTGGATGACATTCGCTTCTGGTATATTTATCCATCTTTTCTTTCCTCCTTTGCTAAACTTTCAGATTTGATCCTGGCATCATCTACCTATATAAAACACAATGTGTATTTGTCTGTTTCCCTAAATAATGACAATTTGAGTAGGGTTTTAAAGACCAATCTTTTAACAAGACTGTGTGTTCACTGCATTCTAATTTTCAGGATAAAAAACAAAAACACGAAATATTTTTTTATAAAAGAGTAATTATGTCTCTTCTATTGGAATTGCAGACATTTACTTGCAAACCAAGCCTCAAGGGCGGTGCACAGAAACGTTCCAAAAAAATAACAATAAATACAAGGCAAAGAAAGGTGAAAATTTGCTGCACTGGTTGTGTAACAGGCGCAGAGTAAAACGGGTGTCCATTTACATCCGTAGGATGTCTAATAAATAAATATGATGTAAGCATACCTGACACGAGGCTGAGGCTTCAGACTTTGGCATGCTCACGAGGCTGTACCGTTAAAATGAAGCGTCCCAGGAGATAAAGAAAATATGATCACATTTGTACATGTAGTGTTTCAAAATAACACTTCTTGCTACAAAACATCACATCTTCCAATCTCCTTGAATATTTTGAATAAAATAATTCCAACCCATCATTTTTGACGGGCATTTTATACTAGTATATGCATAATATGCCTGGTGTTGGCTTAATGGTTGAGGTAGTGGGTTTGGGATCCTAGGATCCTGAGGTCAAATCCCACTCGGCTGTTGAATTAATACCAGGTGGGGTTGACTCTGCCCGTCATCCTTCCGAGGTCGGCAAAATGAGTGCCAGCTTGCTGGTATCCTGTGTCGGAGTGGCGACCCGTCCAGGATTGTACCCAATAGCCCAGAAGACTGCTTAGGCAGCACCAATGCTCTGCACAGAGTATGGTCCCAATGGATGGATGGATGGATGAATATGCATAATGTGCAAATCAAAGGCAAATATATACCGATGCTCAAGTAAATAAAAATTATTGGTCTTTTTTTACCCCTGAAAGATAAAAGGTCAATCCTTTTTCAGTCTTTATACCATACAGTATAATCCATGCTCTTACCACAACTGTTGCTTTTCTCTGAGAGTGGCACGGGTGAGTAGGAATGGTCTACCAGAGATGATGTGCTGCTCGCTACTGATCGCATTCTTTCCACAGAAGGAATCGTGCTAGCAACAGACCGCGGCCGTCCGACCGAAGGAGCTGCATGGGTCACAGACGGCGGCATTCCTACCGAAAGAACCTCACTGGTCACAGACCATGGCCGTTCAACCAAAGGAGTCGCACTGGTCACAGACTGTGGCCGTTCCACCGAAGGAGCCACACTGGTCACGGTCGCGCAGTTGTTCCCCGAAGGAGCCACACTGGTCACGGACCGCGGCCGTTCCACCGAAGGAGCCGCACTGGTCATGGACTGCGGCTGTTCCACGAAAGAGCCGCACTGTCCACGGACCATGGCCGTTCCACCGAATGAGCCACACTGGTCATGGTCCGCAAGTCGTTCCACCGAAGGAGCCACACTGGTCACGGACCGCGGCCGTTCCACCGAAGGAGCCGCACTGGTCACGGACCGTGGCCATTCCACCGAAGGAGCCGCACTGGTCACGGACCGTGGCCATTCCACTGAAGGAACCGCGTTGGGCACAGAATGTGGCAAATTGACTGAAAGAGTCATGGTGGACACAGACTGCTGTAATCCAGGCAAAGAAGTGGCACTGGCCCCAGACTTCATCCATTCCATTGAAGGAGTTGTTTTATCATCTGAAAGCTGTTTGAACAATAGACACAAAGTTAGCAGCAGATTTCCCCTCTCCACCTCTGCCCCCCCCCCCAACCAACCAACCACCACATCTCCATCATGCATGTCAGACTGAGCCGATAATCTTTATTCACTCCTTGCTTTAGTATGTAAAAATAAGGCAAGAATGAGAAGAAAATGTAAAACACAAACAGTACAAAACACAAACCCTGTCAACAAAGAAAGTTTTAAGGGTAACTGAAATCTACTACTTGGCTATTGGGAGTAATAAGGTAGCACTTCTACACATTTGAAGTGGTATAACAACAATATTACAGGTCCAATGTAAGTGTTGCATATTGGTCATTGTTGGTAGTTTAAAAAACACAAAAAAACAAGTGGCTTCATTTTTTTCAGCAATGCTTCGCAATGGTGGTCTAAAGCAGAGCACTGAGAGTTAATTTTGATGGGACATTCAATTTGGGCAACATGGGAATTAGCAGACATGAATACCACTGCCAGTATGGTCTGAATAAATCAAAATTGCTTAAAAGGTACGACAAGGGTGGAGTTGAGTAATGTAACGCAAAATGTGATTTCTGTTTAATTACTCGAGCAAACTAATAATATGTTTAAGTTTTGTATCAAATACAGGTGACTGTTTCATTTGGTATCAAATTCATTGGACGATCCATTATTCAAAGTAAAATACAGAGGTATTTAACAACAAACGTGTTTGCAAATGTAGAGATGTTCGGCAACAAAGGACAATCCAGTGTCTCCCAAAAAATATTTTTGTTTCAAATGATGATATGGTATTTCGTCATTCATTCACTATTCTGTATGATACTGTATGTGCCAACTACTTACCCCTCTTTTTCTGATTATCTTCATCTCTTCCTGCAAAACAGATATCTGTTCATTGAGGAGATCGATCTCTTGGTTCTTCTCCTCCAATAAAGCAATTGGCAGCCCCAATATGTCTGAGCTGACGTTTGAAGAAGTTTTGCTGCTCTGAGTCCTCAAGCTGTCAATCTCGTCCTGAGATTAAAATGATTACCAAGTGGGCACAATCAAACAAGGTATTCTTGCACTCATGGCTCATTTTACACTGAAAACAAACAAACAAACAAAAATCTCAAATGCAACCTCCCTTATGCTTCCATGTGCCGACCCATTTTGAAAAGCAAATGAACTTTAACAATGAATGTATCCTTTTAATATTCACTTGGTGGAAAACATTACACGGTCCATTGAGATTTGCAAACGTTCAAATACATTCATTCTCAGCAATGGATCAAACACAGGTGACTGGAACTTTGCTCGATGAACAGCATTACCGGTGCTACTTTAAAACAGGTTATGTTCGAGTTTATAGCAGAAGCAAAGAACAGCCACGGACCTGAAGTTTCAGGTTTTCTTCCTTCATTTCCTTGAGACGCATATTCATTGCATCACCCTCTTCGGCCAGAGACAGCTTCTCAATCTCCTTTTGCTGAAGTTCATTCCGCAAACTCTCCAGCTGTGTCACAACACCACGAGTAAAGTTTAGCTGCGATTTAATGTGAGAAAACAGATGAACCTTTGGAAAGCTTCGTGGCCACAGCAGAGCAAAGTTTTTCTCTGGGAAAAATTCAACCCTGGTGAGTTGCAACTTGTGCGGCAATATTATAATTGTGTGGCGCATATATACACGGACATCGAATAATTTATTGAAAAGCAACAGCTATTCCTAAGCATTGTGTTAACATTGAAAGGATGTTGCAAGTCAGAGTATAATTGGAGAAGTGTCTTTGTGCTTGTTTGACTTCAATGCACTTCTGAACCGCTGGACGGATTAAGTTGAAAACTACGAGTTGTACTCGGGTTGTGCAACTAAGGTTTTACATGGTAATAAATATTCATGGACCCGGGAATTAGGGGTGTGGGGAGGACCACAATTCTCTTGATGTAAATAGGAAAGGCGTAGCACCAATCCTGGTAGGAAGGGGTGTTGCGAGTCACACAAAAATACAGAAATTCTGGAGGAACTATCCCATCTGAAAGGATGGGTTATTCGTAAGTGAGACCAATTCTATAACAACCTATACTGAACCCTATCTTAATTGTAAACTTGGAAATAGTTGGTTTGCTAAAGTAAGAACCTTATTAACCCTTGAAGCCTGGCGGCCATTTTACCAGCCGCTGTTCAAACTTCCACATTCCTGAGTGGCCGGATTTTTCTCCAGGGAGCTCAGGGTGGGGGAGCCAAAAGTCCAAGGAGCTGAGTTCAATCGTAAGCAATTGATAAGTTTTCCGACTGCCCGGATCATCAGCTGAGCTCCGTTCTCCATTGAGGTTTTGACCCTTCCCTCACCACTCAGAACCTTTCATTTTGATCCTTATAGTCCAGAACACACATATATTTGTGTTTTCACCGGGCGTAGTGGCGTGCGCCTGTAATCCGGCTACTCGGAGGCTTGGGTTGGAGGATCGCTTGAGGACGGGAGCTCTGCGCTGGGCCGCGCTATGAGAGGGTGTAGGGCAGCCCGGAATCATGGCGAAACCCAATCCTTATCCCTGTGTTGTAAGAGGCGACCAGGGTTGCGTCAGGAAGAGCATCCGGCGTAAAACCTATGCCAAATCAGTATGTGGATCATAACAGATGATCCGCTGTGGCGCCCCCTAACGGGAGCAGCCGAAAGACGAACAACAACAAAAGTCCAGAACACACATAACCCGGCTTTGACATGTTTTAGTTAAATTCCCAAACTGACTGTAAACCGTTGGAGAGGTGCTTCACAGAGAGTGCAACGCATCAGTGAGTTTGCCGTCCTCAGATGAGATGTGAAGTAAAGGACACTTTTGCCAGCATTTATTGTTGGTGAACAACAAATGTGACACAATGTCTTCCGATAAAGACTCGCCAAGTTATCAGTAACACCCTTGCCAAATTATTGGCCGAAGCAGGTTCTTTCTTTCTTCTTTTTTCTACAGGGTTTAAGGCTAGATGAGTAGCTACAACACAAATTATACACTTTTTGACAAATGTATTCAAGACAACACCAGACTCGACTTCTGACAGAGTCTTGGGGAAAGTGACATCTCTTCACAGAGCACGATGGGTTGGTAGCAATGGCACTATCTTTATGCAATCACTTTTTTTCTCCGCATTCAGGGGGCAATCAAGGAGAGATTTCGTCCTTCCCATGCATAACAACCTACGAGCATACTCTATCCTTTAACCGCTGAGCATTAAAAAACAAGGAAGAAGCACGTACCAATTTTAAAGCCTTTCATATATTGACTCTGCCAGGGATGGAATCGAACCTCTGACCTCCCAGATGTTCTAACCATAAGGTCTGGTGTGCCAAACGTCAAGCCTGGCCAGCAGGTACATAACAGACTCTTTCCAACTTTACGTACCACCGGCCATATTTTCCAGATTAGTTTATATTGTTGAGGTTCTGTAAAACCGGCACTCCCCCGAGGCAATGGCACCCAGCCTATAGCGATCCCAAGACAGTTATTTCATTCGTATTTGTTTAGTTAGCCCTTTCCATATGTCTAGTGGGTAAATGGGGAAAGATGCATTGCGTAGGGCTTTTGGTTAGGTCTTCAATCCTCTATTCTTTCCTTTATTTCATTTCTTTACCTTACTCTATCTTATACGGAAAACCAAGCAAGCACGCATGCAGTTTGATGGTGATGCCGAGAGTGCGAGGAGACACAGCGAATTTCATTTGCATACGTGCACCATTTTCCGTTCAAACTGCACGCCAAAATCCAACTGCCACCTCACCTCAGACGCTTATTATGCTCACCACAATGCTGCAACACTTACTATAACCATTCCATACATCTTATAAAAATCCCAACAACCTACGTCCATGCTTTCACCACAAACGACACGACACGACGAACATCTATCCCAACCTCTTCACCGCAATGCCACAACCTACGACCACCTACCCCAACCTCTTCACCACAAATGCCACAACGCTATTCTCAGCTTCCTATAACTGCCATTAACCCCTTGGATGCTCACCACAGTCTCAGACGATGCCAAAGGAACAAGGACAATGAGAATCGGGGTGTTTGTGACTCGAAGCGCAAGATGTGATGGGGTTCCATCCATGCTTAAATGGAGTCCAGCACACATTTGAGCCTGGAGAGCGCTTCTGAAGACTCTCGCCGAATGGTAATTATGGAGCTCCGACACGTGGCACAGTGCGAGGGCGAATTAAGTCATTTTCGATTCCGAAGTCTGGCGGGGCGAGGCGACGGCACGGGAGGACTGCTATGTGCCAACAGGGGAGCTCGGAAACACCAATAGGATCATTTGATCCGATTGTTATCCCCTTCTTCGCTCAGGCCCCATAAAAGGAGCAATTTGGCTTGATCTCCATCTCTCCCTACCTTCCTCTCTCTCTCCCCCTATCTCTCTCTCTCCCTCGCCCAAGCTCTCTCTCTCTCTCCCTCTCTCCTTTGTCCAAGCTCTCTCTCTCTCTCCTTCGCCCAAGCTCTCTCTTTCTCCCTCTCTCCTTCGCCCAACCTCTCTGTCTCTCTCTCTCTGTGTCTCAGCTCCACGAGGCAGTCACCCAAGAACTCTCCAGCATCCGAGGGAAATCTCTCCACAAGTCAGTGCGACCAAGAGGAGAGGGTGGAGCAGCCAAGCGAGATCGCGGTGGAGCAAGCGATTGCCAGAACGGGGCCGGACCACCCCCAAGTCATCGATGCCCAGCTTGGGCTGGCTGTATCTAGCAGCCAACATTGACATTTACAGACCCTCACACAACTCCGTTAAAGTCATCTCTCATGCATCTTCTCTCCCATCTATGTCTCGTCCACTGTGGATGCACAAGAGCAATTGGTGAGGGCAAGTCCCGAACAACCGTACTTTTCAGAGCAACCTCATTGACTCAAACCTCTCACACTTTCCTCTTACACCATGCCACACGACACATGCACCTCTCACGACCCGACCATAGACAACTTCAGTTTTCCTCCCCCCCCCACTTCCTAAGCGATTGGGTTGCGCTGGTCCGCCGACCGTGCCAGGTACCATGAGGTCATTCACAACTGTCTCTTTCTGGGCTACCTCTAATTTTCCTCGGTGTGTGTGTGTGTGTGTGTGTGTGTGTGTGTGTGTGTGTGTGTGTGTGTGTGTTGGTGCCTGTCATGTATAATGTAAGTTAAGACTGTATAAGTTTATTGGGGTAAATCTGCAGTGTGTCTTCTTTTGTGAATATTACATTTGTTTGTTGCACCCACTGATTCCTTGCTTTCCCATGCTGTACATCAACCCATTAGTTGCATCAGCTGTTGGCAGTCAGAATCAACCCATTACTGTGCCACATAATTTTTCTTACCTTGTTATAAATAAATTTGCTTTGTTGTAAATGTACCCAGCTCGTTTTTGTCTTGTCCTCCATTGGTCCAGCACGGTCTGCACATTAGCATAGCCAGGAAGTTATACCCCCAAAATCTGCTTATTAGCCGGTGCGTACTTGGCAGCTCCGCTCAGCTGCACCTGATATGGTAAATAGCGTGTTCCCAGTTGAACAGTAGTCGGACAGAGGACACTGGGTCATGTGGTCAAATTATTGGCATTCGCGGTCGATTAGCAACCCGCCGCGACACAAACATATTCCTGTGCGACGGCCTGCAATTCCCAGCGAGTCCGGGGAGAACCCAGGGATATCTCCTCCCTCGTAGTACCCCCCACGACCCCAGCACCGCAACAATATAAAATCAAAACAATCAAAATTAAATGAGAAGACTGAAGTTTGCAGAACAGCCCTCAACTCTCCACCTCCCCAAAATAATTCTGTCTAAAAAGTAAAACACACTCTTAAGCCAGTCCCACCTGCCGAGATTGCAGTTCTATTTCTGCTCGAGTTTGACGCAACAGCTGATCAAGTTGATCATCCTGTTCACCCTGATTTTGGCCTTGTGGTAACAGCTGCTGTTTTTGTTTATCCAGCCTCGCCTGAAGTCCCGTGATCTGCAGCAGGTTCTCACACTGCTGTTCTTGCAAACTCTCTTTGTCCTAAGAGAAACCATTGAATGTATCAGGCATTACTGCTAAACAATCTTTTCTGTCGATGAAATTAGAAAACAAAAACAAAAATAAACAGTTAGTGGTGAAACCAAAGTTCTTGAACAGTTATACAAATACCCACCTGTTGAAGGTCCTTGATGGCCCTGTGTTGTCTATCGAGGTCCTGTTGGAGCTGCTGCTGTACCTGCCTGCTCTTTGTATATTCCTGCTGGAATTGTGAAAACTCGCCCTGGAGTGCATGCAGTGCTTCTTCAGCGAGCAGTTTTCCTTGCACCAGCTCCCTCCAGCGCTCAGCTCCATTCTTCAGTTGTTCCTCCAGCTCTGTCAGCTTCAGTACACCACAAAAAATTAACTGTGCCAAGCTGCAGATCACTATAACTGACAATGTTCCAAAACAAACATGATCTATTTAATAAAGTACAATCAACTCTGCTAACAAAAACCCACTTCAACTGCTTAAACCAGTATAAATGAGTTATTGTTATGTTGGCCTTTATAGCATTCTCATGTGAACCTCTTGGCTCATCATTTAAAATAGTAGACACCACAAGGTTTCTCCATTACATACTACCGCATGATAAAAGTACATTTTACAAGACAAAAGTCTGAAGACGACGATGGTTCACGAGCGTATTTGACGATGTAGATTGTTTCAGAAGTCAAGGATGAGCAATGTGATAATGTTTGACAAGTTATAAAAATGATCAACATGATGTGGTACGAGTGACAGGTTATTAGCTGCAAATGTCGAAAACCCGGTTTCGTTCAACAACTTTCAAATTTGACCTTTGCATAACCTTTAAAGGTCACAAAACAATGTTGTGGACATTAAAATAAGGAAACAGGATAGTGCTATAGCTTATTGGAGTTAGTTCGTCGAAGAAGGTCGAAAACCCGGTTCGATTCCCACAACTTTGAAAATTTGACCTTTGTGACCTTTAAAGGTCAAAGGTCAAGGATTATGACCTTTGGTGCAAAACTTCCTCTGGAACATTCCGGAAAAATATAACGTCATATAGGCTAATGGCATTTCGCACTCATCGGATTATCCATACTTTGATGAAATCAGCGTAAAAACAAACTTGAAGGGGGCGCCACGGGCAAGTTGTTCGAGATAGAGCAAAATGGTTTCAAGACTTTAGGTGGGAATGACCTCAAGATTATGCATAAAAAATATTGTCATCAGCTCTCAAAGTTTGGGCGGTCGTATGATTTTTATGTCAAAATTAAAATTTTCTAAGTTTCGTGACCTTGTGACCTATCGACCTTGTGACCTTGACCTTGGGACGAAAATGAAAAATCGAGCTCCGTGGGGCTATACAGGTGCCATTGGGCGAACCAAATACCGAAACCACTGCCAAATTCGACAAACCCCTCGGAGAAGATGGATTTTTATGTCAAAATCGCAATTTTCTAAGTTCGTGACCTTGTGACCTTGACCTTGGGATGAAAATGAAAAATCGAGCTCTGTGGGGCTATGCAGGTGCCATTGGGCTAACCAAATACCGAAACCCCTGCCAGATTCGACAAACCCCCTAGGAGAAGATGCAAATTGAAATCGGCTACCCCCTAAAAACACAATTCGCAATTTTCTAAGTTCGTGACCTTGTGGCCTTGACCTTGGAACGAAAATGAAAAATCGAGCTCTGTGGGGCTATGCAGGTGCCATTGGGCTAACCAAATACCGAAACCCCTGCCAGATTCGACAAACCCCCTAGGAGAAGATGCAAATTGAAATCGGCTACCCCCTAAAAACATGTTTTTTGGGGTGCGGCTCCGCCCATAATGGGCGCACCACGCCCATTTTCAGGAAAACACAACTAGATCATGATATAAACCTCCCACCAAAATTTTGTCAGGATCGGATCAAAACCCACGGAGCTATGCTCGGGACAGACAGACAGACAGACAGAGAGACATACAGACAGACACACAACACTAACGAATATAGTGGTCACTTATTTTTTTCGTGAAAATATTTTTTCGTGAACAAATATGGTTGTATTTTGAGCTCAGCCATTTTACAATCACTTCACACTGAAGAGAAAGAGGAATTTTCATCAGCCATTTTATCAAAAGCTAATCGGACTCATAGCTAGCGGAAGGAAATTATAATATTGCACGATGTGTGACGTATTGTACATTTTCAGTTTATGAACAAGGTCACAAGTTGAAACATAGGGACAATACCCCTGGGTGCTCACCTGGAGGTGGCTGGATAAGATAACCAGGGAGCCACTGGTAGGCATGGGTGACCCACAAAATATGTAATGGAGAAGAAAGGAAATACCTATGGATTTTTTTTTAATGCCATGAACAAACTTTGGTACATCACAGGTGATCAAGGTTATGGTCAAGTTTCATCGAAATTGTGTGTGTAGTTTCTGAGAAGAAAGCAAATACCTATTTTGGGGGGGACAACCGCCGTAGACCCCTTTCGGGCCTGTTTTTTTTAATGCCATGAACAAACTTTGGTACATACACGGTCATGAATGTTGTGGTAAAGTTTCAACAAAATCTTATGTGTAGTTTCAAAGAAGAAGTTGAAAGTATTTGTAAACAGACGGACAGACGGACGGCGCGCCATCCCATAAGCTTCCCGGAACTGTTACAGGTGAGCTAAAAATTACTCATTATAAAATACAGGTGTACTTAATAAGAATTTAAAATGTGTTTAATATTTAATCACCAACATGAAAACACGACATTGACCAAACACATTCGGCTCTTCATTGGATGGTGACAATACCAAGATAATAGAAGCTTAGTGTATTTGACCCTGCTCTTTTGCTTGGCACACAAAAGGACATTCAGGAACAGAGATGAGCCAGTTACTGCTCTTTTCAACCACTTCCATGCCTTAATGGATACCAAGTCTGCTGATCAAGCAATGTGCTTAATGAATGGGAGGACTTAAAAACCCTGATGATCAAGAAAAGGGTCCTCCAAACAAAATGGATACACAACAAAAACTGCACACCGCCTGGGTATGTGAAAAGGTGTTTGGCTTATTTCGTAAGTAAAAGTTGGTGCATATAAAATGATTTGTTTTAAAAAATAATAACAAAAATAATGTGGTTGCACTCTGTGTGTGCAAGATTTTTTAAAAAAAATATTAATATGACCCCTGAAATCTAATTAAAGATTCATGTATGGCAAAACTAGATTCATACAAGGCAAGTTTTCAAAACAGAGTCCCAAACAACCCAGTTCATGGAGTGACTCATGGAGCAAAAACAAATACTTTGCACCCTTAAGACCCTTTTACACCTTTTTAGACCCATTAGACTCCTGAAGACCTTTACACCCTTTAAACCACTGAGAAACTTTGACCCTCAGACCTTTTAGACCAATTACACACTTTAGACCATAACTACTATTGGAAAATACCCTTTGGATCTTCAGAACTCTTTAAGACCCTTTTAGACTGTGGAGCCCCCATGGACCTGTTAGACACCTTTAGACACACACCACACAAACATCTCTGGAGTCTTCTTACAATACACAGACTATACTTTTTTCAGCAAGTAATGCGCCAAGTCCGCCCACACGGAAGGTGGGTACTCTGCTTGGGTGAACAAAATTTGCTCTTTCTAGTTTTATAACTGATTTTTGAAGAACAGACAATGACAGAGAAGAGAGGCATGGAAGGGAGGTAGGATAGGTACTCACTTGTGTTTCTGAAACAGCATTCTAAAACGGAGAAAAGAAAAACTTTCAAAAACAATGTCAAAACACAACAGACACAACCAATAAACATTCACATGTATCGGAATAATTTTCTGCTCGATAAAAGTTGAACTTGTGATATCACTGCAAGTCATTGATCAAAATTGCATTATTGGTAGCGCTGTGAAGGAGTGCTACAGAAGGTTAGCTGGGAATGTGCTGCTTACCAGGAGGCTAGTCAGTCCTTTTGCACACTGGGGTGGTCCCTCAAGCCTACACACAACTTGTTGCAAGTTGGCTCGTTCAGTCTCCCGTTCATCTATCCGAAACTGTGCACAATAATATCGCACTTCTTGTGGAAGATCTTTCCATCCACATGTGAAAGATTACATTAAAACCCATGAACAAAACAAATTCACGCACAATATACATATCCACTTGACACAAAATTGGTCAAGAAAGCAGATAGTAAAAGCTAGAAGGGCACTGTTCGGCGTCACATCATCGGCAGATATGCCTCCTCCCATATTATTGCATCATTATACATACTTGTACAAAGTTTGATTTAAATCCCTGAACCCAGATTCAAAATATTAAATAATTCTGACCATGCATCTGATCAAGTTGAAATTCAAAACAGACATTCCCGATGTCTACTCTGTAAGGGATTCCGATTGCAAATCCCGCTGCTGCCTTGTAGGGTATGTCTCTTTAGACAAAGGCTAGACCCACAGTTGATACTGTGGTGGCATCAGGAAGGGCATCCGGACACAAAAACATTCCTCAAACATGCCTTTTGGCGAAATGGGGACCTGAGTTTGTGCTTCTCCAACTGAGTTAGTTGCTGTGGTGACACTGGGCAGTGTTGCTGCATTGTCCAGAGGGTACAGGGTGTGTCTTAACAGGTTGGCACTTACAGTAGCCCGAACCCAGTCGTAGCGTACTGGGAGGCTGCTCTATCAGCAGGTGAATAATACGTAATCTGCTTTAGTGTCATGTCGTGCACCGGTGGGTCACTGAAGCGGGCTGGGGTGGGTCACCCACGAGGCCACTGGATTGCTGATGTTGCGGCATCAGATCATGTAAGCACGCTGATGTCTGGGGTTGCTGTGGCATAAACTACGGGGGGTGGCTTTCATACTCAGATTCCCTCACTTTCCTCTACTCGACTATTGACGTTTCACATCGATTGATGAAGCAGTGAAAGATAAATAATTTCTTAAAATATTTTCATTCAATCCAATATGGCTGCCAGACCATGTGACCAATTAATTATTAGTGAACACCCTGGTATCCCCAAGGCTTGGGGAACATGTGGGTGAAGTTTCCCCTCAAACTGTCAAGCCATTCTGGAGAGGAAATTTTTTAAAGGTTAATTCTTCAAAAAATCATAGCTGCCAAACCGTGTGACCGATGATGTCATAGGTGGAGAACTTATTGTTCCTCATGGATAGGCGATCACACCTGTAAAGTTTCGCCTCAATCTGTTCAGCCGTTTCGGAGAACAAGATTTTTCAAGGTTTATATGTTAAAAACAATATGGCTGCCGAACCACATGACCAATGACATCAATTTTTTCTCCCCATACAATTGAGCCCTAGATGACCCTCAAAAATTTTCATATTGATCGGATAAAGCGTTTGGACGTGTGCAATGATGTCATGACTTGACCACCTATTACATCATCAAAACAAATTACACAAGTTTCACATTGGGAGAACTTCACGTGTGCCAAGTTTCAATTTTTTTCCCATGGAGCGGTTTCAGAGATACAGAGGTCCAAAGTTTTTCCTTTTTTCCAACATGACTGCCACACCAGGTGACCGATGACTTCATAATTATCATTAAAACATTCTAGATGAGCAGTCGCACCGATGGTGAAAATTTTGTGTCAATCGGATAAGCGGTTGCAGAGAAAACAGAGAAAATTAGCACGGATGGATGTACGTACAGACGAGAAACCCCAAAACATCATGCCTCCCAGTGACTTCATCAGCGGAGGCATAAAAAATGAAGTTATATTTTGCAAATTGCTTACCTTTGCACATTGGTGAAGGTTCTTGGACTGTGACTCCAGGAAGTGCAGTTGCTTCTGCAAGCCTCCTGATGCAGTCTCGTTCTCTTCCGCAAGTTTTCCAGAACGTTTCTGCTGTCCCTTGAGAGAGGCTTCCAGTGTTGTCACTTGGCTCGAGAGTTCATAAACGTCCTTCTCTGCCCGTGCTTTGGGGCCTCGTTTCTTTTCCTCAGCGGCATTTTGTGCAGGACCTGCATTGTAATAGCACAAAGACACAGACGGATCACATTTCTCTATAACTTTGACATAGCTGTTTACAACCACTTGACTCTGGTTTAATCAGCTGATAGTGATAATAGATGAGTGCAAAAGTCCTAATTATAATTGGTGCAAAGATCTCCTACATTCATGTCATTATACAACAATAACAACAACAGCAACAGGCATTTTAAGGCCATTTTCCTTGCTCGAGTGGGGTTAGCCATGCCGGCCCCATAACAATCTTCTCCACTTTGCCCTATTTTCTACATCTCCAGTGGTTAACCCCCTTACCGGCATTTCTTCTTCTACTACCTTTAGTCAAGTTTTTCTCGGTCTTCTCCGTCCTCTACTTCCTTCTACATTTATTTCCATCACTCTTCTTACCCAGTCACTTTCATCCTTCCTCAACACATGACCCAACCATCTCAACCTGTTTCTCTTCACAACATCCATCACAGACTCTATTCCTACCATCTTCCGCAATTCATCATTTGTCTTCCTCTCTCTCAACGATATTCCGCACATCCACCGAACCATTCGCATTTCCACCCTTTCCAGCCTTCGTTGCTGCTCTATGTTCATTACCCATGTCTCACTCCCATAAATCATAGCACTTCTCACACATGCAGCATATACCTTTCCCTTCAACTTCAACGACACTCCCCTCCTCGTCAGCACGCCACTCAATTCCCGAAACTTCTTCCATGCACATCTCACTCCAGCAACCGTCGCCGAGTCTTATCTACCTTCTCCATTCAGCATGTCTCCGAAGTAGCACAATGTTTTCACACCTTCCAACTTCATGCCGTCTCCACGATCAAATTCAACATTTCCTCGATCTGCAACTCCCTCTGTGCACACCTTACACTTGAATGTAGCTACCACACTGGTTGATGACCCTCTCACACCACTACATTTTTGATGAACCCACTCAGCGCACATTGTACATTGAATGGAGTTCACTCCCATGCCCTTCCTGCACACAGCACACGGACACTTCCCAGTTCTTTCCACCTCACCACATGTTTTACCACTTACCATTACCTTTGTCTTTCCAATATTCACCTTAAAACCTTTTGCCTCCATACATTCCTTCCACTTATTCATCTTCTCCTTCAGTCCAACCCTACTCTCCACAATCAACACTAAATAATCTGCATACAACAACTCCCACGGTAAACCCTCCTTTGCGCTCCGAGCCAGCACCTCCATCACAACTATAAATAGTAGTGGACTTCGTACTGACCCCTGATGCACTCCCACCTACCACTGTTCCCGTCCTTCGTCCTTACAGCTGTGCGTGCTCTCTCGTACATGGCCATCACAACTCTGATCAACCACTCCTCCACTCCTAACTTCCTCAATGCCTATATCACGACTTCACGTGGAACCCTATCGAATGCTTTCTCCAAATCAACAAACCCCCCCAAAAAACTTCTTCCTCTTCTCCATGTACTTTTCCTACAACTGCCTTACAATAAAAATCACATCTGTCATTCCTCTTCCTGGCATGAATCCAAACTGCATTTCGTCAATCTTCACTTTCTTCCTTATCCTCTTCTCCAACACACTTTCCAATACATGCATTCCATGCTCCAATAACTTTATCACTCTATATGAGCCACAGTCCAAAGGGTCACCTTTCCCCTTGTACAGAGGGACGAGGGTACTCAGTTCCCAATCCACTGGAATGCGGCCTTCTTTCACCACCAGATTACAGATCTCTGTCATTCTCTTCACACCCCAACTTCCTGCTGCCTTCAACATATCTCCCACAACTCCCGTCGGCCCTCCCACTTTTCTACTCTACATTGCTGTTATTGCTTCCTCAACTTCCTTCTCAGTTATCTTCTCTGCCGGTCCTAAAATTGGGTTGCTCTCTATGTTACTGTCCCATTCATTCTCCACATTCAACAGCCTTTCCACATATCTCATCCCTCTTCCTTTAATTCCATCTGGGTCCACAACGATTTGTCCCACTTCATCCTTCAAGCAACTCACCCCCGTCACATCGCATCTCTCTTTCGCTATCTGCTTTGCAATCCTAAATACCGCTCTCCGACCCTCTTCCGAATCCAAACTTTCTCCGAGCATTTTCCTACGTGCCTCCTTCACCTTTGCTACCTCTTTCTTTGCAGCCTTCTTGGCTGCCTGATAATTTTCATACACCACCTCTTCTGTCACCGCACCCTTTGCCTTCTGCCACTCCTTGAACTTCTCTCTCTTCTCATCAATCCTCTTTCCAACTTCATCATCCCACCACCATGTTTCCAAGTGCCTCGGTGGTCCTTATGTCCATCCACATACCTCACCAACAACTCCCAACAGACTCTTTCATTGGCATCCAACCACTTTCAAGCTCAACCATATCATCCTCTACCATACTCAACCTCTCTCAATACCTCCTTCACTGTCACTGCTTTCAACCTCCACACCCTCATCTTGGTTGGTACTTCACGCGCCGAGCTCTCCTTGCACCTTTCATCCTTATGTCGCAGACAACCAAGTGGTGCTGTGAAACAGCCTCCTCCCCCGGGATCACCTTTGTGTCCCGGAGGTTCCCCCTATCTTGCCTACGCACCATGATGTAGTCAACAATTGTCGTCGACCCACCTGACATGTATGTATACAAGCTTATTATCCATTTTCTGGAATTGAGTATTACAAATCAACAAACTAGCTCCATCAGCAAACTCCAAAATCCTTTCACCTTTTCCATTCCTCACACCATATCTGTAACCCCCATGGACTCCCTCAAGACCATCTGTACTCTTTCCCACATGTCCATTCAAGTCTGCCCCCTACCACAACTACTTCCTCATCTTTCACGCTTTCCATCAACTTCTCCATCACACACCAGGACTTGTCCTCCGCTTCATCGCTCCAACGAGGTGCCAGTGATTAGTCTTTCACCTCTAAAGCCGTTATGGAAAATAACTCCGCCACAAGAAGGTGAGTGTGAGGCTAGACTGTCAGAGGCTGTTTGAGATGCTGAGCCATTGCAGTATTTTATACACACGAATAGAGTAGCTGCCCTACGGATGGGCAATCTTGTTCCAAGAATGCAACACGTTTCTCTGACACATCCCTTTATTTTGGCAGTGTATAGAAAATAAAAATAACCCAGGTTACATGTATGAAGCATAAGTATGCGTACTGCTTACGTGCATATACTGTATAATACATCATGGTTATATAGCTTGGATAATTCCAATTGCACTCACCCCATCCCCAAAAGGAAGAAAATGCCAATCACTGGAATGGCAATTATTAAAATTAAAAATAAACATCATGGGAGTGTTTGTCATTACACAAGTGATATTCATTTCACGGTGTTTGCAAGTTTTGCACTTAATGAATACAATTAAGAGTTTGCCCTGAATTTAATCCTGATAATTTTTAAAGATGAAAAAAAGAAATATGAGAAAGATTTCTTTTTAATTGTAAAAATTATAAATTATATTCATGCTGATGATTTTTTTTAATCCTTAACATCAAAATTGTTTGAATTATTTCAGTACAAGTGCAACTTAAAAAATATCCTTCTCCTTCAAATATACTTTTCTCTTTGAAATGTCATCATACTTCAAAATGGACCTCAATACTCATTCAAAAATTCAAACTAACCTGATTCCAGTTTCTCTACAACACAAACTGAAGCTTGAAGGTCTGATTCCTGCTGCTCACTGATTCCTGCTGTGCAGTTCTGAACCTGAGGCACCTCAGGATGCAGAAACCCCTCATCCGTATTCTCCACCAGTTGGGCCAGTGGCTCGCACCAAGGTACCCAACTCTTCAATGACTTCTCCAATCTGAAGCCCTCAAGAAGGCCTAGGCAACCAACACAAACTTCAATGGAAAAACAAAAGCCATTTTTGTACCAATTCACAAGACATTGGAAGAAAAACCTCAATAACTAGTGGTGCTGTAAGGACCTCTCCTCTGCATTCCTCCAGACATTTTAATGGTACTGCAGCATTACATGGCAACACTCGATCATGACACACTTAATTTGTGTCTGCCTGGATAGTTTAGAATCTTACAGTAAATCTCCGTATCCACGAGTTCAATGTATTTGCGAATTGGTAAAGACAGTGGCCTGCAAACGTATTCACCCTCTTCAAAGTTATCACATTTTGATGCCACCTGAGCTTATTACCATCACCGAAGGAGGGGGTATTGAATTTGGCTCCGTTTGTTTGTTTGTCCGCACAGAACATTCGTGTTTTTATCTGCAACCGCTTGTCGGAATGAGACAAAATTTTCACCATTGATGTGACTACTCATGTAGAATGTTTTAATG
This sequence comes from Eptatretus atami, assembly GCA_035128595.1. NCBI lineage: Eukaryota > Metazoa > Chordata > Myxini > Myxiniformes > Myxinidae > Eptatretus > Eptatretus atami. The sequence goes on along the minus strand of CM068959.1, from coordinate 46,074,300 downwards.
ATAATCATAATGTCATAGGTGACGTGGTGTGGCAGCGATGTTGGAAAACCAGAAAAACTTTGGACTTCTATCTCTGAAACCACACCAAGGAAAAAATTTAAACTTGGCACATAGCAACTACTCGTCATGGCGAATGAGTGCGATTTTTTTTTATGACATCATAGGTGCCTTCGTTATGAAATGCATATGGAGAACACTACATCCGATCAGTATGAAAGTTGAGGGTCATCTCTAGGGATGAAAAGGTCCACAACATTTTTTATGACATCATTGGTCACGTGGTTTGGCAGCCATATTGTTGGTTTTTTTTAAATAAAAAATAAAAAAAACCTTCAAAAATCTTCTTCTCTGAATTGGCTAAACAGATCGAGGTGACACTTTACACATATGACCACCTATCCATGAGGAACAAAAGGTTCACACATATGATGTCATAGGTCACATGGTTCACACATATTGGATTTACCCTAAAACCTATAAAAATCATCTTCTCTAGAACGGCTGGACAAATCGAGGGGAAACTTCACACAAATGTTCCCCAAGGCATGCGTGTACAAGCTGAGGAAAAATTGATGTCACATGGTTTGGCAGCCATATTGGATTTAATAAAATATTAAATGTTTTCTCTGGAACCGCTTAATCAATCGACGTGAAACTTCACTATTGTGATCTAGTAGTGATGGGAATACATGTTTTAAATTTCAACTTGATCAGATGCATGGTCTGGCAGCCAGTTATTTAAGTTTTTGATGAGGTTTTTTTTTTGAATGAGGCGCACTTGGCGTGCCTACACAGTTTGAGGTAGAAGGAGTAGTAGCTGAAATGTGAATCCCATCCATGTTCTTCCTGATGACTTCATTATCTTGCCAAAACGAAGTTTTTGCAAGATATGTTAGTCAGTCTGTATGTTTTTTTTTTGTTTTTTTTTTGTTTTTTTTGTTTGTCTGTAATCACGAAAAAAAATTCTGCAGAGCACAGTTTTCATTGGAAATTTTTGTAACTTCGCATATCAGAGGCCTATGGAGGTCCCTTTCAGCGCACAAATTTTGAAGGTCAAGGTCAAAGGTCAAGGTCACTGTCGCAAATCAGGGTAATCGACAAAACCCTTATTTTTTGAGTAATTTTGATCGGATCGTCTTCAAACTCATGGGAATATAGTTCATGGTCTGGCGCTCAGCTGATTAATTTTTGTGGCGATTGGCCTTGACCTACATGTGTTTTTTTTTTTTTTGTCTGTAATCACGTATAAATCACTCTGCAGAGCACAGTTTTCATTGGAAATTTTTGTAACTTCGCATATCAGAGGCCTATAGAGGTCCCTTTCAGCACATAAAATTTTGAAGGTCAAGGTCAAAGGTCAAGGTCACTTTGTCGCAAATCAGGGAGTCGACGAAACCCTTATTTTTTGAGAATTTTGATCGGATCGTCTTCAAACTTCATTGGAATATAGTTCATGGTCTGGCACTCAGCTGATTAATTTTTTGGTGGCGATTGGCCTTGACCTTCATGGTTAGCGCCTCAGGTGAAACATATTTGACCCAAGGTCAAATTTTCAAGTTTTAGGAACCATATCGTGTAGTACCTCAAATTGAACACCTCGATGAGTGCTTTCTTAGATATATCAAGCTTGAACATTATGACGTCATTTGGTGACGTTATGAGGCAAACGCATATTTTTCATGGTTACTCTGTAGAACGATTCTCATCGGAATCTCTCGTAGGCAGATATTCCTCAGGAGTCGCTCCTGGTGGATAGCAGCTCTGTTCACCTCAGTGTGACCTTAAAGAAGTCACACGTGGTCACCTTTTGGCAAGATAGGGGTCACCCTAAGGGTGACATTGGTTTATCGTTGTTTTTTGTTTGTTGGGTTCCTTCTGATTTACTCCAATGCAGGACTGTACTTATTTGGTCTTCCATTTGATCTGAATTGAATTTATTTTAATTCCATCCTAAAGTCAATTGAATAATGATTAAAAACCAATGTCATGAGTCAGAGTCAGGCATCCTCTCAAAGCGGGGTTGCATCAAAGTGGGACGTCTTGGTACCCGGTCATCACTGCCAGCAGTTATGAAGTGGCAGTTCTAATTATGTCTCATCGATTATGTAACACACCAGTCCACAAACGCCACACAAAATACACAACACAAAACAAGTCTTGGCGAGGGTCTGCAATCTCTGATTGCTATTTTTCTTGTTTCATGATGCTTTCAAATCAAACTTAACAAAAAGAGTCTTCACAAACTACTCCAAAGTGAATAAGTCAGATGATTCTCAGTTGCATAAGTATTCAAACCCTTTGCCTAATTAACCCTAAATCACTTCAGGAGTAAATTATTTGTTTGAAAGGTTACAAAATAAATGTAATAGGTTTCACCTGTATGTAATCAGTGGTTCAACTTAAAAACTAAACTCCCTCACTTATCTAAAGAGTTTTAAGGTGCAACTCACTTGGTCAACCAACAAGGAAAACATAAAGACTTGGGAGCTTTCCAAAGAAGTTAGACATGGAGTGGTGAAGCACCATTCAGGAGAGGGTTACAAGAAGATTTGAAAGGCACTCATTATCCCTTTGAGTACATGTGTATGTGTGTGTTTGTTTGTCGCGCTACTCCTCCTACAGTTCTGGGCCGATTACATCCAGAGTTGCTGCATAGGATCAGCATGACCCAGATTAGTGCAAAGTGGTGTTATCATCTTTGCCATTAGTCTTGGGAGAGGGGCGGGAGACGCAAATTCTCCATATAAATGTGCATCATCATGTAGCACCCACCGCTCCAGGTGGGAAAGGGATAACGTCCCCACCCTTTACAGTACAGTGAGGTATTTTAAATTACGCAGTGAGAGGTATTTTGAATTACAAGTTTGAATAAGGATAATAACATAACCCTCCTGGCCACTCCTGGAGGGAGGAGGGGCAGTTAAAGCCACATCTATTGACAAGCCAATGACTCATTCAGCCAGCAGATTATTCCTTCCCAAAGGGTCATTAATTAGCCATTGGATATATTTTATGGACAATCTGACAGTGATATGATTATTCTTATTCAGGCAAGCTCAATTTCTAGAAGCTGATAATTCAAATACTTAATACTTCTGCCTTCAGTTCAATTCAAACACATTGTACCATGATTAATCTTGTTGACATTTTCAGAATTAGGGTTTTGCACTTTTGTTCACTGCGTCCTGTGAGCAGCTGCAGCCTATTGTTTTCCCAGCTCCTAGTTATAGAGTAGAAGTTGCGAGTAATTTTGTGAGTTGGTGATCAGTTTATACCATGTATCGAGGTTGAATAAAACAAAACATTCAAACAGTTGCTGAAAAGCTGGTTGAATGTTTTCTCAACTAGAGATTCACAGTATTTTTTTCTCACTGCTCAACACCTGGTCTTCGTCATGACTGAGTGCATCCTGAATATTTTGTCGATGTCTTGGCGAACACGACACTACAACCTCTGTGATACCAGTCAAGTGACCTTACTAAGTCGAAGTGCTCACCTTTGGTCTCATACAACTCAAACTTGAGTCTCTGGTGTGCCTGGCTCTCCTCCTCCAGCTTCACCAGCAGCTGCTTATGCTCACACATTGCCTTGCTTAGCTCCACTGTGCATCGTGTCGACTCTTGCAGAAGCTCTGCATGTGCACTTCGTGCTTCCTGCACCTGCACACAACAAACACCCTTTCTGAACAGCTGCCCTCATTTCACAGACCCAAATTATCTCATTTAAAAACTTCAACTAACTGAAGAAAAAAACCCATTTCAGCCCTATTTTCCAAATTAATTATACATCACCAAAAATAAAAGGAGTTAAAACGTCCACCCCCTTTCGCACATATTATGAATCAATGGTCCTGCACAAAGGAAACTCAGCAAAGGTGTTGTCCTTTTTAGGTCATCTCTTCGAGCATGACCTAATAATATGGGTGTCGATGTCCTTCGATCCGCCGTCCGTCCGTTTACAATGAAGTTGAAGCGGGAGATCTGGTCATTAGTGATCCTGATAGAGGTCGATGAGACGTACACGATGGTATGACTTTCAAGTCACCGAAGGTCAAGGTCAAGGTCACGAGGCCTTTGAAGTTGCGAAAATGACGATTTTCAAATTCTATCTCCGCCATTCTCAAGCGATCTTGAATTTGATTGTAGCATATGAATCTATGGGACAATATCTAAATTTGGTCAGGCCGGATTTTCGATATTCGCTTTCGTTTTCGTGTCACGTGATTTCAAAGTTGGCAAAAAAATGCGAAAATGACGACTTCCAAAATCTATCTCTCCTACATTTCTCAAGCGATCTTGAATTTGATTGTGGCAAATGAATGTATGGGACAAATATCTAAATTTGGTCGGGACAGATTTTCGAAATTTCGCTTTCGTTTTCGCGTCACGTGACTTCAAAGTTTGCAAAAACTGCCCTACTTCAGAGGCTATATATTCTCTACTGGGCATGGTAAAAGTTTAGTGAATGGTGTCATTGCATAGCAGCTGACCTTGTATATTTATACATTTTCCGCCGAAGGTGAAAAGTTCAAAACCCGAAATGTAAACGTCGGCATTTATTTTCAAAATATAATTTCGTGCGCGCGCGCCGCAGAGCAAAATGCGAGTCATCTTTACCAAACTGCGCAGTAGAACTCGCAGCTAGTTTCGGTCAGAACTGAACATTGAGAACTTGTGGTATTATAGAGATGACCATCACCCCCACACGGGGGTCATTTTATTATATGTAGTTTCCAGCCAGTGTATCACACTTTCGAGTGAGTTTTCCTGTTATCGTTGGAGCAAAAGCAATCTTTTTAACTGTATGTAGGGGAAAATGAAAACATTTTCAAGGATTTCGAAATAGCATGTTAATGTGTTTTCAACACAACCATGTACTATAAATGGCATAACCGAATATACACACGCACACGGACACACAAACCTGTTGTGTGAGTTCAATCAGGAGACCAAGTAAATGCTGCAAAGCACCATGAAGTCTTTGGGTACTCTCGAGAACCAGATTTTCCTCTCGGGGCTCCAGCACTGGACCGACAAATAAGCTTTCTGCCAAGTGCTGCGATATCTCAAGCTTCTCATGCGGTGTGTCAAAATTGCCCAAAACCTCTGAACCTGGAGAAGAAGAAGAAGAAAAAAAAAACAACAACATTAGACTGCTCTGCACAAAATACGCACAAAGTTTCAAATTTAAAGAAAGAAAATGGAACACTTCAGACAGTGAAATGATGAAAATAAAATAAAAACAATAGTTTTCTAAATGGTGGTTTAGTACTCCTGGGGGTGGGGCGGGGGTCTAAGAAACTCTGTGGTACCATTAAAAATCAGGGGTGCCAATTGTAGAAACAAACCCCACAACAGCAATCGGCCTTAGGCTTAAATATTAAATGTAATTACCTCCACCACCAAACTTGTTTTCACCCCTATCTGTCTCTAAGCGGGATATCTCAAAATTTTAATGATGGATTCAGAAGAAACCTACTGGACAGGTTGGGTGTGACAAGGACGAATCGATCAGATTTTAGTGAAGATCCAAATCTAGATCCAGATACGAGATTGCTTCATTTTTAAAGTGATTCTTCACCATTGAGAGATGGGGCCATAAACAATATATAGCAAGATATTTCAAAAAGTTGTGGATGGATTATGACAAAACTTGGTGGATGAGTTGGTGAGGTGACAAGAACAAGCCGATTCAATTTTGGTTGAGGTCCAGTGGGATGCAAAACGTAAACTGTTCAGCCGAGCAGAGATATGCCCTCTACTGAGGGCCGTTCTTTTATAATGTGCCATTTGGTAACAAGTAACCCAGTGCTACCTGCCGTATGGTCGGGTTGTCGGTGACTAAACCGACACCCCGTCACTGGCTTTGCAAGTGGGGAAGGTGACTGTGACACCCTACCAGGATTAAAACAATACCCGACAAAGGGCGGATGAGCTCGCTTTGGGAGCCAACTGCCATCCAGTATGGAGATAGGGTCTCCTAAAAAACACCCAATGAGGTAGGAAAAAAAAAATTCCACCTGGCATAGTTACCCCCTACTGCACAGTGGTCCCTGTGAAAAGGTTTCCTTGTTTCATGGCTTGATGAAGCTTTGCCAGTTTTTCCTCCTCTTCTTTTTCCCTGCAGCCTTCACATTTAGTGGCTCTCAGCCTTGTTTAGGGAGAATTTCAATATAAAATAAAATAATGTTTCTCACATGCCAGTGGAATTACATGCATATTTCATGTGTGCATATCTAATGTGCCTTGCTCTATCTATGACACATATACTGTAATTACCTGTAAGAACAAGGTAGATCTGACAGTGGGACAAATATCAAGGAAATGAACGAACAGGATAAGAGGCAAGATGGAAACAAAATTATATAGAAGGAAACAAAACATGGCCTTTCTTGGCCTGATCAAGGAGGGGGATACAGGGAGGAAGCACTGAAAATATCAAGCAAGATGGTTAGGATAGGAAAGGTTAATGGAGGTAATGAATATCATGTGACAGATTTGATGCTGGGATGCCAGCTCATAGCAGAAAGCAGTACTTCATTGAGATACAGGTAAAGGCTTGGTAGACTGTGAGTAGGTGTGATTTTCCAAGGAAATACTTTTGTCGGCAGAGGATGCTTGGTCTGCGGCTGGCTTTGGAGGCAATCTTTGCGATGTGGTCGCCAGGAAAGGCCGTGGCTGCTGAAGAGGCCTAGAAGTTGAAGAGACTAAGCCTCTAATAAGTGGATGAACAAGGAAATAGGTAGGTGAGTTAGTTTAACGATCCATCCAGAGCGTTAAGAGTGATGCTGTGAGATTTTCCAGGATTGAAGGACATTCCATTTCCCAAACCAGTGTCTAATCGGTTCTAGATTAGCAGAGAGGGATGCAGCTGCTGTCTGCTTGAACAAAGGGATGGGTTTGTGCAGGAAACAATGTGGAGTCATCTGCAAAAAGGAAAAGAGGGTTTTCCAGGGCATTGGAGAGGTCATTTATAGATATATGGAGACAAAAGAGAAACAAGACTTGGCCAGCCAAAAAAAGTGCATGGGAAATTACAGCCTCCACTGGAAGAGGAGAGGAGAGGGTCCATTAGTATAGGCTCTGGGGGGTGTTTGTGCACACGACTCTTTTAGAGCGTCGCCTATTTTTTTTTGTTCTAAATGCCAAGACCTTCAAAAAAAGTTTGGGTAACACCTCCAGATCAAGTACATTTTCTCTGTAGGGTCCATCTTGGATTCACAGTTGGCTACCAGCAAACTATAATTGAACAAAATGCCCATAGATGGAATAAATCATTAGTAACACTCCATAAATTATTAATTTTGATTTACTTCAATTACTTATGCATTGCTTAACACATTTAGCATGATTTATTCTCTTAAAACTTGGTTCACAGGAAAAATGACCATATTTTATGTAATTTAGTCAAAAATAGTCAAAAATAGCTTTCAACTTGAAAGTAGCTCAAAGTTTGATGGTCTCTGAATGACAATATTGTAAGTAGAGCTATAAAATTTGGCCAAAAGTTTCATTATTAAGTTCTCTGAGCAATTCAATTTTCATATTATCACAATGGGCTATGGTGGATGACCATAGAGCTCATTGTAAACCAAAGTCACCCCTACCCCCAAATGGCCACTTTCGTATTTCATCAAATGATGAGATCTACTCAACTAAATGGCATGGGAAGTTGATTTTTGATACTACATGTATATATAGGTTTTGACCACAAGAAATTCATTGGTTACATTTTTGGAGTTGATCTACTTATTAATAATTCCAAAATTGCTGCCAAAAATATTGAAAATTCGGAATGCAGAACAATATTTCAAGATGAAACTCTAACTTAATATCTTCCCACTCCCTGTAGCCTATCTATTAAAACAAGTCAAAAGCAATATTAATTTAAGAATTTTAGTTTACACATTGAAATAAGTTCTGGTTTATGCACAACCATTAATACAGTGGTGCACATACATCATACTATTAGTTACATACACATTGTTGCCAAATAGCTCAATATGTCCTGACTTGTTGTTGATATATTTTCTTGAATTATCACTCATCGAGCATTCAAGATAACTTGTTCTAAATGCTACATTACATATGCTGCATACCGCTAGTACTAATATTATTACACACACTACATAATTTACTACATACATACATGTACCTGGATAGTTTTCTAGAAAACTACAGTAAACACACTGCATTCTAATACTAGTTACATTACTACAAACTAGCTCATAAAGTCCAGGTAAAATTGTTCTAATGTGTTGTTGATACATTCTCTTGAATTACACTCATCCAACATTCAAGATTATAAACATGTTCTAAGTACTACATACCTACGCTACATACTGCTAGAACAAATATTGCTACATACACTACATAATACACATAAATCAACTGTAAGAAATAATGCAAATCCCAAACAGTCATCTCCACATAAAGTTGCAGAATCCCGAGAATCACATTAAGCAATTGGATTTTTGCAGTAGGGTGATGTTTTTTGCACCGACAGAATCTGCAACATCTGACCCAAGCCATCCTGCAAGAGCAAATGACCTAGCACACTTATCACAAGTACAGAATACAGACCAATGGGCAGGAAGGATTTTCCACAATGTTGCAGGTATTAGCTGACCCTGCTCATACTCATAGCCACAACCTCTGGCTTCAGTGACTCAACAGTTTCAGGATCAGTATGGCTTGCCAAGGTATGCATGGTAGTGTAAGCATTAAAGAATCCACGTAGGATATGAGGTAGAAGTCCTTGGCTGGTTGAGGGCAGGTTATGAAGAGAACTACTTTTGTTGAAATGGAACATCTCTGCTCGGAGATCATCGAAATTTGTAATATCACTTCCACTTTTCAGCACCTTCACCAAGTAATGCTCAGCATTGTGAATTAATGATGGAGAGAGGTTGGTGATCTCCCAAATCTTACCTTTTGTTTGCAGCATTGTTTTCTCTTCTTTTTCTTGAAAATCCAGTTGCCAAGAGGAGTGACATCATAGTTAACCTCACTGTGACATCATAGTTTACCTCACTTAGGTATCCCCAAAAATGACATCATAGACTTTCATACCCTGTAATTTACTTTAAAATGGTCTGAGGGCTTAGGTATGTATTATACACTAATAGGAAATCACATATGGGGAATCATTTGGTCACCTATTTGACCTTGAGTGAAGGATTCAAGGTCAAATAGACCCTCAACAGTGTTCCCTTTGTAAAAAAAATGTCCTTATCTTTCTAAAAAAAATGGTCTGATGGCTCAGTTACATATATGTGTTATGAATAAATGGGAAATAACATATGGAATCTTTTGGTTACATGGTGGTTGGCCTTGAACAATGGGGTCAAGGTCAAATGGACCCTAACAGCATTGTCATCACAGTATTACCTTTATTGAGAAAAGCCCATATCATTCTAAACATGGTGTGATGGCTAGAATAAAATATGGAAATCTTTTGGTACTTGACCTTGCCCCGGTATGTGGTTGTGCCCCAAGTTCCCCTACATCTAATTAAGATGAGTGTCTCAATATAGTCTCTGTAGGATTGAAGCATATGCACATCACCGTTTGACCATTAATTAAAGCTTCAATGTTAAATCATGTCTACTTTTCATTATTTTGGCAGTCATTTTGAGGAAAATCTTGGGATTATGCTAATTAGATCAGCTAAAAAAATACAAAAATGTTACCAATGAATTCCTTGGCATCATAACATAATTTAGTATAAAAAAAAATCAAGTTTCCATGGCATTTAATTAAGGAGATATCATTATTGATGAAATACCACAAATGTGGCCATTTGGGGTAGGGTGACTTTGGTTTACAATGAGCTCTATGGTCATCACACATAGCCCCATTGTGATAATATGAAAATTGAATTGCTCAGAGAACTTAATAATGAAACTTTTGGCCAAATTTTATAGCTCTACTTACAATATTAAGTCATTCAGAGACCATCAAACTTTGAGCTACTTTCAAGTTGAAGCTATTTTGACTATTTTTGACTAAAATTACATAAAATATGGTCATTTTCTACTGTGAACCAAGTTTTAAGAGAATAAATCATGCTAAAATGTGTTAAGCAATGCATAAGTAATTGAAGTAAATCAAAATTAATAATTTATGGATGCTTAATAATGATTTATTCCATCTAAACCCAATACAGGCATTTGGTTCAATTATGGTTTGCTGGAGCCAACTGCGAATCCAAGATGGACCTACAGAGAAAACGTACTTGATCTGGAGGTGTTACCCAAACTTTTTTTAAGGTCTTGGCATATAGAACAAAAAAAACAGGGTGACGCTCTAAAAGAGTCATGTACACAAACACCCCCCCCCCCAGAGCCAGAAGTATTATAGAAACTAGTTGATTGCATGAGTGAAGGAAGTCAGGAAATCCAGGAATTAAAGCAGCCTTCTGTGCCACAGGCCAAGAGCTTGGCAAGCAAAGCAGGATGACAGATTGTGTTGAATGCCTGAGATATATCCTGAGAGACGGTCCTAACCTCTTGTTTGAGATTGAGGGACTTTAACCATTGCTGAGAGAATATCAGCAGCATGTCCAGAGTTGAGAGACTGGGACATAATCCAAACTGATGGTCGGAGATCAGACTGTTTGAGAACAGAAAATACTTGACATCAGAAGCAATGATGGATTCCATGACTTCACTTGCAATTGGAGGAAAGCTCACTGGCCTATTGTTGGTAGCGTCTGTTTTAGCACCCTTCTGGTGGACAGGAGTGATATTTTATGACTTCCATGCAAAGAGGAGGTGGCCAACGAAGAAGGATAAACTTTATTTATTTATACAAATGCTGCCTGTGGCTGCATCAATTTCTTGGGGTACGGCTGTGCCGCTGATGCAATGCCCATTATCAGTAAGCTGATACTCATTTTGGCAAGCACAGAAAGATGACAAGCTGAGTCAACCCCCTTGGTGTAAATTCAAAAGGAAAAAAAAACAGGGGCTCAAACTCAAGACCTGAATATCTCATGCCAGCCACCTTAACCGTTAAGCCAACACCAGGCCTAAGGATAAACTGAATCGGGCAGATAGAGGAGAAGCAAGAACAAATTGTCATTTCTGGAAAGTTGATGAATATAATGCAAATTGTCATTTCTGTAAATGCTAAGTTACTCCTGTAAACAGACAATAAATTGTATTCTTTGTTATAATAATATGAAATCTTTGAAAACAAAGTCTTCAATGCAGGAAGAGGCCAGTCAGGCAAAATGCATTGTTTATTTACATATAAATATGGAGTACAACTTTTAAATAATTTCAAACAAACAATTGAATATCACCATCTCTTGTTGATTTTTTTTCTCACCGTCTCGAGTTGCTTCAGATCTTCATTGGTTAGTTCTTCTCGAGGCGATTGCAGTTGTTTAAAGTCGGCTTCTTCCACCTCATCAAAACCTGCTTTATTGGCCAAGCCGAGGATAACTTTCTTCATAGCAGGGACAACATCTTTAAATCCTTTCAAGTCATTGACACATTCAGGCCACAACTTCCTCCACATACCATTCCTGCACAGCTGAGTAACTTCAGCCCAGGACCCACCGATGTTATTGATGCACAGCTCGGTGTACATACAAGGCCTATACTGTAGTACTCTGGGTGGGCTTATACACATATTTACGGTATGGCCTATACTGCAGCTTTATTTTAAACGAGGAAAACCATTAGTTTGGCACTAAATTAGAGGTAAAACAACTAACGGATCGGTGAACGACTTTAAACGAGTTAAGTAACTAAACAACGTTAACCGGGACGATGTTAAGCATGGACTTACCTTACTATGCAGTATTGCTGCCCCCACGCTTTGCAGTGCAGTGAGGTGTTTTGAATTATATGCAGTAGGTATGTTTTTGCTTCATGCACGTAACCTGGGTTATTTATATTTATGTTCAGGAGCGATTGAGGCAGCTGTCAGTTGCCCAGACACCGTGCAAATAAAGGTACGTGTCAGAAGAACGTTTTGCATGCTTGGACCAAGATCGCCCGTAGGTCGGGTACTTTCCTAGTAGTTATAATATGCAGTTGGTTGGAGCATTAGATGTGATCATAGCACATCCACAATGGAATTACCTTGGAACAGAAGAACCATTTTTTTTAACCTTGCATATTCTCACATAAATGGCTCAACATCTTTAACAAAATGAGCTCTCACCTGAAATGGCCGATGTGACCTCTGAAGCTGTCTGCCCCAAATGCTCCGCCATCACAGTGTGCACAGGTCGTCCGTCTGCCAAGAGTGAAACCACTCTCTGCCCAATGAGTTCTTCACTGCTCAAAGTCTGCTGGAACACTTCAGAGAGTACCTGAAGTATGTGCTGATTGGCACCCAGGATTTCCTGCCTACACAGCGCACACAGCCGAGAACTCACACAGTGCAAAATTGCTTGCATGCTGCATGGTGGCCCTAGAACATTATCAAAATGCACAGAAAAAGCCGCTTTATTTCCAAAACGCAGGACATCTGAAATCTATACATTATGACTATGAAAAGTCTCTCATTTAAATCATTATACATTTTTACAGAGCCTTCCGATATAATTGGTTTCCCCTGGGATTTGAGAAAAAAGGAAGTGAAAAATCAGAACTTAAAAATAAAAAATAAAAATAAAATAAAGAAGTAAAAATCAGAAACAGCACACTACCCTCGGATCCCAAGCCCACCACCCTAACCATTAAGCCAACACCAGGCATAATGGCAGATTACTCTACGTAATTTTATGTTATTGGAAAGCGAAGCACTCTTTCAATTGGTTTTTGTGAGTAAACAAGATCTTTCATAATCCCTCACAGTGGAAAGAATAAAAAATTAAAAGGAATAAAAATCACATGGCTAAAAAACAACAACTTTTTGTCCACCCTGTACAAATGGTAAAGTCAGTTTTCCCTTTTATCGTATGAAATACCTGTCCATTTCTTTATTTTGCAGGTCAGCACGGAGCATTGTGAACAAAGTGTCTCCTTCTCCATTTTCTCGTTCACGTCGGTGTAGGACTGTCTCCAGTTCCAGCTGTACCTGCTGTACAATCTCTCGCAGCCGAGATGCTTCTGCTTGAAACTAGCGATTAGGGAGAACAGAAACAAAAAGGACAACCTATGTGGAAAATGGCCACATGCATTTGCTTGTGAGAGGCTGGAGTGTACGGATGTGAATGATGACGTGAAGTAGCCAAAAAATAGAACTGAGAGTGATGAAGAGGGAGATATCCCAATAACGCTCACGATTCCAATGTGCATTAAAAAAAATCCCCTCTAATCCCTTCACTTCCAGATTTGCCCAAAAATAATGTACACAGTTCAAACATTCAAAAGCAGTTGAAACTACAAGGGCACTCGGTAGAGTGCATACCTCCGCCATGCAATGCCTGATCCACGAGAACATATCGGGCCCAATACATTTTTGAAATATCGTGCTGTACAGTATATCGTTTTTGGCCCTATCTCTTAATGGTGAAGAATCACTTTAAAAATTAAATAATTCTCATATCCAGATCCGGATTTGAATCTTCACCAAAATTGAATCAATTCGTCATGGTCACACATCCAACATGTCCACCAAGTTTCATCTGAATCCATTCACAACTTTTTGAGATATCCTGCTATATATCGGTTTAGCCCTGTCTCTCAATGGTGAAGAATCACTTAAAATATTCTAGGATCCGGATCTTCACCAAAATCTAAAGCCGCTGTCACACCTTGACGTTTTAGCCAGCGTATGGCAACGTATCAAAATGTATGTAAAAAAACGCTGGCGTACGCTGAACTATTGATGTTTTTTCCAGTTTTGGGCGTATTCATAACGAGTTGGACGTATGCATAACGTATTAGTAATGTACACAGAACGTTTCGATAACATTTAGATAACTTATATCAACGAATGCTTAGCGTGTTGTTGGCGTTCACAACCTATGCCCAACGATAGTCTAACTTATGCATAGCGCGCGGCAGCGTATCGCGACGGATCACTTGGCGTAGCCTATTAAAAGGCTGCGGCTCGACGATTCAAATCATAACCGCACTAGACATCGAAGTGTCAAGCCGCTGTCACACCTTGACGTTTTAGCCAGCATATGCCGACGTATGAAAAATTTGCCGAATACGCTGGCACACTCGAATACGTTATGGGTAAGTTTTGAATACGTTAAGAGCACGCTGAAGCACGCTGGCATACGTCGTAGTACGCCAAGTACGTCGACAAATTTTAAGCATGCTGAAAATTTTCGACGTATGCCAGCGTATGACGCACACGTTCTGCATACGCTGGCCATAAGTTGTAGGCACGTTATGCGATCGTTGACACACGTCGACACACGTTACTGGTAAGTTACTCATAAGTCGAAACACGTCGAGGTAATGTTTAGCGTACCCGAAACTTATTTCTAACCTATGGGTAACGTGCTTTGAACCTATGAGTAACATGCTTTGAACCTATGGGTAACGTATCTCCACGCATATTGACGTATGTAGACGTATTTGACGTCTTCCGGACGACCACAGAACTTACTGAACGTGTTACTAACTTACAGCTACCGTATAATGGCGTATTGCAGCGTTTAGGGGAATTGGTATATAAAAATGGGGTTCACACAGGAGGAACCCGTCAGTGTCCAACTCCATGGTTTTGTTTTTTTTTTCTTCGGCATGACGGTGATGTTGACACTTCGATTTCTAGTGCGGTTATGATTTAAATCGTTGAGCGGCAGCCTTTTAATTATATTATATTATAACCGCACTAGAAATCGAAGTGACAACATCACCGTCATGCCGAAGAAAAAAAACAAACAAACAAAAAAAAAAAAACCATGGAGTCTGGAACACTGACGGGTTCCTCCTGTGAAGCCCATTTTTATATACCAATTCCCCTAAACGCTGCCAATACGCCATTATACGGTAGCTGTAATTAAGAACACGTTCAGTAAGTTCTGTGGTCGTCCGGAAGACGTCAAATACGTCTACATACGTCAATGTGCGTTGGAGATACGTTACACATAGGTTCAAAGCACGTTACTCATAGGTTAGAAATAAGTTTCGGGTACGCTAAACATTACCTCGACGCGTTTCGACTTATGAGTAACTTACAAAGTAACGTGTGTGACGTGTGTCAACAATCGCGTAACGTGCCTACAACACGTTACTCTAGGTTAGAAATAAGTTTCGGGTACGCTAAACATTACCTCGACGTGTTTCGACTTATGAGTAACTTACAAGTAACGTGTGTCGACGTCGTGTCAACGATCGCGTAACGTGCCTACAACTTATGGCCAGCGTATGCGGAACTGGTGAGTCATACTGGCATACGTCGAAAAATTTGAGCATGTTAAAATTTGTCGACGGAGCTCGGCGTACTACGACATATGCCAGCGTACTACAACGTATACAAAACTTACCCATAACTATTCGACGTGTGCCAGCGTTTTAGACAAATTTTTCATACGTCGGCATATGCTGGCTAAATCGTCAAGGTGTGACAGCGGCTTAAGCAGTTCGTCCTTGTCACACACCCAACCTCTCCACCAAATTTCATCCAAATCCGTCCAAACTTTTTGAGATATACTGCACACAAATAAACAAACAGACAGACAAACAGACAGACAGGAGTGAAAGCATAACCTCCTTCCATCTTCAGTGGCGGAGGTAATTATCAAATATTATCACCTCAAGTTTAATCACTTGCAGATTTTCAAATAATCGCAAAGAATCGTCTTTTTTTTCTTTTCTTTTTCCTCCTGAGAATTGTGTAATGTACATTTTTCCATTAATCTGGGCACACTCTTATATGTACAAGATGTATTCATGGAGGAGCATGGTGACGGATGGTAAAAAGGCAACATGCAGACAGGGAGGTCACAGATGCACAAAAGAAGCAAGGGAATGAACAAAAAGGAAAACAGAAAAGAGGAAAGCTGTTAACTGCAAGCAAGAGGGTTGGGTTAGGTAGGATCAATAGGGGTAGAAACAATCGTGGGCAGGGGTGAGGGTGACAAGAGATGGTGATGTACAGTCTGCTTGAAGCCCGAGACTTCTAGAGGAAAGAATGTGATGGAACAGTCTCTAGATTCTAGAAGGCAGTTCCATAAAGATGATAAAAGAGGAACAACAGAGTGGAAGTGGGTGGTAAGCCTGGATTGTGGGAGTATAATCAGGATAGCATACTGGTAGAACACATGCATTTAGGAGCAGTTCGTGAGGGTCAGAGAGCTCAGGGACGAGACAAAGCTAGAACAGAGGAGAGGCAATTAAAAATACACAGTTGGACCCCTATATTCACGGATTCGTTATTCGCGGATCCTGGGTATTCGCGGGTCATAAAGTGTGACCTGTTGACATAAAATCATTCCTTTTCTCAGATCATCAATTTGGATTCAAACCTGGTTTCAAAGACTCTCCCTTGGACATGCTGCTTCTACTCCCAACAATGGTGGAGGCTCTCAATATCAGACATGAGATCAGGGCCGTCTCTCTGGACATATCTCGAGCTTTTGATACATACAATCTGGCATCCTGCCTTGTTCTCCAAACTGTCTGCCTATGGAATCCAAGGCCAACTACACTCTTGGATTACTGACTTCCTCCCCTCTCATAATCAACGTGTGTCTCTCAAAGGAACCCTTTCATCTCCTCTCCCTGCCAAGGCTGGATGGAGTAGCACAAGGCAGTGTTCTAGGCCCCATATTATTCCCAATCTCCATCAATGATGTCTCTGACTCTCTGGAAAATCCCCTTTATCTATTTGCTGATGATTTTACCATCTGCCGTGACACCCCTCATCCTTTAGACAGGCAGGCTGCAGCCTCGTCCTTCTCTTAAGACCTTAAAAAAACAAAAAATCACAAACTGGTCAAACACATAAAATGAGTGTTTGATCCTCACAAATCTCACTCTCAAAATCTCCCGCCAAAAGGACCGTCTTGCAAACCCTCCTATAAACTTTCTTAACAATCCTCTTGAGAAAGTTCAGTCATTCAAACTCCAGGGTCTCACAATCAGCCATCTTGGGCAAACCACATTCCGAAGTTGGCCTCCAGAGCTAGCTGCCGACCGGGCATCCTCCATCATACAAAGTCCTTCCTTGGCACACCTGATCACCTATACACTTACAAGGCCTTAATCCACAGCTTGATGGAGTACTGCTCTCCCCTCTGGGCTGGCTCCCATGCCTTACATGTTGCTCAGCTTGATGCCATGGAAATCAAGGTCTTCCCAGATCATCGGAATCTCCTGCGCTGAAGCTGAGTCTATGGGCTCATAACTTTGTCATCACAGACAAGTCGGTGGTCTCTCTGTCTTACATCACCTTCTTTCTGGTCTCGCACCCTCTGCTCTTTGTGCTTTGTCTCTTCCCCCCCCCTCCAGGTTTCTGCAGGACTCACACGGTCCACTGTCAACCCCCTTCTCGTGAAAATACCTAAATTCTGGTCACTGCTCATCTCCACTCATGTTTCTCTTTTTTTCATCCTATTTAATCCCATTCTTCCCTCCAGGTCTTCAAGACAACTGTTCACCACCATCTCAGATTGTCTCCAATCCAAAACCATGATCTTTTCTACCCTCGTTAACCCCACCCAGATCCCTCCTCCTTCCAATTTTCCAGTTTTCCCTCCTTGGAGTTTCCTTCTGTGCCCATCTTGTCCACCACATGTTTGCGTATTTTGCATCCTGTTTTTCTGTTAAATTCTGATCTGTTCAATATACGAGGTCTTCCACAAGCCTAGACTATGTACACACAAAAATAAATAAATCAAAAGCCAAAAAAAGATATTTGGGGCTATTAAATAATGCACAATTTTTCTGTTGCAAAATAAAGTGATGAGTAAAAAGGTCATTTTATGTCCCTCAATAAAAGCAAACAGATTGGATGGAGCCAGATCATGTGTATGGAATCAAGGGTTGGGGAGACTGGGGGGGGGAGGGGGGGAGGGGAGGGGGGAGACAGGGAAAAAGTAACTTTTTTTTACATTAAGTTCAAACAGTAATACAGTATATGAAATCAAGATGTTATTTGATTAAACTCTACGATAACCTGTCCAAAGAATTGGCCTTTGCAGTTGTGTCCTTTTGCGCCTTCACCATGATCATTCCCCCATGCACATAAATCTGTTTGGTTTGCACATATTTTTCTCAAAAATTGTTCCAAAATCGTCAGTTTCTCTGAGAAGAGTTAGCAGAAGATTCAGCTCTGCATTGTTCCGTTTGACCTATCACATTCGTATGGTTGCCACCGCGTCTGTTATTCAAAGTTCATGAACAAAGCCGATGTAGATCATGCTCAGAAATGCAAAACAAGAGTAGAAAAGATACTTCCCATGTCCTTTTTCTCAAGACTGCGTGGGGCAAGGTGTTCTATGAACTCTAGTTTGGTACAGTAACCCATGACAGTCAAGCATGTCTCATTAAAAACTCCACTGCTTGCAATACTCCACTGCCGAAGCAACTTACTGGGCAAGGAAATGCAATGGGTGGTTTGCCATTGCATTCCCAGCAGTCGTAGTCAGGGCATGATTTTTATAATCAACTCCATTGCGAGAGACATTGTGGGGTCGTCGACATCCATCAAATGGCAGACACGTTTACCAGCTTGATGTCCCATCCAAAGGACAGCACACTCATCGATGCAACACCTACCTAGCCTGTGCAACAACAGAGTGACAGTTTGTCATTGGGTCTGGAATGGAACCCGGACCAAGTTCAATAGCAAGAACACGACCTCAGAGCTATCTTGTCAGCCAGCCCTGTTAATGTTCATTACAACATACTTTCTTTGCTTCTCAGTATGCCTAATTAGTTATCAAATCCATACACTATTATCACTCCCATCCCCTTTAAAACCGTTGGACATGTTGGCTTCTCTCTCTCCATCAAAAAAATTCCGAGTCCTGTTCCTTCTATGCTTTCTCTTCCTCAACCTCTTTATGATCTCCAGTTCAAAAACCTTCCACATCCTCAAATTAAAAGACCCCAAATCTACTTACAATTTATCAGTCTCCATTAATAGTCAAACCTCTCCAGAACAACCACCCAAGGGAAAGTCATCATGGCCTTAATATACAGGGGCCTTTATATCTCGGTGTTCTGGTGGGCACTTTGTTTTATTCACATTAAAGATTTATTTATCAATGCATGTATGTATCATTAAATATCACGGAAATATTGTTCAAATTACAGTAATCCCTCGATATACGGAAAAGTTAGGTTCCGTAAAATCTTCGTTAGGTGAATTTCCACATGTCAAATTTAATTATCCCGTACACTCCAATCATACAAGTGGAAATAGCTTCTTAGGAACAAAATTTTAACTCTATGATGTAAAAAAAACAAGAAAAAAAAGCATATTAATACAACAAAAACTTTATTAAAATACAGTACTATGTCTTGCTCACTTGGCTGCACCTGGATGGGTTTGAGGGTTGTGGAGTAACGGCTGAAACCTGAATCCTATCCAGGTTCCTCCTGATGACTCCATTTCTGATATTTACTTCTTCAGGTTCCTTCTTGGTCTTTCGTTTATCAAGACCGAAGGCTTGTCCACGTCCTCTGAAGAGGCGACAGACTGAGGGATGGCAGGGTCATCCAGATCCTCTGAAGAGATGGCAGGGAAGGCTGAGGTGTGGCAGGTTTGGGTGCAGCAGGCTGAGGAGTGGCAGGTTTGGGTGCAGCAGGCTGAGGAGTGGCAGGTTGGGTGCAGCAGGCTGAGGATGGCAAGGTTGGGGTGCAGCAGGCTGAGGAGTGGCAGGTTTGGGTGCAGCAGGCTGAGGAGTGCAGGTTTGGGTGCAGCAGCTGAGGAGTGGCAGGCTTAGGGCAGCAGGCTGAGGAGTGGCAGGCTTTTGGGCAGCAGGCTGAAGATTGGCAGGCTTCGGGGCAGCAGGCTGAGAGTGGCAGGCTTGGGGGCAGCAGGCTGAGGAGTAGCAGGCTTGGGGGCAGCAGACTGAGGAGTGGCAGGCTTGAGGGTAGCAGGCTGAGTGGCAGGCCTTGAGGATCAGAGGGCTGAGGAGTGGCAGGATTGGGAGTAGCATGCTGAGGAATGGTAGGCTTGTGGGTAGCAAGCTGAGGAGTGGCAGGCTTGGTGGCTACATCCCAGGCAGTACCAGCCCCATCATCTTTCTTGGAGAAATATGCATGCAAGGTCATCTGCTTTGCACGTTGCTTATATTCCTTGTTAAGTTCCCTGTAGCAGTTTTTATTTTTTTGTATACCTTGTCAAGGCTCATATGAGAGCTAACACACAACGCACAACAAGGGGGGCATGAGACAAGAGGGCCGGGAGTGGGAAGGACAAAACAGTGGGGAACAGAGACCTTAGGAGATCTGTGGAAGGGAGAGGGATGGGGCGGGGAACATGGGGAATACAAGATGGACATTACAGGGACTTTCAGGAAGGAAAGCAGGGAATTTGAAGGAGGTGCGCTTCAGTGGATTAACGGGGGTAGAAAAGATCGAGGATTTGGATGGGGGATGATAAGAGGTGGTGGTGAACAGC
>CM068959.1:46030758-46045028 GCA_035128595.1 Eptatretus atami | reverse complement strand
GTCGGTGAGAAAATAAACAGTTAAAACGGGACAGATAACGACCGGAAACTTAACCTTGAGATCATCAGCAGAGAGCCCTGAAGGAGACCTGCCGACGCTCCAAACCCAGAACCAGAAGTCCGCCAGTTGATTAAATCATTGGTTTGCCTTACTGCTTTGAGGCTTCTCTCTCTGGAAGGATCGTTGTCAATGAAGATCTGGAGTTCTGCTTCTATGAGAGTGAAAGCTTCTGACATCTGCTGTGTTGTCAGTTGACGTGAAGTTGGTGGAGCTTCGACGACTTCCTCCTCTACAGCTCGCTGTTGCTCCAGTATCATCATGTCTTCATTGGAAAGACTCTCCCCATGGGATTCAAGGTGTTTAGCCATGCCATCTTCATGAACTTCATCCCTGCTGACATCATTGGCAAACTTTACAATGTCCTGGTGAAGTTGTTGTATGCTTGGTCCTTTAGATAATCCCTTGAAATCATACATGCACTCTGGCCAGATACTTTTCCAGACCACGTTCAGTGGATTCCTTCCCTTCCGCCCATGAATCTCCGATGTTATCCACAGCATTCATAATATTAAACTTCTCCCAGAAATCCTTTATTGTATGTTTGTCTGGCCCATCAGTTGCTTAAACGAGTTGCTGGAAGGTTATTCGCAGGTACAGTGCCTTATTGCTTTACGGGCTCTCTTTTCACTCCTGTTGTCTTTCACTCTTTATAGTCTTAGCCTGGTGTTGGCGTAGTGGTTAGGGTAGCGGCTTGGGATCCAAAAGGTCCTGAGTTCAAGCCCCGTTGGCCGCTTGAATTAATACACACCAGGAGGTTGACTCAGCCTGTCATCCTTCCGAGGTCGGCGAAGTGAGTACCAGTGTACTGGGCCCGGTGTATGCCCCGGTTAAAATAGGTGTACCATATCCCTGTGTCGTAAGAGGCGACCAGGGTTGCGTCAGGAAGGGCATCCGACGTAAAACCTGTGCCAAATCACTATGCGGATTATATACGGATTATCCGCTGTGGCGACCCCCTAACGGGAGCAGCCAAAAGAAAAAGAAGAAATCATTTTATAGTCTTGAACAAATGTGAAAAACGAAGGAGAATAAATCACACAAACCGCCGACCATGAGGCATCGTATGGAGTGCAGTACAAACGGCCAAGTGTGAAATGCACTTTAAAAAGTAAATTAAACACACAGATCATGCATTTATATATTTCTTTGAAAATACGGTACAACTGTTTCTTGCGTTGCAAAATTTCCGTTACAACGATTCTTACTTCTGGATATCAAAATTTAATCCCAAATTACTCATTATCCATTTTAGCAAATTTCTGGATATTGCATTTCCGTATAATCAGGGAATAACTGTAGTCTCAAATATTTTTATTACTTTTACAAGTTTTGATTTTTTTTTTTCCATGAGGAGGTGAAGATATATGTTTATTTTATTATTACTCAGTGTGAAAGTTGTATGTATGATAAAGAAAAAGGAATAGAATCTTTTCGGTTACATCTTGTGAGATTTTGCTCGGTTTGGACTTTGGACCAACGGATTACCAACACCACAAAGGTGACGGATCTCACTCATAAGTTCATCTCATGGTCTTGTAAGTTCACCCTCTCAGAAATATTCTGGGCACTCAAATCCTTGCTGCTCACGCATCCGAATAACTTCCACCATTGTCTCCTTCGAAAGCTGATTTTGAGCAAACTTTTCAGAATTCGCATTTGTATCCACAATTGTAAAACAGTGAATTTGAAATACAGTGCCATGCTATATTGTCCACATGACCTCTTTAAGTGTCGATGAGTGAATGACAAGGTACTTTTCGTGTCGCACGAATGATCGATCGAGAATGAAAAACAAGTTTTTTGTTAAAAAATAAAAAATTCAGCATAAACTACAATTCATTGCTTTTGTCTGAATATTAACATGAAAATACAAATGGGAGTACTGTACTATAATTACCTAACGGTTACAGCCCGATCCCAACTCGGCAGAAAATGGTACTGAACGATAACTTTCCCAAGCTCAATATGTGCTAGCCTAAACCATTCCTGAAAAAATAAAAATAAAAAATAAAAGAGAGATCAACTATCTTGCGTTTACAATTCTGCTGATAAAAACAAACAGGAGTTGACTGGTAAGGAAGAATAAAAGGAAGAAGAAGCAGCTCCAGAAATGGCCGATCGATAAAGACTGTACAGGAAATGTTAATGACCTCCACTGTACTTTTCTCGGCTCAATATGTGCTAGACTAGGCCATTACGGCAAAAAGTTCTCTTAAATATCTATAGTCCTGACAATTCCAGTGTATTTGACAAAAAAAACGACATATGTAAAGATGAAGAATCTCTACAACACCTACCGTTCATCTTCTTAGATGAAGATCTCTACAACACCTACCGTTGTGTACAGTCACGAACGTGCCAGGGACATAATTGCGATGGCCACTGACTGTGTTAAACGAGTCGTCGCTGTGTAAAGGTGTGTGTTACACAGGTTTTTCATTGGGGGGGTAAATTTTAAGCGGCTGGTAAGAGCAGGAGACTGATCTGAAGATGTGGCTGCCAAGGTATATTTGACTATCTCAAAATTGATCAGATTTCTACATAATCTTCCCTCCAACATAAGACAGACCACTTAAAGGTCCACAGAATCAGAATTTAATATTTGGTTAAATGAATAAATATGGTTTCACTTAACACTTAATCGTTATCTTCTTGAATGTTTTCATGTTTTTTTGGTGTCCGTGTACACTCGATTGGCCCCGCACACCCCCAAAACGGCGACGTGATTATGTCATATATCAAATGACCCACTAAGTCATTCTTAGGAACACTTTTGCTTCCGGACTTGTGCTTTACATGCGGCCAAAATATGCTCTGAAAAAGTAGTGAGAATATCAACCAAGATACATTGTTACTGGTTGTAGCAATACAATCAAAGATGGTGTGAGTATGCATGTCTTCCCAAAAGATCCAGATGTAAGGAAAAATATCAGCAGAAAAGGTAAAAACAAGAGGAAAATGCCATGACCCAACTGCTTCAAGCGTTATTTGCAGCGCTCATATTTTGAAGATAATTCGTACGACACCGTCCTGTATTCTCTGTTTAGGATGTGTAAATTGAAGCGATTGAAAGCCGACAAAAAAGCTGTGGAAAAGTGCAAGAAACTGAGGGTAGTTAGGGTTATTTTGTTTTTACCCAGCATTTCTATTTATCATCAGCCATGATCGCCACCACTTTAGTAATCATTCAGTGACTTTATTTGTTATGTATCATACATATGTGCAGCCGTAAGCATGGCTAATAGTAATATACATGTTGCTTCTATGTGCCAAGCAGATAGATAAGCTACAGAAACGGAGAAAACTATGAAATGTTGAAATTATGGTGAATCTCCATCACCTTGGTGCATAGTTTGACAGCAACGAACAACTTTCACATTTTAATGCCTGTTATTTGCGGACTCAAACTGCGCCAGGCTGGCGTTGGCCGGGCACAAACGTTCAGGGCAAGAGAAACACTGGCGCAATGCACGGTGATGCAACTACGATGTTGAAAGGGTCTCCAAGTTAGAAATTGCAAGAATTATTGTCTGACTTCTACTTTCAAGTTTTGTGATTTATGATTTACTGGCACAATACCCATATGGTGATTGCATCACCCTCCCCCTACACACACACACACCCCAAAAAGCCTGAGACTCCCCCTCTCAACTCCGTCCCATCTTTGCTTCACCCAAACCCAAGTCCTCAAAGGCATCAATCCCCTCCCCACACTCAAACCTTCAAACAGACTATGCCCTCCTCTCACTGAAAGTCCTAAATCTCCCCTCCCCATTTGACAGGTAGCCATGGACAGGCGGGACGAGCAGGCGATGAGGAGGTGACGAGGACCACTAACAGGCAGTAGGTAGTTGAAACAGGCAGAGGGTGAAGGCAGGCAGGCAGGACAATCCCTTCGCAAGAGCTCTCCTCAGAATTGGCTCTCCTCAACCGAGCTCTCCTCAGAGTAAGGCTCTCCTCTGACCAGCGAACCCACGTGATCCAGGCTCCACCCCATGTCTCTGGACAACACTCCACCTCATGAGGCATCCATAGCTCCGCCCCTGATAATCTGTAGCTCCGCCCCTTTTCGTTTGCCCGGCAGAGCCCAAAGGCCAGCCAGTGGGACATTACAAGGGGTTATTCGTACAATTTCCTTAAACCTTAATCCCTAATTAATTACCACCATGAATCATCCCCTGTATGGAACATATTGAAACAAGACAATCTTCAGCTGGCGTGTCCCTGCTAATTACATAGAGATTGGCTAACTACTCGGACATGGACCATGTTACTCTATACACTTCAATGGCAATGTCTAACCCCCCCACCGCACAAGCGTAACAAAGTGTTCAATTGCTTTAATTTGCAAATGCGATTAAGTGTCCGTGGAAAAAGAAATGATGGAATAGCAATTCTGGAATTTTAAAAAGTGGTTTGCTTTTATCATTAATGTATTGAATGCGTGTAATTCTTCACCATTGAAAGATGGGGCCAAAACGATGTTTAGCATGATATTTCAAAAAGTTGTGAATGGATTTTGACAAATTTGATGGATGAGTTGGTTAGATGACAAGAACAAGGCAATCAGATTTTGGTTCAGGTCCAGATCCAGATCTGGCCTATCAGTGGGATACAAAATGTAAACTGTTCAGCCTGGTGGAGGTATGCACTCCACCGAGTGCCGTTCTAGTTAATACAAGAACTAGAGAGAAGTGTTACATCAAAATACCACAAAACTCCACATTTACCATGTTCTAGTTCTGTGTTTAGCTCCATGACTTGCCAGTTGTTATTGCCGAGTCTTCAACATTGTCCTGATTGTGGTGAATGCCAGGTATTTCATGCACGATGTCATCCCCAATTTCCCCCCTCAGGTTCGTACATGTATGGTCTTGACAGAACCTTCTACATCATGATTTCGATTATCGTCGTAATCTGAGGATTCTTGATCAGAAAATTATTCGTCAAATTCACTTTCTGACGAGTCTGAAGCGAGTTGTGCGGGCCCATTATTATTTGCCTGCTGAGACGATCGTACTCGTGATGTCACACAAATGACACGATGACCATGGAGGTTTTCTGGAATTTTTAGTGGCAGTGCCAGCCAGGTTGGGTGTTTTTTTTTTTACTTTAACACCTCAAAAAATTATTAGAATTAAAAACCACGTTCAGTTATTTGTTTATTATTTACAAATCAATATCATCACATCAAAGAAAAAAGAAAAATTTAGTTTCCGATTCTGTGGACCTTTAAGTTTTACCAGAATTACTGCACAATCCCTTTTCGAGTTACATTCTGCTCAAAACGAAATCTCCCTAAAAAAAACTTAAATAAATCAACATTCCATCAGTCTTCCGTTTTCCACAAACTGACACTTATTTAAATTTTATCTTCCACAAATTCCATCTGTCCCTTCCTGGCCCACTCCAATCAGACTTTGCGACATCCGTTTTGTTTTTTTTCCTAAACTACTCATACTCACATCTTTGTAGCATCTGTTAATTCCAACAACTCACACACCCATCTCCGCAGCATCCGCTAATTCCAATAAGATGTTCCTCACTCCTACTTATCCTATTTAGAAAAAGCAATCGATCAAGCACTCAATGTATTTATAATGCTATCGTTTGAAACATACAGGTTGATAAAGGGTCATCAAACTTACTCACGTGGAAGAGGGATCAAATAGCACGAGCAACAATGCAAGATGAGCGAGATTCACAGAGGTGTCCGCCCTTTTAGGAAGCAAGATCGATGCCTCATGACATTAAACCTTTCACGTTATTAAACCCATGTCTCAAATTCTAAATGCGTGGTAACAAATTCTAAATGTGTGGACTGTTGCTTAAAACAATGACCAACTTGTTATTAATGACAGATTACACACCACTATCATCAATGTTCACTTCTGAACCAAGATGAACAGAAGCTCTGAACAATCGATCTGAAACTCATTTAATGATTGGATTGTTGATCAAGGTGGCTGTTCTTGCAGCATGTGGTTCATGCCACACACAGTTACATTCAAATGATACACATCAGTCAAATACTCATATCCTTGACAGGCCAATCATACATTTGATGTTTTTGTTGACAAGAAATTTCAAAATTATTCACCACTCCACTTGCTGCCTTCCTGATTTTCAATGTATGCATGAAAGCAGGAAACACGTGATTTTGTGCATCATTTATGAACACCAAATACAGATTCTCCCAACATTTAAGCAGCATACATTACTCCACATTTTATTTAAAGAAGACTTGGTCACACTCAATAGGTAGTTCAAAATTTGAACTATATACACATCACTCTGCCTTTTATAAACCAAAGACTTGGCCACATATGATGAAGCTTTCCACCAAATGGATTCACAGCACATGTATTGCTCCACATGCCCAGGGCAGCATCAGGTCAAGCAACAAAATGTGCCCATGAGTTTGATAATGATCTATAAGAAACCCAAGTCGCTATGAGAGGACTTGAAAGAACAAAAACATCTTACGACAAAAGGCCAATATGGAGAGCAGCAAAAAAAAGCGGTTTGCGAGTCTCTCGGCTGGAGCAGACGTTCTAAGAGAGCGCTTACAGAGGAGTAACATGCATTCTAAGCTGAGAGGTGCTTGGGAAAGCAGATGAACACGCTCGAAGCTGACAAAAACATTTTTCCATGAGTACCAAACCATTTCTCCTGGTACTCATTGGAGAACCTAATTTTTTAAAAAAATTGTGTGAACCCCTGGTTATAAGGAGCTTTACTGGAAGAAGAAGGAAAAAGCTGTCCAGGATTCTCTTTATACCAACTTTAGGCATTCTTCAACCTCAACAGATATCCAGGAAATGCCATCAGCAATCAATGAAACCAGCTTGGTATCTTCAGATAACCATGTTCTGTATTGATTCATATTATTATTCTTATGTCTTTAGTAATGCATTTGGTTTGTACATGTTATGATGAGCGAAAATTACCACCCAGAAACGCATTCTCAATTTATAACATGAGCAGGGCACCCCACCCTCCAGGCAGGAGTACCAGTGTCAGCGCCACAGTAATCACCAATATTGCAATCACAGCTGTGAGAGGTGTGGTAACATGAGGTGAGGAAAGCATGCGATTTTCCGCACCACTAACATGGACCGTTGTTTGCTGATGCAGATGGATGCAATAACAACAGACACAAATAACGAGTGAAGGGGGAAACAGGCACACCCATTGCTTAGTGCCATGACCAATCAAAAAGTGAAGGGAAAAATGGGCACACCCAAATGGTCAGTGGTGCGACTAGTCGACGAGTGAATATTGGAGATAGCTGCAGCCACACAAGCTCTATTTATCATAGGAGATCATTTATATGGTAAAATTGTTTTGATTTACACAAGGGTTTTTAGGAATGCACCTCGAGAGTAAATAAGGGACTAAGTATAGCAGTATTAAGTTTGCATGCCTGGTGTTGGCTTAATAGTTAGGTGGTGGGCTTGGGATCCAAGGGTCCTGAGTTCAAATCCCCTTTGGCTGTTGAATTAATACCAGGTGGGCTTGATTCTGCCTGCCATCCTTCCGAGGTCGGCAAAATGAGTGCCAGCTTGCTGGTATCCTGTGTTGGAGTGGTGACCCGTCCAGGATTGTGCCCAATAGCCAAGGAGACTGCTTAGGCAGCACCAACGCTCTGTACAGAGTATGGTCCCAATGGATGGATGGATGTAGCAAATCTCACCTGTTCAGCCTGGTTTGCTTTGGCTTGGACAGCTTTGTTCAGATTTTCTTTTTCCTCTTTCTGCAATACCTGCAGCCTTGACAGTTCCTCCAGCAATACTTCCTTGTGAGAGTGTCGTGTGACCCGTTGTACCTCTCCATACTGCAAATGAAAAGCAGCATTCAGACGAATGCACATAATTCCGACTGTCTGTTTGATAGCCATGGCTAATTCATCACATCCTGCATTGTTCCTGCACTCGATACCAACCTCGGTTTGAAATGTGCTGTGACGATCGTCTTCAACACGTTCTTTTGCCGGCCAACTCTCAGTAACCCCCAATCTGATCTTTAACTCCTGTGCCAGCTTCTCCAACTCCCTTTCAGAAGCCAGAGCCATAACCTGCAGAAAATATGCAAAGGTAAAACACACAAGAGCATCAGTAATAATAATATTTTTTAAATGCCATGATACATACAAATTGGAGCTATTTTAACTTTAAACTTCTCTCCAAATGCTCTCTCTCTTTCACAAGACTTTCAGACCAAAAACAAATAAATAAATAATCTACAAAGCCAGCCTCATTGTAAGGTTATATGCAAGCAACTGCTTTTCTCTTTCTTAACATATTTCATTCCTTAAAATAGTATAAATTTAACCGTTTCATTATTCTCACGAGTCTCTGCCCAAATAAAATGCCTATCAATATACAGCGTCCAAGAAAGCAAACCATTCCCATGTAAATCATGCTATTTTGGGAGGACAAATCCAAAATATGCGTACCTGTATTTCGTGCTTGTGTTGCGAAGACAGTGCCTCAATCTTGGCCTGGTGCTGTGCTTCCTGCTCTTGAAAAAGCTGCTGCATCTGCTGCTTGTACAGCAACTGCAATTCCTGCAATGCCCCATCCTGCTGCATCTGCTGCTGCCTTATCTCCTGCAGCAAAGTCTCACGTTTGAGCTGGTGCTCTCGCTCCAGCTTTTGTTTCTTATCCTCCAACTCTGCCTGATCAGGACACAATGACCAATTTCATCCATCAGGAAAGTGAAAATAAAATACGGGTTGGGAAATAAAAAACTGCTTTACTTCTTGCTGAACTTTGCAGCTGCATTTACTGCAGCAGTTTAAAACACTATAATGCTTCTGATAATGCTCGTTAACAACTCGTGGAGAATAAAATACCGTTTAAGCTCTTAACTACATTTTAACAAACCAAAAGGCATGCCATTTCAAAAAAATTGCAACCAAAAGAATCACAGTGAGAAAAATAAAACTATTTACACAAGAAGAAGAAGAAGAGGTCGTATTAAAAAAAACATAAATGAAGAGCATCGCCCAAATTATCGATGTTCTTACATTAGAAATAAAGATGAGAGTTTCTGTTTTTACCTTGTGGTCCTCCTGGATCTTACACAGCAACATTTTGATGAGATCAACAAGTCTGGCACACTCCTCAGCCCTCTCTCTTTGGCCATCCTCCAGAATTTTCCGTAACATGTTCATGTTTGCCCCACAACTCTCTTTCAACTTTATAATTTCTTGCTGAATTTTGGTCGTCAATGCGTGCTTGAAAACCGCAGCTTTTTCATCATAAATAGCTCGGAGCTCTTTATCTCGAGAAAATATAATTGCTTGCATTTCCTTTAGATTCTCCTCGTGTGACATTATGCATTCTTCGATTGCTATTCGATGGTCATTCCTCAGGCTTTGAATATCAGCAAAGCTTTGACGTGCCCGAGTAGTTCCTGACGTCTCCATCGTCTCGTAGCAGTCCATGTTCAACAACATTTTCAGTTTGGCCAGATTTGATTCATGCTGCCGTTCCTGTGGGATCACGTCGAGCGTTTTCTTCATGGACTCGATCTCTTCTTGGTGTATTTGTGTTAATAGGTACTTCAATAATTCCATCTCCTCCTGATGTCTTACAGTCAATTCATTTTTCATCAAGTCCATATCATTCTGACATTTCTGTAAAGCACGAATAAAATCTACATCCTTGATCTGCACAGAATGTTGCTCTTGCTGCCGGCCATGCAGCAAATTCAAAAAATCTTTCATCTCTCTCGAATGAACTTCTTTTTGTTTTTGATGATTCACAATCAATTCGTGCGTGGCTTTTCGTTCATCCGTCAATCTGAAATAAATGGGAAATTCAAGTTGCTTAATAAAGAAAGAAAGCAAAGTCAGACCACATTCCCCTATTATAAGAGATTTAGATGAAAAGACAAATATATATAAATATATATACATACATATATATATATATATACAGCTCTGGGAAAATTAAGAGACCACTGCAAAATTATCAGTTTTTCTGGTTTTACTATTTATAGGTATGTGTTTGAGTAAAATGAACATTTTTGTTTTATTCTATAAACTACTGACAACATTTTCCCAAATTCCGAATAAAAATATTGTCATTTAGAGCATTTATTTGCAGAAAATGACAACTGGTCAAAATAACAACAAAGATTCAGTGTTTTCAGACCTCAAATAATACAAACAAAACAAGTTCATATTCATTTTAAACAACACATACTAATGTTTTAACTTAGGAAGAGTTCAGAAATCAATATTTTGTGTAATAACCCTGATTTTCAATCACAGCTTTCATGCGTCTTGGCATGCTCTCCACCAGTCTTTCACATTGCTGTTGGGTGACTTTATGCCACTCCTGGCACAAAAATTCAAGCAGCTCGGCTTTGTTTGATAGCTTGTGACCATCCTCTTCCTCTTGATCACATTCCAGAGGTTTTCAATGGGGTTCAGGTCTGGAGATTGGGCTGGCCATGACAGGGTCTTGATCTGATGGTCCTCCATCAACACCTTGATTGACCTGGCTGTGTGGCATGGAGCATTGTCCTGCTGGAAAAACCAATCCTCAGAGTTGGGGAACACATTGTCAGAGCAGAAGGAAGCAAGTGTTCTTCCAGGACAACCTTGTACGTGGCTTGATTCATGAGTCTTCACAAAGACAAATCTGCCCGATTCCAGCCTTGCTGAGGCACCCCCAGATCATCACCGATCCTCCACCAAATTTCACAGTGGGTGCGAGACACTGTGGCTTGTAGGCCTCTCCAGGTCTCCGTCTAACCATTAGATGACCAGGTGTTGGGCAAAGCTGAAAATTGGACTCATCAGAGAAGATGACCTTACTCCAGTCCTCCAGGGTCCAATCCTATTGTCTTTTACAAACCTCAGCCTGGCTCTTCTTTGCTTCTCATTGATGAAGGGCTTTTTTCTAGCTTTGCACGACTTCAGCCCTGCCCCTAGGAGCCTGTTTCGAACCGTCCTCGCCATGCACTTCACCCCAGCTGCCGTTTACCATTCTTTTTGTAGGTCACTTGATGTCATCCTACGGTTTGTTGAGTGACACTCGAATGAGTTGGCGGTCATCCCAGTCAGTGGAAAGTCGTTTTCGCCCTCTGCCAGTCTGTAGCTTTGTTGTCCCCAATGTCTGCTGCTTGACCTTGATCTTATGAACGCCGTCTCTTTGAAATTTTAAGGATGGAAGCAACGTGACGCTCACTGTATCCCTCTGCCAGTAAAGCCAGAATTGAACCCT
Source organism: Eptatretus atami (assembly GCA_035128595.1). Taxonomy (NCBI): domain Eukaryota; kingdom Metazoa; phylum Chordata; class Myxini; order Myxiniformes; family Myxinidae; genus Eptatretus; species Eptatretus atami. The sequence goes on along the minus strand of CM068959.1, from coordinate 46,033,728 downwards.
TCTTCTCCTCACTCAAAACTTTTCTTTTCAACTCTTTTGGCATGGTCAATAGTTATTTTTTTGATTCCAATTACTTTTGAGGTACTACTAGCACTGTTTTTGCCATCCAGCTGGTCCTATTGCAAGAGGATAGTGATGACCACAGCAGTGGGTTTTATACTTTTCCTTGTTAAATAAGATTCGGTTCAGGTGATCACCTAATCAGTACCTCACTAAGTAGAATGAGGTGTGCCTGTGTTGGAATTAACAGACAGTGGAATGGAATGGCTGCCATACATGTAGAGATGCTGATTTTAAATTTTTTTGGAGTGGTCTCTTATTTTTTTCCAGAGCTGTATATATATATATATATATATATATATATATATATATATATATATATATATATATATATATATATACACAGAAAAAGAAATTTATATTTTGCTCTAATCTTCAAGCATACAATAGCAGTTTGGGATCCTAAGTAAGCAGCTTACATAGAGGTAGGAAGGACTGCATAAAGAAAGGTACCTCTCACCTCCTCTGAGTTTCTTGCAGGTCCTCAGAGCATCTGATAAATCTTTCCTTCAATGTGCTATTTACCCACTTACTTTCTTCAAGCTCTTTGCTCAAGGTTGAAATTTTCTCCACAAGCCTGTTCTCCAAGCTTACTTTATCTACTTGAAAGTTATCACTTTCTGCTATTACCTCCACCATCTTCATGAGCTCTTCTTTAGGCTGCATCTCAGTCTATAAATAAGAAGTAAACCAAAGTACAAAGTTAAACTATTCAATGCGAGACAAACCAAAGCTGTAACAAAAAAAAGTAGTTTGCACAATACTTGTCATTGTCAGAAAACAAAACCCATTGAATCCTCGATCACTTCCACTCTCCAAATACCAATTCTCACTCACTTTCAATTCTGTATTGTGAATGCATTGCGGACATAAACTAGAACGGCACTCGGTAGAGCGCATAAGAGTTGATGTTTTGTATCCCACCGATAGGCCGGATTTGCATCTGGACCTGAACCAAAATATAATCGGCTTGTTCTTGTCACCTACCCAACTCATCCACCAAGTTTCTTCATAATCCATTCACAACTTTTTGAAACATCGTGCTATACATCGCTTTTGGTCCTATCTCTCAATGGTAAACAATGACTTTAAAAATTCTCGGATCCAGATCTTCACCAAAAATCTAATCAATTCGTCCTTGTCACATGTTTCCATTCGGACAAAACCTGACCACCAAGTTTTGTCCGAATCCACCCATAACTTTATGAGATTTCCTGCTCACAGACAGACTGACAGAAAGCCAAATAGGAAGACGGGGGCGAAAACATACCTCTGTCCACCATGAGTGCGGAGGTAAATACAAACATCGATAAATCGTATGTGGCATAATGAACCTGATGAACCTTTATGAACTTAAAGAGCAGGTTTTGGGTCGCTGATGACTTCGCGTGATTCGAAGGTTGTATCACATTAATAATCGTTGTGCAATTATTTTCTTACATTTGAAACTCAAAATATGCCAAAATTAACTTTTAAGTCAAAACTTTTGTCAGTGATCGAAAAACAGACCGGAATTTACTGAATATGCTATGACGTCACGTTCTCCGAAAACTTTGTGAACATTCGGAAACAGCGTGTGAACAATGGCGAGATGCGAATCAGAGAGTGGTTTCAGCGGTGATGAAATTGAGCGTTTTCATTCCGATATTGCCGAGGACGAGTCGGAGGATGATGGGAATTTGTACTATGGAGTTTCTGGCCCTGAGCCATATAAATTTGAGCCACTTGCAAGTGCCAGAAAACGGCCTATTTCGTGTACAAGTGGCAGGACTGACTGCCCAGCAGTTCACACTGAGACTCCACCAGACAGATTGGTTTGTAGATTTTCATTTTCTTTTTCAATGCATAAAATAATGTAATGTTTGATTTGTCTGTGACTTGATATAATAATTTTTAACCCTCTATTCACTCAAGAGTCAGAAATAGAATGAATCAATAAAGGACCCAAATATATTATACACCGTAGCCTTGGCATTGAAGTCTTTCTGACAGCTGAGCTTAACCCCAGCGAAAGTGAACAGTTAGAACAAACCCCAACTTTCAAGAGACTGTTGTGGCATATAAATACCAAAACATGTTTACTTTGTTTAGCCTCATTGGGAAATATTCTACCAAATTTAGAAACAAAAGTGGAAAATTGATCAATTTTTTTACAATTGAAATGAAATAGCCCAATTTGCTGATGTTGTTAAAAAAGTAATTTAATCAACAATAAGTTGATTGGTTGAGAATTTTTTCATGCTTGTGTTTTTCAGAAAGTTTATTTATGTGTTTTTCCATGTACTCTTTAAGAATACATTTCAAGGTTTTTCTCACTTAAACTCAACAATTGATTCTGTGAAGAGCAGTATCTGGAGAACTTGTCAACCAACAACTCATATTCACAGAGTGGTGATCAGATGTGTTTATGCCTTCGTAATCCTCGGCTGTGAAATGGTCCCCAGAAATGACAAGTCTATCCAAAGGGTCTCTTTACCCGTTTTCTTTGGGGAAATTCGCCCGTTTTGTTTGTACAAATCTTATCCACTGCCGGCGAATGTTTGATTCCTTTGGGAATCGGTGGGAGCGATTACCCGTTTTCCAGCCATTTTCGCAAAACATGACGACACACGTACGAGCATGATGTACAAATATCCAAATAACTTTGTTCTACAATAATTCAAAATAAAAAAGGATAATATAGACAGTTGCAAGCTCAAAAAAAGCGAAAGAACGGCCCCCTGAACTGGACACTTCTTCAATGAGCGAGTGAGCGCCGCTTTGTTTTGGAGAACGTGACGTCACCATCCATATATGGCATGCAGCTGTTTATTTCAACAGCCTTGAGAAATAACAACTTCGGAGTTAAATTTCACTAACTTTCCCAATAATTAGGCAACCACAATAGTTTGCATCAAACTATTTAATGCA
>CM068959.1:46010055-46030499 GCA_035128595.1 Eptatretus atami | reverse complement strand
GGGTATCAACGGATTGATTAAATCTGGTATTGGTGTAGCACAGGCATTATGGGCCAAATGGCCTCCTCCTATGCCTAAATTCCTTGTAAATAATGGTACGAGCTTTAGCTCTAAATCTATGAGGTCGAAGGTTCGATTCTGACCAGGCTGAGTCATCATAGACTTAGAGAATGGTGGAGGCTACTTCCGTGAATGATGCTCAGCATTTAAAAGGACAGAGCATGGATAAACCCCATTAGTTGGTAGGCATAGGGAGGAGGAAGTTTCTCCTCAATTGCCCCTTTTCGTGCCGAGACAAAAAGAGTAATCACAAAGACGGTGTCGCCAGTACCCAGAGTGTCCCGGAACTTACGTCACTCCCCATAAAGTCTGTGATTTTTCTTAAGTCAAGCCAGGTGGCAACTCATATATTGTCTCAGCTTGTGAGTTATGTGTTACTGCTCCTCCACGAACCACAGATACTGTTAAAAAAAGAAAAAAGTCACTGTACCTCAACCTCCTGTTCCCTCGCCATCGCTTCAACCTCTTGTTGTTCGTCACATCCGCAGTTAATCCCTCTTTCAAGTCGTCGTTGATTTCCGAACAAGGTGACTCGCAATTGCTGCATTTCCATAATATGCTGTTCAATTATAGCTGCCACCTCGCGCTCCCTTTCCCGTTCATGCACCTGCACCACACGTCCATCCACAAAACATCATGCGTGTTTTAATCTCCAGGAGAATTTACTGGTTTTTGGTATGTCTTGGCATAGCTTTCTCCAAATCCATTGCCTTGGGAAAACATCCATTTATGATGCAAAAAAAACAATTGTATGCCTGGGAAATGGTAGTTTAAAAACAAAGCAGAACGGAGCTCTTCGATGTCATGACGTCAACCAATATGCCTCTGCCCACATTATTACATTATTATAGTATTTGTATCAAGTTTGACTTTAAAAAAATAAAAAAATATCGCTTCAGCCGTATCACCTTTTCACCTGACATGACCTCTGACCTCTTGATGCAGAAATCTAATCAGGTCATCTTTACATCATTATGCACACTTGTATCAAGTTTGGTTAAAATCTAATCACTGGTCCACAAGTTAGTGCGGTAATAGAATTTTTTTACCTAACATGACCTCTGACCTCTTGACTCCAAAATCTAATCGGTTGATCTTTGCATCATTATACATACTTGTACCAAGTTGGACTTGGATCCTTTCAGCTGTTCTTATTCTTAAGTTATCGCAGTAACTAAACCCTATCACGGACGGACACACAGACGGACAACCTGAAAACATAATGCTTCCGGCAACTGTGTCGGTGGAGGCATTACAAAAAAATATATATATGAGCAACTTCAACAATGTATATAATAGTCTTCAATAAAAGTCCCCCCTGCCCCTTTTTAAAAACAGCAAAAATGCCTTTAAAAGGCTGACATTAAACATCCATACCTCTTTTATCAATGCAATCTGTGTGATTCTTTGTGAATCAAGTTGTTCCCTGAGCTCCATCAGCCTTTTTTCCAATTCTTCTTTTGCTTCAGCAAGCTGTTCAAGGTAAAGAGAGCAATCCTGGAAATGTTACTCAATTACACTTGGTCTTTGATTTACACTCATTTCATTTATGTATTTTTTCGACTTTAACGCCTTCGACAAAGTCCTGGATAATTTTCTATTTACACCTCGTAATTTTCCAGTGAATGTTTGTATCACTCGGAAATTTTTTTAGGTTATGCTGGCATGCAACTGAAGTGGTGGTACATTGTATCGTATAGTAAAACATTTCTCTTACCCTCAGTCTGTACTGCACTAGTGATACGTATCACGTGACCTTCATCGATAGTATTTTTGTGCCAAACTCTCCCAAACCCCTTCATCATGAGTGTGGTAAATGACCCTCAAGTTCTCCGAGACTCCCACCAAGAAGGCTCGTAAATATGTTGGACATCAAAATGGACGTGGTGAAGCGATTCGAGGGTGGGGAACATTTGGTGGAAATTGCCTTCATGCTCAGCCTTACTCCCTCGGCTGAGAGGCCAATTACTGGTAATGCCACCGAAATAAAGTCGAGTGTGTCAGTCTCAAAAACCCCTCCACCCCCACCCATATCTCCGAGGCCTGGACACCAACCAGGACTGGACGTGCTGTGGATTTTGGTGAGTACCATACACATTTACTTGAAACCGTCCACAATTTATTCATTTAAACATTTATTTAAATACTTTCTCAATTTATTCAGTTATTATGTCTTTAGTATTTACTTACAGTATTCTGTATTTCAACATTTACAGTCTTTACTTAGGTTTGAGCTCGGTTAGGACCGGAAATTTCCACCGAGGAACACATCTTCAATTTAAAGCGTTATGCCGATGGGAAAATAGTTTTAAATTTACGTTTTTAAAAATTCTTTTTCAGCTTTTGGGAATGTATCTCGAGCGTAAATCAAGACGTCCCTGTATTCCAATTTACAAAACATAGCTCGTAAGTATTGCTCCAACTTGGGGGTTTCATACGCAAATGTTTGTATGCTGAAACTTTGACTGCATCAGCACTACTAATAATAACTAGCCGAAACCCCGTCACAACGGATTCCGTTCCATGAGCCCAATATGACAACCAGTGGCGGCTCTTGTAAGAGCCGGATCCCAATCGATTGGCGGTGTATCCCGGTTAAATAGGTGTACGCATACCCTGTGTCGTAAGAGGCGACCAGGGTTGGCGTCAGGAGGGCATCCGACGTAAAACCTGTGCCAAAATCACTAATGCGGATTATATACGGATATCGCTGTGGCGACCCCCTAACCGGACAGCCAAAGAAAAGAAGAAATCATTTATAGTCTTTGAACAAATTGTGAAAAAACGAAGGAGACTAAATCACACAAACCGCCGACACATGAGGCCCTGTATGGAGTGCAGTACAAACGGCCAAGTGTGAAATGCACTTTAAAAAGTAAATAAACCACACCGATATAGCATTATATATTTCTTGAAAATACGGTTACAACTGTTTCTTTGTCGTTGCAAAATTTCCGTTACAAAGATTTTACTTCTGGATATCAAATTTAATCCCAAAATTACTCATTATCCATTTTTAGCAAATTTCTGGATATTGCATTTCGTATAATCAGGGAATAACTGTAAGTCTCAAATATTTTTATTAACTTTTACAAGTTTTGATTTTTTTTTTCCATGAGGAGCTGAAGAATATTATGGTTTATTTTATTATTATCAGTGTGAAGTTGTATGGTTGATAAAAAAAGGAATAGAATCTTTTCGTTACATCTTGTGAGATTTTGCTCGGTTTTGGACTTGGGACAACGGATTTACCAACAACCACAAAGGTGACGGATTCACTCATAAGTTCATTCATGGTCTTGTAAGTTCACCCTCTCAGAAATATTCTGGGAACTCAATCTTGCGCTCACGCATTCCGAATAACTTCCACCATTGTCTCCTTCGACAGCTGATTTTGAGCAAACTTTTCAGAATTCGCATTTTGTATCACAATTGTAAAACGTGAATTTGAAATCAGTGGCCATGCTATCATTGTCCACATGACCTCTTTAATGTCGATGAGTGAATGACAGGTAATTTTCGTGTCGCACGAATGATCGATCGAGAATGAAAAACAAGTTTTTTGTTAAAAATAAAAAATTCAGCATAACTACAATTTCATTGCTTTTGTCTGAATATTAACATGAAAATACAAATGGGAGTATGTACTATAATTACTAAGTTACAGCCCGATCCCACGTCGGCAGAAAATGGTACTGAACGATAACTTTACCAAGCTCAATATGTGCTAGCTAGCCTAAACCATTCTGAAAAAAATAAAAATAAAAAATAAAAGATAGATCAACTATCTTGGTTTACAATTCTGCTGATTAAAACCAACAGGAAGTTGACTGGTAAGGACGAATAAAGGAAAGAATGAAGGAGCTCCAGAAATGGCCGTTCGATAAGACTGTACAGGAAATGTTAATGACCTCCACTGTCTTTTCTCGGCTCAATATGTGCTAGACTAGGCATAGGCAAAAAGTTCTCTAAATATCTATAGTCCTGACAATTCCAGTGTATTGACAAAAAAACGACATATGTAAAGTGAAGAATCTCTACAAACCTCCCGTTCATCTTCTTAGATGAAGAATCTTACAACACCTACGCGTTGTGTACAGTACGAACGTGCCAGGGAACATAATTGCGATGGCCCTGACTGTGTTAAACGAGTCTCGCTGTGGTAAAGGGTGTGTGTACCAGGTTTTTTCATGGGGGGCGGGGGGTAATTTTAAGGGCGCTGGTAAGAGCAGGAGACTGACTGAAGATGTGGCTGCCAAGGTATATTTGACTATCTCAAAATTGATTCAGATTTCTACAATAATCTTCCCATCCAACATAAGAACAGACCATTAAAGGTCCACAGAATCAGAATTTAATATTTGGTTAACTGAATAAATATGGTTTCACTTAACACTTAATCGTTATCGTTTGAATGTTTTCATGTTTTTTTGGGTGTCCGTCGTACACTCGATGGCCCGACACCCCCAAAACGGCGACGTGATTATGTCATATTCAAAATTGACCACTGTCATTCTTAGGAAACTTTTTGCTTCCGGCTTGTGCTTTTAACATGCGGCAAAATATGCCTGAAAAGTAGTGAGAATACTCAACCAAGATACATTGTTTACTGGTTGTAGCATATCCAATCAAAGACTGGTGTGAGTTGCATGTCCTTCCCAAAGATCCAGATTGTAAGGAAAATATCAGCAGAAGAAGGTAAAAACAAGAGGAACAATGGCATGACCCAACTGCTTTCAATAGCGTTTATTCAGCGCTCATAATTTGAAGATAATTCGTCGACAACCGTCCTGTATTTCTCTGTTTTAGGATGTGTAAATTGAAGCGATTTGACAGCCGACAGAAAAGCTGTGGAAAAGCGCAAGAACTGAGGGTAGTTAGGGTTATTTTTGTTTTTTACCCAGCATTTCTATTTATCTCAGACATGATCGCCACCATTTAGTATCATTAGTGACTTTTTTTTATGTATCATACATATGTGCAGCGTAAGCATGGCTAATAGTAATATACATGTTGCTTCTATGTGAAAGCAGATAGATAGCTACAGAAAACGGAGAAAACTTGAAATGTTGGATAATTATGGTGAATCTCCATCACCTTTGGTGGCATAGTTTTGACAGCAACGAAACAACTTTCACATTTTAATGCCTGTTATTTGCGGACTCAAACTGCGCCAGGCTGGGTTGCCGGGGCACAAACGTTCAGGGCAAGAGAAACACTGGCGCAATGGCACGTGATTGCACTACGATGTGAAAGGGTCTCAAGTTAGAAATGCAAGAATTCTTGTCTGACTTACTACTTTCAAGTTTTGTGATTTATGATTTACTGGCACAATTACCATAGGTGATTGGCATCCCTCACCCTAACACCCACACCCAAAAAGCCTGAGCTCCCTCTCAACTCCGTCCGCATCTTGCTTCCCACCAAGTCCTCAAAGGCATCATCCCCTCCACACTCCAAACCTTCAAAACAACTATGCCCTCCTCTCACAGTGAAAGTCCTAAATCGCCCCTCCCCCATTGACAGGTAGCCATGGACAGGCGGGACGAGCAGGCGATGAGGAGGTGCGAGGACCAACTAACAGGCAGTAGTAGTTGAAACAGGCAGGGGTGAAGGAGGCAGGCAGGACATCTCCTCAACCGAGCTCTCCTCAGAGTAAGGGCTCTCCTCTGACCAGCGAACCACGTGATCCAGGCTCCACCCCATGTCTCTGGACAACACTCGGCACTCATGAGGGCATCCATAGCTCCGCCCCTATAATCTGTAGGCTCCGCCCCTTTCCTCGTTGCCCGGCGAGCCCAAAGGCCAGCCAGTGGGACATTTACAAGGGGTTATTCGTGACAATTTCCTTACCTTAATCCTATTAATTACCACCATGAATCAAATCCCTGTATGGAACATATTGAACAAGACAATCTTAAGCTGGGTGTCCTGCTAATTACATAGAGTTCGGCTAACTACTCGGCATGGACCAAATGTTACTCTATACACTTCATGGCAATGTCTAACCCCCCCCCCCGCACAAGCGTAACAAAGTGTTCATTGCTTAATTTGCATAATGCGATTAAGTGTCCGTGGAAAAAGAAATGATGGAATAGCACTTTCTGGAATTTTAAAAATGGTTTGCTTTAATCATTAATGTATTGAATGCGTGTAATTCTTCCACCATTGAAAGATGGGGCCAAACGATGTTTAGCATGATATTTCAAAAAGTTGTGAATGGATTTTGACAATTTGGATGGATGAGTTGGTTAGATGACAAGAACAAGGCAATCAGATTTGTTCAGGTCAGATCCAGATCTGGCCTATCAGTGGGATCAAAATGTAAACTGTTCGCCTGGTGAGGTATGCACTCCACCGAGTGCCGTTCTAGTTTAATACAAGAAACTAGAGAGAATGTTACATCAAAATACCACAAAACTTCCACATTTACCATGTTCTAGTTCTGTGTTTTAGCTCCATGACTTGCCAGTTGTTATTGCCGAGTCCTTCACATTGTCCTGATTGTGGTGAACTGCCAGGTATTTCAATGCACGATGTCATCCGCACCCAATTTCCCCTCAGGTTCGCTACATGTATGGGTCTTGACAGAACCTTCTACATCATGATTCGATTATCTCGTAATCTGAGGATTCTTGATCAGACAATTATTCGTCAAATTCACTTTCTGACAGTCTAGGAGAGCGAGTTGTGCGGGCCATTTATTTGCCCTGCTGAGACGATCGTACTCGTGATGTCACACAATGACACGATACCATGGAGGTTTTTCCTGGAATTTTTAGGTGGCAGTGCAGCCAGGTTGGGTGTTTTTTTTTTTTACTTTAACACCTCAAAAAATTATTAGAATTAAAAACCACGTTCAGTTATTGTTTAATTATTACATCAATATCATCACATCAAAGAAAAAAGAAAAATTTAGTTTCCGATTCTGTGGACCTTTTAAGTTTTACCAGAATTACTGCACAATCCCTTTTCGAGTTACATTCCTGCTCCAAACGAAATTCTCTAAAAAAAACTTAAATAAATACATTCATGCAGTTTTCCGTTTTCCCCACAACTGACACTTAATTTAATTTATCTTCCACAAATTCATCTGCCCTCTGGCCCACTCCAAATCAGACTTTGCGACATCCGTTTTGTTTTTTTCCTAAACTACTCTACCACATCTTTGTAGCGCATCTGTTAATTCAACAAATCACACACCCATCTCCGCAGCATCCGCTAATTCAATAGATGTTCCTGCCTTACTTATCCTATTTAGAAAAAAGCAATCGTATCAAGCACAATGTATTTATAATGCTATCGTTTGAAACATACAGGTTGATAAAGGGTCATCAAACTTACTCACGTGGAGAGGGATCAAATAGCAGGAGCACAAGCAAGATGAGCGAGATTCACAGAGGTGGTCCGCCCTTTTAGGAAGCAATGATCGGATGCCTCATGACATTAAACCTTTCACGTTATTTAAGACCCATGTCTCAATTCTAAATGCGTGGTAACAATTCTAATGTGTGTGTTGCTTAAAACAATGACCATTGTTATTAATGACAGATTACACACCACTACATCAATGTTTCCTTTGAACCAAGATAACAAGAAGCTTGAACAAATCGATCTGAAACCTCATTTAATGATTGGATTGTTGATGCAAGGTGGCTGTTCTTGGCCAGCATGGTGGTTCATGCCCACACACAGTTACATTCAAATGATACACATCAGTCAAATACTCATATCCTTGACAGGCCAATCATACATTTGATGTTTTTGTTTGACAAGAAAATTTCAAAATATTCACACTCCACTTGCTGCCTTCCTGATTTTCAATGTATGCAGAAAGCAGGAACACGTGAATTTTTTGTGCATCATTTATGAACACCAATACAGATTCTCCCAACGATTTAAGCAGCATACATTACTCCAGCATCTTATTTAAAGGAAACTTGGGGTCACACTCAATAGGTAGTTCAAAATTTGACACTATATACACATCACTCTGCCTTTTATAAACAAGAATTGGCCACATATGATGAAGCTTTCCACAAATTGGATTCACAAGCACATGTATGCTCCACATGCCCAGGGCATGATCAGGTCAAGCAACAAAATGTGCCCTGAGTTTGATAATGATCTATAAGAAACCGCAAGTCGCTATGAGGAGAGATTGAAAAGAACAAAAACATCTTACGACCAAAGGCCATATGGGAGAGCGAGCAAAAAAAAAGGCGGTTTGCGAGTCTCTCGCTGGAAGCAGAGACGTTCAAAAGAGCGCTTACAGAGGAGTAACAATGCATTCCTAAGTGAGAGGTGCCTTTGGAAAGCAGATGAACACGCTCGAAGCTGACAAAAACATTTTTCCATGAGTACCAAACATTTCTCCTGTAACTCATGGAGAAACTAATTTTTAAAAAAATTGTGTGAACCCCTGGTTATAAGGAAGCTTTACTGGAAGAAGAAGGAAAAAGCTGGTCCAGGATTCTCTTATACAACTTTAGGCATTCTTTCAACCTCACAGATATCCAGGAAATGCCATCAGCCAATCATGAACCAGCTTGGTCATCTTCCCAGATAACCATGTTCTGTATTGATTCATAATTATTTATTCTTATGTCTTTAGTATGCATTTGGTTGGGTACATGTTATGATGGCGAAATTACCACCCAGAAACGCATTCTCAAATTTAATAACATGAGCAGGGCACACCCCCTCAGGCGGAGTACCAGTGTCGGCGCCACAGTAATCACAATATTGCAATCACAGCTGGTGAGAGGTGTGGTAACATGAGGTGAGGAACGCATGCGATTTCCGCACCACTAACATGGACCGTTGTTTGCTGATGCAAGATGGATGCAATAACAACAGACACAAATAACGAGTGAGGGAACAGGCACACCATTGCTTAGGAGCCATGAAATCAAAAAGTGAGGGAAAAATGGGCACACCCAAATGGTCAGTGGTGCGACTATCGACGAGTGATATTGGAGATAGCTGCAGCCACACAAGCTCTATTATCATAGGAGATCATTTATATGGTAAAATTGTTTTGATTTACACAAGGTTTTTTAGGATGCACCTCGAGACGTAAATAAGGGACTAAGTTATAGCAGTATTTATATAGTATTGATGCCTGGTGTGGCTATGTTAGGTGGCTGGCTTGGGATCCGGCCTGAATTAATTCCCGTTTTTGAATTAAACCAGGGGGTTGATCTGCCTGCATCCTTCCGAGGTCGGCAAATGAAGTACGCAGTTGCTGGTATCCTGTGTTGGAGTGGTGGACCCGTCAGGATTGTGCCAATAGCCAAGGAGACTGCTTAGGCAGCACCAACGCTCTGTAACAGAGTATGGTCCAATGGATGGATGGATGTGCAAAATGCTCCCTGTTCAGCCTGGTTTTGCCTTTGGGCTTGGACAGCTTTGTTCAGATTTTCTTTTTCTCTTTCTTTGCAATACCTGCAGCTTGACAGTTCTCCAGCAATCCTTCCTTGTGAGAGTGCGTGTGACCCGTTGTACGCTCTCCATACTGCAAATGAAAAGCAGCATTTCAGACGAATGCACATACTTCGACTGTCTGTTTGATAGCATGGCTAATATCACATCTGCATTGTCTCCTGCACTGATACCAACCTCGGTTTGAAATGGTGGCTGTGACGATCGTCTTCAACACGTCTTTTGGCGGCAACTTCAGTAACCCAATCTGATCTTTAACTCCTGTGCCAGCTTCTCAACTCCTTTCAGAGCACGAGCATACCTGCAGAAAATATGCAAAGGTAAACAACAAGAGCATCAGTAAATAATAATATTTTTTAATCCATGATACATACAAATTGGAGTATTTTAACTTTAAACTTCTCTCCAATGCTCTCTCTCTTTCCAAGACTTTCGACCAAAAACAAATAAATAAATAATCTAACAAAGCCAGCCTCATTGTAGTATATGCAAGTCAATGCTTTTCTCTTCTTAACATTTTCATTCCCTTAAAATAGTATAAATTTAACGTTTCATCTTCTCAGAGTCTCCTGCCAATAAAATGCCTATCATATACAGCGTCCAAGAAAGGAAAACCATTCCCATGTAATCATGCTATTTTGGGAGAACAAATCCAAAATATGCGTACCTTGTATTCGTGCTTGTGTTGCGAAGACGTGCCTCATCTTGGCCTGGTGCTGTGCTTCCTGCTCTGAAAAGCTGCTGCATCTGCTCTTGTACAGCAACTGCAATTCCTGCAGATGCCCCATCCTGCTGCCATCTGCTGCTGCCTTATCTCCTGCAGGCAAAGTCTTCACGTTTGGCTGGTGCTCTCGTCCAGCTTTGGTTTCTATCCTCCAACTCTGCCTGATCAGGACAGCATGACATTTCATCCATCAGGAAGTGAAATAAATACGGGTTGGGACAAATAAAAAACTGCTTTACTTCTTGCTGAACTTTGCAGCTGCATTTACTGGCAGCAGTTTAAAACACGTATAAGCTTCTGATAATGCTCGTTACAACTGTGGAGAATACAATACCGTTTTAAGGCTCTTTAACTACATTTAAACAAACCAAAAGGCATGCCATTTCAAAAAAATTGCAACCAAAAGAATCACAGTGAGAAATAAAATATTTTACAGCAAGAAGAAGAAGAGAGGTCGTATTAAAAAACATAAATGAGAGCACGCCCAAATATCGATTTTCTTACATTAGCAAAAAGATGAGAGTTTTGTTTTACCTTTGTGGTCCTTGGATCTTACAACAGCAACATTTTGATGGATCCACAAGTTGGCACACTCCTCGCCCTCTCTCTTTGGCCATCCTCCAGAATTTTCCGTACATGTTTCTGTTTTGCGCCCAACTCTGCTTTCAACTTTAAATAATTTCTTGCTGATTTTTGGTCGTCAATGCGTGCCTTGAAAACCGCAGCTTTTTTCTCATAATGCTCGGACTCTTTATCTCGAGAAATATATTGCTTGCATTTCCTTTAGATTCTCCTCGTGTTTGGGAAACAAAATTAATTGGGCCCGCAAATTCCTTTCGATTGCTTTCGATGGTCATCTTCCCTCAGGCTTTTGAATATTTCAGCACAGCTTTGACAGTGCCGAGTAGTTCCTGACGTCTCCAATCGTCTGTAACAGTCCATGTTCAACAACATTTTCATGTTTGGCAGATTTGAATTCATGCTGCCGTTCCTGTGGGATCACGTCGAGCGTTTTCTTTCATGGACTCGATCTCTTCTTGGTGTATTTGTGTTAATAGGTAACTCATATAATTCATTCTTCCTCCTGATGTTTACAGGTCAATTCATTTTCATCCAGTCCATATCTTCGACATTTCTGTAAAGCACGAATAAAATCTTACATCCTTGATCTGCACAGAATGGTTGCTCTTGCTGCCGGCCATGCAGCAATTCAAAAATCTTTCAATTCTTCGTAATGAACTTTTTTTGTTTTTGATGAATTCAGCAATCAATTTCGTGCGTGGCTTTTCCGTTCATACCGTCAATCTGAAATAAATGGGAATCACGTGCTTATAAGAAAGAAGGCAAAGTAGACACATCCCCCTCAATTATACAGTAGATTTAGATGAAAAGACAAATATATATAAAATATATACATACATATTATAATTATATATATATATACAGCTCTGGAAAATTAAGAGACCATCTGAACAATATCAGTTTTTCTGGTTTTACTATTTATAGGTTAGTGTTTGAGTAAATGAACATTTTTGTTTTTATTCTATAAACTACTGACAACATTTCTCCAAATTCGAATAAAATATTGTCATTTAGAGCATTTATATTGCAAGACAAACTGGTCCCAAAATAACACAAAGATGTCAGTGTTTCAGACTCCAAATAAACAAACAAAACAGTTCATATTCATTTTTTAACAACACAATAGTATGGTTTTAACTTAGAAGAGTTCTAGAAATCAATATTTTGTGTAATAACCCTGATTTTCAATTCACAAGTTTTCAGCGTCTTGGCATGCTCTCCACCAGTCTTTAACATTCGCTGTGGGTGACTTTATGCCCACTCCTGGCAGCAAAATTCAAGCAGCTCGGCCTTTGTTTTGAATAGCTTGTGACCATGCCATCTTCTCTTTGACACATTCCAGAGGTTTTTCAATGGGGTTCAGGTCTGGAGATTGGGCTCGGCCATGACAGTTGGTCTTCGATCTGATGGTCCTCTCACACTTGATTGACCTGGCTGGTGTGGCATGGAGCATTGTCCTGCTGGAAAAACCAATCCTCAGAGTTGGGACACATTGTCAAGCAGAAGGAAGCAAGTGTTCTTTCAGGACAACTTCGTACGTGGCCTATTGATTCATGAGTCTTCAAAAGACAAATTGCCCGATTCCAGCCTTGCTGAAGCACCCCCAGATCATCATCGATCCTCCACCAAATTTCACAGTGGGTGCGAGACACTGTGGCTTGTAGGCCTCTCCAGTCTCCGTCTAACCATTAGATGACAGGTGTTGGGCAAGTGAAATTGGATCTCATCAGAGAAGATGACCTTACTCCAGTCCTCCACGGTCCAATCTTATTGTCTTTTACAAACCTCAGCCGGCTCTTCTTTGCTTCTCATTGATGAAGGGCTTTTTTCTAGTTTGCCACGACTTCAGCCCTGCCCCTAGGAGCCTGTTTTCGAACCGTCCTCGCCATGCACTTCCAGCTTGTCCGTTTAGCCATTCTTTTTGTAGTCACTTGAATGTCATCCTCGAGGTTGTTGATGGACCTGAATGAAGTTGGCGGTCTATCCAGTCAGTGGAAAGTCGTTTTCGCCCTCTGCCAGTCTTTGTAGCTTTGTTGTCCCCAATGTCTGCTGCTTGACCTTGATCTTATTGAAACCGCCGTCTTTGAATTTTAAAGGATGGACAGCAACGTGACGCTCACTGTCCTCTGCAGTAAAGACAGAAATTGAACCCTTCTTCTCCTCACTCAAAAACTTTTGTCTTCACTCTTTTGGCATGGTCAATAGTTATTTTTTTGATTCCAATTACTTGAGGTACTACTAGCACGTTTTTTGCCACTCGCAGCTGGTCCTATTGCAAGAGGATAGTTGATGACCACAGCAGTGGGTTTTATACTTTTCCTTGTTAAATAAGATCGGTTCAGGTGATCACCTAATCAGTACCTCACTAAGTAGAATGAAGTGTGCCTGTGTTGGAATTAACAGACAGTGGAATGGAATGGCTGGCCATACATGTAGAGATGCTTGATTTTAAATTTTTTTGGAGTGGTCTCTTATTTTTTTCAGAGCTGTTATTATATATATATATATATATATATATATATATATATATATATATATATATATATATATATATATATTACACAGAAAAAGAAATTTATATTTTGCTCTAATCTTCAAGCATACAATAGCAGTTTGGGATCCTAAGTAAGCAGCTTACATAGAGGTAGGAAGGACTGCATAAAGAAAGGTACCTCTCACTCCTCTGAGTTCTTGGCAGGTCCTCAGAGCATCTGATAAATCTTTCCTTCAATGTGCTATTTACCCACTTACTTTCTTCAAGCTCTTTGCTCAAGGTTGAAATTTTCTCCACAAGCCTGTTCTCCAAGCTTACTTTATCTACTTTGAAAGTTATCACTTCTGCTATTACCTCCACCATCTTCATGAGCTCTTCTTTAGGCTGCATCTCAGTCTATAAATAGAAGTAAACCAAGTACAAAGTTAAACTATTCAATGCAGACAAACCAAAGCTGTAACAAAAAAAAGTAGTTTGCACAATACTTGGTCATTGTCAGAAAACAAAACCCATTGAATCCTCGATCACTTCCACTCTCCAAATACCAATTCTCACTCACTTTCAATTCTGATTGGTGAATGCATTGCGGATAATAAACGGCATCGGTAGAGCGCAATAGAGTTGATGTTTTGTATCCCACCGATAGGCGGATTTGCATCTGGACCTGAACAAATATAATCGGCTTGTTCTTGTCACTACCCAACTCATCCACCAAGTTTTCTGCATAATCCATTCACAACTTTTTGAAACATCGTGCTATACATCGCTTTTGGTCCATCTCTCAATGGTAAACATGACTTTAAAAATTCTCGGATCCAGATCTTCACCAAAAATCTAATCAATTCGTCCTTGTCACATGTTTCCATTCGGCACAAAACGTGACCACCAAGTTTTGTCGGAATCCACCCATAACTTTATGAGATTTCCTGCTCACAGACAGACTGACAGAAAGCCAATAGGAAGACGGGGGCGAAAACATACCTCTGTCCACCATGAGTGCGGAGGTAAATACAAACATCGATAAATCGTATGTGGCATATGAACCTGATGAACCTTTATGAACTTAAAGAGCAGGTTTTGGGTCGCTGATGACTTCGCGTGATTCGAAGGTTGTATCACATTAATAATCGTTGTGCAATTATTTCTTTACATTTGAAACTCAAATATGCCAAAATTAACTTTTAAGTCAAACTTTTGTCAGTGATCGAAAAACAGACCGGAATTTTACTGAATATGCCTATGACGTCACGTTCTCCCGAAAACTTTGTGAACATTCGGAAACAGCGTGTGAACATGGCGAGATGCGAATCAGAGAGTGGTTTCAGCGGTGATGAAATTGAGCGTTTCATTCCGATATTGCCGAGGACGAGTCGGAGGATGATGGGAATTGTTACTATGGAGTTTCTGGCCCTGAGCCATATAAATTTGAGCCACTTGCAAGTGCCAGAAAACGGCCTATTTCGTGTACAAGTGGCAGGACTGACTGCCGCAGCAGTTCACACTGAGACTCCACCAGACAGATTGGTTTGTAGATTTCATTTTCTTTTTCAATGCATAAAATAATGTAATGTTTGATTTGTCTGTGACTTGATATAATTAATTTTTAACCCTCTATTACTCAAGAGTCAGAAATAGAATGAATCAATAGGACCCAAATATTTATCACCGTAGCCTTGGCATTGAAGTCTTTCTGACAGCTGAGCTTAACCCCAGCGAAAGTGAACAGTTAGACACAAACCCCAACTTTCAAGAGACTGTTGTGGCATATAAATACCAAAACATGTTACTTTGTTTAGCCTCATTGGGAATATTCTACCAAATTTAGAACAAAAAGTGGAAAATTGATCAATTTTTTTACAATTGAAATGAAATAGCCCAATTTGCTGATGTTGTTAAAAAAGTAATTTAATCACAATAAGTTGATTGTTGAGAAAATTTTTTCATGCTTGTGTTTTTCAGAAGTTTATTTATGTGTTTTTTCCATGTACTCTTTAAGAATACATTTCAAGGTTTTTCTCACTTAAACTCAACAATTGATTCTGTGAGAGAGCAGTATCTGGAGAACTTGTACACACAACTCATATTCACAGCAGTGGTGATCAGATGTTGTTTATGCCTTCGTAATCCTCGGCTGTGAATGGTTCCCCAGAAATGACAAGTCTATCCAAAGGGTCTCTTTACCCGTTTTCTTTGGGGGAAATTCGCACCGTTTTGTTTGTAACAAATCTTATCCACTGCCGGCGAATGTTTGATTCCTTTGGGAATCGGTGGGAGCGATTACCCGTTTTCCAGCCATTTTCGCAAAACATGACGACACACGTACGAGGCATGATGTACAATATCCAAATAACTTTGTTCTACAATAATTCAAAATAAAAAAGGATAATATAGACAGTTGCAAGCTCAAAAAAAGCGAAAGAACGGCCCCCTGAACTGGACACTTCTTCAATGAGCGAGTGAGCGCCGCTTTGTTTTGGAGAACGTGACGTCACCATCCATATATGGCATGCAGCTGTTTATTTCAACAGCCTTGAGAAATAACAACTTCGGAGTTAAATTTCACTAACTTTCCCAATAATTAGGCAACCAACAATAGTTTGCATCAAACTATTTAATGCACATATAATCATATTGATAAATTTTCAGAACATGTTTGGTGATCCGCAACCTGCTCTTTAAGTTGCTTAATAAATAATGAACCTTTATGAAACTGATGTTGGCTTAGCAGTTTGGGTGGTGGCTTGGGTTCCTAGGGGCCTGAGTTCAATCCCTGTTGGCTGCTGAATTAACCACAGGGGTTGACTCAACCTGCCATCCTTCGAGGTCAGCGTAATGAGTACCAGTGGAGCAGCCAAAAGGCTGCACACGAAGGGAAGGGTATCAACGGATTGATTAAATCTGGTATTGGTGTAGCACAGGCATTATGGGCAAATGGCCTCCTCCTATGCCTAATTCCTTGTAAATAATGGTACGAGCTTTAGCTCTAAATCTATGAGGTCGAAGGTTCGATTCTGACCAGGCTGAGGTCTAGCCTGGTGTGGCGTCGTGGTTAGGGTGGCTGGCTTGGGATCCTCGGACCCTGAGTTTGATTCCCGTTTTCCACTGAATTAACACCAGGGGGTTGACTCAGCCCGTCATCCTTCCGAGGTCGGCGAAATGAGTACCAGTGTACAAAAAAAGAGAGAGATGAAGACTGATGTGGCTTGCGCAGTTTGGGTGGATCGCTTGGGTCCTAGGGCCTGAGTTCAATCCCGTTGGTGCGTGAATTAACCACGGGGGTTGCTCAAACTGTCATCCCTTCCGAGGATGCAGGCGTAAATGAGTTACCAGTGGAGCAGCCAAAAGGCTGCCCGAAGGAAGGGGTATCAAGGATTGATTAAATCTGGTAATTGGTGTAGCACAGGCATTGGGCAAATGGCCTCCTCCCTATGCCTAAATTCCTTGAAATAATGGTACGACTTTAGCTCTAAATCTATGAGGTCGAAAGGTTCGATTCCTGACCAGGTGAGTCATCATAGACTTAGAGATGGTGGAGGTATTCCGTGAATGATGCTCAGCATTTAAAGGACAGAGCATTGGATAAACCCCTTAGTTGGGTAGGCATAGGGAGGGAGGAAGTTTCTCTCAAATTGCCCCTTTTCTGTGTCGAGACAGAAAGAGTACATCAAAAGGAGTGTCGGCCAGTACCCAGAGTGATCCTCGAAGACCTTACGTTCACTCCCATAAAGTCGTGATTTTTTTATCAAGCAGGTGGCAAACTATATATTGTTCAAGCTTGTGAGTTATGTGTTACTGTCCTCGCCGAACACAGATACTGTTAAAAAAGAAAAAGTCACTGTACTCAACCTCCTGTTCCTCGCATCGTTCACCTCTGTTGTTCGCCATCCGCAGTTAATCCCTCTTTTCAAGTCGTCGTTGATTTCCGAACAAGGTGACTCGCATTGCTGCAATTTTCCATATATGCTGTTCAATTATAGCTGCCACCTCGCGCCTTTCCCGTTCATAGCACCTGACCAAGTCCATCCACAAAATCATGCGTGTTTTATCTCCAGGAGAATTTACTGGTTTTTGGTATGTCTTGGCATAGCTTCTCCAATCCATTGCTTGGGAAAACATCCTTTATGATGCAAAAAAAACAATTGTATGCCTGGAAATGGTAGTTTAAAAAACAAGCAGAACGGAGCTCTTGATGTATGACGTCAACTCAATATGCCTCTGCCCCATTATTACATTATTATAGTATTTGTATCAGTTTGACTTTAAAAAAATAAAATATCGCTTCAGCGTATCACTTTCACTGACATGACTCTGACCTCTTGATGCAGAAATCTAATCAGGTCATCTTTAACATCATTATAGCACTTGTATAAGTTTGGTTAAAATCTAATCCTGGTCACAAGTTAATGCGGTAATAGAATTTTTTTACCTAACATGACTTCTGACCTCTTGACTCAAAATCTAATCGGTTGATCCTTTGCATCATTATACATATTGTACCAGTGGACTTGGATCCTTTAGCTGTTCTTATCTTAAGTTATCGCAGTAACTAAACCTATCACGGACGGACACACAGACGGACAACCTGAAACATAATGCTTCCGGCAATGTGTCGGTGGAGGCATTACAAATAAATATATATATGAGCATACTTCAACATGTATATTAATAGTCTTCATAAGTCCCCTGCCTTTTTAAAAACAGCAAAAATGCCTTTAAAGGTGACATTAAACATCCATACTCTTTATCAATGCAATCTGTGTGATTCTTTGTGATCAAGTTGTTCCTGAGCTCCATAGCCTTTTTTTTCCAATTCTTCTTTTGCTTCAGCAAGCTGTTCAAGGTAAGAGAGCAATCCTGGAATGTTACTCATTACACTTGGTCTTTGATTTACACTCATTTCATTTATGTATTTTTTTCGACTTTAACGCCTTCGACAAGTCCTGGATAATTTTCTATTACACTCGTAATTTTCCAGTGAAATGTTTGTACACTCGGAAATTTTTTTAGGTTTGCTGGATGCAACTGAAGTGGTGTACATTGTATCGTTAGTAAAACTTTCTCTACCCTCAGTCTGTATGACAGTGATACGTATCACGTGACCTTCATCGATAGTATTTTTGTGCAAACTCTCCAACCCTTCATCATGAGTGTGGTAAAGTGACCCTCAAGTTCTCCGAGACTCCACAAGAAGGCTCGTAAATATGTTGGACATCAAAATGGACGTGTGAAGCGATTCGAGGGTGGGAACTTTGGTGGGAAATTGCCTTCATGCTCAGCTTACTCCCTCGGCTGAGAGGCCAATTTGGTAATGCACCGAATAAAGTCGAGTGTGTCAGTCTCAAAAACCCTCCCCCCACCCATATCTCCGAGGCTGGACACCACCAGGACTGGACGTGCTGTGGATTTTGGTGAGTACCATACACATTTACTTGAAACGGTCCACAATTTATTCATTTAAACTTTATTTAAATACTTTCTCAATTTATTCAGTTATTATGCTTTTAGTATTTACTTACAGTATTCTGTATTTCAACATTTACAGTCTTTACTTAGTTGAGCTCGTTAGGACCGGAAATTTCCACCGAGGAACACATCTTCAATTTAAGCGTTTATGCCGATGGGAAAATAGTTTTAATTTACGTTTTTAAAAATTCTTTTCAGCTTTTGGAATGTATCCGGCGAAATCAAGACGTCTGTATTCCAATTTACAAACAATAGCTCGTAGTATTTGCTCAACTTGGGGTTTTCATACGCAAATGTTTGTATGCCTGAAACTTTGACTGCATCAGCATACTAAATATAATAGCCGAACCCCGTCACAAACGGATTCCGTTCCATGAGCCAATATGACAACCAGTGGCGGCTCTTGTAAGAGCCGGATCCAAATCGGATGTACTCCATGGCCTTACCTAATGAGGCCTACAAAAGTCCTTGTACACGACATTTTTGGTGTACACTACTCCTTGTGAAGAAGTCCCTGATTTGTGCACGTGTCTACTTTGACGTACAAACACGTGTCAAAACTTCTCAGGTCCAGTACGAGAAAACGTGACACGACCGCTAGGAGGAGCACAAAATTGGTCCTTCAGTATTAATATATAGATACAATTTTCTTGTTACATTTTTTTGTCAAATTCACATTCTGAGGTAGTCAGCATGTGCAGAAGAGGTTTTACATTGCAGGACGCTATTTTTCGAGGAGTGAATTACACTCTCAGCGGTGACGGTCTGTCGACGA
The DNA here is from genome assembly GCA_035128595.1 of Eptatretus atami. NCBI lineage: Eukaryota > Metazoa > Chordata > Myxini > Myxiniformes > Myxinidae > Eptatretus > Eptatretus atami. The sequence goes on along the minus strand of CM068959.1, from coordinate 46,010,957 downwards.
CAGATGTAATGACGTCAGCGAATGACCGATGATGTCATGACGTCCTTACGCTCTCAGCGGTGACGTCACCGTCGCCATGTAACGAATGTAAAACGAAAAGTCTTATTCTGCTTCAGAGTTGAAATTTGACTATTGCCATATTGCGATGCCTTCTTACAGGTACGAAGTTTCTTTCAGTCAGGTCACAGTACCGAGAAAAACGTGATGCAACCGCTAGGAGAGCACAAAATTGGTCCTCAGTATTAATTATAGATATATATATATAGCCTGGTGTGGCGTCGTGGTTAGGGTGGCTGGCTTGGGATCCTCGGACCTGAGTTTGATTCCCGTTTCCCTTGAATTAACACCAGGGGGTTGACTCAGCCCGTCATCCTTCCGAGGTCGGCGAAATGAGTACCAGTGTACTGGCCCGGTGTATGCCCCGGTAGAATAGGTGTACATATCCTGTGTGTCGAAAGAGGTGACCAGGGTTGCCGTCAGGAAGGGCATCCGGCATAAAACATTGCCTCAAGAATGAACCATGATTGCAAGGAGCCGCAAAAAGCTAACCGCCTGCTCAGTAAGGGAAAAATGCTGTAAAAAGCTGATATATAATATATATATATAATATAAAACACTCAACACACACACACACACACACACCACACACACACACACACACACACACACACACACACACACACACAACCACACACACAACACCACAACACACCAGATTCCTTTGTTACATACCATGTCAAGTCACAGCTTTAATGACTGCTTTTGACTTTGGCTCTGAATAAACTCAGGTTTGGAGTTCACCAGCCTGTCGGTGCAGCTCGAAGAAGTCAAGAGCCTTGGGTCTTGTGTCAAATAATAACTACAAGATGCTTTAAACCCCATGGAAAAAAAAAAAACTCAAT
>CM068959.1:45985322-45992822 GCA_035128595.1 Eptatretus atami | reverse complement strand
ACTTGCGCTTCAAGAATTTCAGCCAGCAGTGACTTCAAATTTTTTAAATTTTTTTTTCTTTCAAATTTTTCAAAATTTGGATTTTCAATGGCCATGGGCAGATTTGATCATAAAGCCCTGCAAAACAGAAATGCCATATTTGATGCTTGTTTCATAATTTGCACGATTTTCTACTATCTACTACACTATAAGGGATCACCACATGGACCAAGCTGCGAAGTTGTTTTTTTTTTTTTTTAACAAGGAAATGTTTGCACAGGAGGAGGCCATTCGGCCCATCATGCCTGTGCCACACCACTACCAGATTTAATAAATCCGTTGATACCCCCACCCTTCATGTGCAGCCTTTTGGCTGCTGCACTGGTACTCATTTTGCCGACCTCAGAAGGATGACAGGCTGAGTCAACCGCACCTGGTGTTAATTCAGCAGCCAACGGGGCTTGAACTCAGGACCCTAGGATCCCAAGCCACCACCCTAACCGCTAAGCCAACACCAGGTTTTCTCCGTTTTCTTGTTACCTCCGCCACCAAAGGTGAACGGAGGTTGTGTTTTCACCTGCTGTTTCTCTGTCTGTCTGTCTGTTATGGGAGAGTCAATTATGAAAGATTCGTGATGAATGTTCGGAGAACTAAGTTTCATCGTGTTATATTATATAGATCAGTGAGACCTGCTGATCAAAATAAGCTGGGGTGACCCTTTTGAAAATGTGAGCCTGGCCAACAGAGCGTCTTTTTCAAAATGGCTTCCAGCATCACACAACATCTTGCTTATTGCTAATCATCTAAAGCAATATACAAGCTTTTGTTGCTTCAAACTTGGTAGTAAGTTAGGAATCGACATTTGGCACCATGCAGAGTAATAAAATATGTCCAATTATATTTTTACTAGCAAATGTCACCCATCACTTCACTGATGGGAATACTGAGAGGGGGAAGGAGAATGGGGAGAGGGATAGGGGTGGAGGAGAGGGAGAAGGGTGTAGAAAGAGAGGAGGTGGAGTGAGGAGGTAGAGCGGGAAAGAGAGGAGGGAGTGGGGCGAGGAGGGGTGGGTGAGGGGAAGGCAGCGAGAGGTGAGAGGAAAGGAAGGCAGTCGTCTGGTGGAGTGTTAATTCCGATTCATGTCTTATCAAAATGCTTCTGCATGGATTAACAGTGAAGATGGAAACAAAATAATGTCTGAAATCCACTTTGTACCGGTCATGCTATAAATTCCGCCCATAGACAAACACCACCTAGACATGTCTGGAGCCGAGCTCTCCGGAGACAAACACTGCTTCAACACGTCTGGAGACAAACTCACATCCAGCCACATCCGGAGACAAACTCCCATCCAGACATAAACACTACCTGAATGTGTCCGGAGACAAACACCGCCCGGACGTGTCCAGAGCCAAGCTGTCCAGAGACAAACCCTGCCCAGAGACGTCCGGAGACAAACTCCCATCTGGACATAAACACTGCCTGGACATGTTCGGAGACAAACACCACCCAGACGCGTCCGGAGACAAACACTGCCCGGACATAACTACCATCCAGATAAATATGGAGATAAGCACGCCCAGACATAACCACCGTCTGGATACGTCCAGAGAGAGAGAGAGAGAGAGGTGTGGGAGGAGGGTGCTACACTGTATTGGGAGGGGATAGAGCAAGGATGGGACAAAAAAGAGAGAGAGGGTGGGTATAGGGGAGTTTGTGGGTTTCAGGAGGTGAGGAGGGAGTTCTCCATCTCCTATTTTTTGGTAAAGGATCGTGATTCATGAACCAAACTGTGAAGTTTTGTTCTCATAACCTTGTTCCCACTGCTCTTTTCAAAATCTTCACTGAACCTCTGACAGCCTCCTCTTGTAGCTCATTTGTGGTGATGTTCCCCAGAATGATTTTTAAGTGCTCAGTAAGGATTTTCTTCATCATTCCTGTGGCTCCAACTATCACTGGTACAATTTCAGTTTTCTTCAATTTCCACATCCTCTTGACCTCATTTTGTCGATCCTAGTATTTGGTAATTTTCCTAATTTCTCTAGCATTTAGTCCGAGGTCATTGGGAGCCGAGACCTCGATCAACAATGCCATTTTTTCCTTTTTGTGTTTGAGCACCATGTCCGGACGTAATGCATTGTTTGTGATGTCCACACATGATGGGATCATCTTGTCACACATGAGCATTATATGTTCATTTTCGAGGATCGGCTCTGGTTTGTGTTTCCATGATTGTTCTGGGACCGGGATGTTGAAATGTTTACAGATATGCCAGTGAATTACTCTGCAGACATTATCATGTCTTTCTGTGTACAGCTTTTATGCCATGAGTTTTTTACACCCCGAAAGGAGGTGGTGGCTCGTACTTTCTGTTTCTTCCCGCCAAAACCTGCATTTGTCCGATTGACTCCATCCCACCATTTTCTTTAAAGCAAGAGTGTAATGTCCTTGGTCTTGGGCATTAATGATAAATCATTCATAAAAATTAATTAATCAAAATTAATTTGACCGCTTCTTAGCAATTGATTCATGAATCTTTCTCCTTTGCCACTAAACCCCCAAGCTTCATGCGCAGAATACGCTTTGCAATGAATGATGATTTCCTTCTCCTCTAAGCTCCAGCTCTGGTCATTTAATCTTCTACGATTCATCTGGAGCTATTATTCGTCTTCCCATGTATGTGCATGTTTTATTATTATTGGATTCGTCTTCCCGTTTGTGTCCCGTCTTCCCATATTATACCCCACGTAACCACGTGACTTCCTGTACCGACTCTTCTTCCTCCTTCCTCTTTTGCCAATCTACCATCCTCCTTCAACTTTTTCTGACCAACATTCACCATACACCTTCAAAAAAAATTTCTTCAACCTTTCCTTTACCTAATCTTACCTAATCTTAATCAAAAATAAATAAATAAATACATCAAAAATGGTCTCTTAAAATGTTTCAACTTCCTCTTGCACATGTGTGGTTCTCTGTATTGTATCATAATTCACTACTCTTCTTGTTCTTTGAACGACTGTTTTCAGTTCGACCTTTCCTTCATCCCATGTCTGAAACATCCAACTGTTACAACGTTTCTTTTCTCCATTCTCTTAATTCTCCTTCATTGCATCCCTCATGTAATGTCTTTAATCACATCTCTGACTTTAAAAAATTTAAATCCCAGTTTGCAATGCATGTCGTGTTCAATTACTCGCCATTTTTTTCCAACTTCAGTGCCAATTCACCCCACCTCCTTAAATCTACCTCCTCCTCACCCCTCGCCTGTTATCCCCCCTCCTCTACCCCTTCCATCTTGCCCCTCATCCTCCCTCTGCTCTTGGCACCTCTTCACTATCTTCTGCTTCAGTATCAGCTCCTCCTCTGGTGTCCCAAAGTGTGTGGTGTTCTAACATCTGTGGGCTCTATTATAACGTAACAGATATCTCACTCTCAATCAGAACACTCCTCAACATCTTAAGCATGCTCTTTCTTTCTCTCACACCTCCCCTCTTCCAACCCTCAAATCTGTACCTCCTCCTGCCCACTCCCTTCTTCACCATTCCACTACCAAGTCTCATCCCTGCCTCTCCCCACATTTCCCATCACCCTCCTGACCTTGGCTGTGCCTGCTCTCATCGTCTCCCTCCCTCTTAAAGCTTCCCTCTCACCTTTCTCAAAAATCCCTCCTCACCCTCTTGCCTCCAGTCTCCCCACTCACTCCCCCTTCTAACCCCCCCCCCCGCCTCACATCCAGAAAGCTGCCTCCTCCCCTGCCCTTGTCTCTCCATCTCATCTCTCTGTCTTTGTCTCTCTCTCTCTCTCTCTGTCTCTCTCTGTCTCTCTCCCTGTCTCCTCTCTCTCTGTCTCTGTCTCTCTGTCTCTCACTGTCTCTCTCCCTGTCTTCTCTCTCTCTCTCTCTTTTGTGTCTCTCTCTCTCTTCTCTCTCTTCTCTTCTCTCTCCTCTCTCTTCTCCCCCGCCCCGACGCAGCTGATCATTCGCACGTGCGTGCAATCACGAGCGCGGTTTTCTCGGCGTCTCTTGGTGGTGCGTAGCATGTTCGTTGCTATTTCTCGCTCTTTTCTAAAACCTTTCGGTTTTTCTATATCGCTTCTTGTATTGTCCCATCTCCTGAGCAAGAGAGAGAGAGGAGAGAGAAGAGAGAAGAGAGAGAGAGATTGATAGGAGAGACGAGAGAGAGAGAGAGAGAGAGAGAGAAGAGAGAGAGAGAGAGAGAGAGAGAGACGGAGCCCACCAGTCCGGTGTTGGAGGTTATCAACCGTTAGTCTGGTGAGGCCGCCGCAGATGGTTTTTTCCTTACTGTGGTTGTGTTTGTTGATAATTTTTGGTGTTTAAAAGATGCTATTTTCGCGGAGCTCTGTTAACGAGTATCCCTTTGTGTGTTGAACATGGGGCGCGAACGTTTCCGCATCGCAAATTACGAGGCGTTAACCCGTAAACACGGACTTCTCCACTCCTCCTCGTGAAGTGAAAATTGAAAATGTTCTCTTAGCGATTGGAAACATAATCGGGTTCACATCACATCCGTGCAGCCTCTCGCATGGACAAAAACTCGTCATATTTGTCTCAGATGTGCACCATGGTGAATTTCTGTTGTGGAACGAGGTCTCTTCGTCGAGCCGACCTCTACCTCACTTATCCTCGTTACAAACGTCGACGACAAAAATCAATATCACCAATGTCCGCCGTTCATCAAGAACGAGGAGTTATGTGCTCAGTGAGAAGGTTCGGTGCAGTAGTATCAAAAATTACCATGTGCCGCTATACTCGAGCAGTGGAAAGTTTAAGCACGTAATGACATTCAAAAGAGTTGTGTACATGATACTGCCTGAAAATGTGAAACAGTTTAAATGTGGTTTTTAGTGCGAAAATTGACCACCATGTTATAAAATGTACGCCTCCACGGACATAATGACGTGCCAATATCTGCGCGGCTACGGGCACGTGAAAAATTCCGTCCCAACGTGGCTACGTCATCAGAAAGGCAACAACAGGAGATAAGAGATCCTCCTCCCCCACCTTACTGTAGAACGAAGAAACGATCGATCCCTCCCGCCCCCCCCCCCCCCCTCCTGCTGGTGGGCAGGAAGAGAATGGACCCCTCTCCCTATCTTCTGGGGAACGAGAGTGGTAGACCCCTCCCCCGACTATATGGCGGGAAAAAAGACCCCTCCCCCCCACCTATGGTTGCATGCGAAGAAGACCCCTCCCCCCCAACCTATGGGGGAAGGGAGAAGAAGACTTCATTTCCCCACTACAGTACAGGACAGTACAGATGAAAACATGGAGGTTTCATAACAGTTGCCCCGGAAAAAGGTCAAAAACGTTCATGTTCAGGACGTGACTGAGGAAAAGAAAATGCATAATAAAATCCAGCTGTGTCGGTCTCATCAGACCTTCAAGATGAGTCAACATAAGACAATCTTGTGGTACCGGAAAGCACACGAGGACCGGTGCTAACAGTGAGTAACCCGTTTGCACACTCGCTGATATCGACATAGACAGTGAGGTTCGTACAACTCAAGATGACATGAGTGGATGTATTGACAGGCAGATTCTCTCCAATCAGTTTTCAGAGGAGCATGCCAATAAGAAAGAATCAGATAAGATGGGACCCCCTTGGAGGAAACTGTTAATCCGTCCAAGGCTGAACAGATCAAGGGGGAATCTTCATGGAAAAGATGCTGAGAGAGATGCACATGTAAAATGTAGAGTCAGAAGTGTCTATAAATAATACAGATCTCTTGACCTCATTGATATCGATGGGTTTGAATTAAAATAATGAACAAGTAGAGACCAACAAAGATGAAGAGTTAGCCCTAACAAAACCTCTTCCCCCCATCAGTCAGCACTTCATGTTCTCAAAATTGCGAAGATGGGGGTATACCATGAGGTTTCCCAAGAAGATGTCATTCCGTTCCTTGATGAAACTTTAGGAAAGACATGTTAAAATAAGGATTTTCCCAGATTTCATGCTTTTCTTAAAACTGCAAAGGATATGGTCCATGAACCCCAAAAAATGTCAGAACCCAATTCAACGGTTAAAGACGTGCACCACTTAGGCTGGAAGGAACTCCTCGAGTAAAAGAAAACGTTGAATAACGAACAGTATGGAGATGAAGTACATCTTTTAAAACATCAATGGATGGCCGCAGCTGTGTGCGTCGCCTGCAGTGTTTCAACTTTTTGAGAACGGAAAAATTGATGTTTAATGCTACAAGAAACACATGCCAATCATCCTCTAGGCTGATGGCGCAGAATATTTAAAGGTTGCCACCTTTTCTCTAGTGCTCTGGAAGAGGTTAAAGCAGGTGTGGCAGTAGTCTTGCATCCTAGACTCCAACCCTTAGAGATTGTTTTATAGAAGGTTTGTAAGGGGTTTTGATTTCTGTTGACTTTATTAGCAGTAATCAAAATATCAGTATAATTAATGTATACTGCCCAGTGCTAGCTCTGAAAGAACTTCCTTCCTTTACAAGTTGTCAGATTTTCTAAGTTCTATTGACTTTACTAGATTAGTATGCATGGGAGGAGATTACAATTACCCTCAACCCTGGGCTTACAGAAACACTCCTGAACCTCCCCCCCCCCAGTGCAAGACCATTGGCACAGCTTATACTGAAATATAAAACTTGTAGATATTTGGGATCACAGAACCCTAACACCCGGCAATACACATTGGGTCTGTTCTTCAAAAAATCAAATCACCATGGGCCCTAGACAGACTGTATGTGAAACCAAGGAATGGTAAATCTCGCTAAGAGAACATGTATAATCCGTCGGGGTTCTCCGACCATTCACATGGTTGTAATGGTTTGTGCACTACCGTTCACTCTTGTAGAAGTGATTACTGGACTTTTTATGTCAACTTTTACAAGACTACTTTTAAAGATGCTTTTCGATTAGTATGGGGAAAATTAGAAATGGAAAACATTCATATTTAAACATTAGACAATGGTGGGACTGCACAAAATCCCAAATTCCGTGTTTTTTTGTCAGCAATATTGCTTGTACACTACTAGTAATGCATCTTGTTTGATATCTGTGTTAAAATCTGAAATACTTGACCATGAACAAAAAGCTGAACATCTGTTAAAAATGACCAGCAATTGACAGAAAAAAAGACCCTACTGCCGAACTGGTGAAAGAGCGTGCAGCCGGAGCACTTGTCCACCTCAGGATGAGCAAATACGGCTGGACATACCAAACAAGATTTCTTTCAACTTGGAGAAGGCTACCAAAACTTCCCCAACAGATCCATCAGTCCTCGCTCTCCTAAGGTGTTCTCCTGACTCCCAGGTGATATAAGAACTCACTGCAAAAACTTCTACTCAAAACTTTTTTCACCTAAATGATAGATAAGACTGTGGCAAAAGAATGATTGACTTCTTCCATCCCTTTCAGAAGAGCAGCGACACTTCTCGAGGGCGACATCTCTCTTGAGGAACTGCGTTGCGGCTAAAACAAATTGAGGATGGAAAAGCCCCTGGACTGGATGGTATCTCTCTCTTTTGGG
>CM068959.1:45940264-45962732 GCA_035128595.1 Eptatretus atami | reverse complement strand
AATGTGTAAGGTTAATGAGAATGAATTAGAAATGTGTGTATAATTTCCTTCTCTGTATTGTATGTCTTTTTGACTACGATACAGTGTTCTTTTTTCCTTTGTGTTTTGTTTTGATTGATGGATTTCTCGAAGTCGAGATTTCTCGAAATGTATTATTTAAAATGTTTTTTTTTTTTTACAATTGCAGCATCCGTTTGTATAAACTCTCTTGTTGTTAATGCTCATTGATTACTTTAAAATGAATTGTTTTCTTCTTTTTTTTCCATTCTTGTAGATTATCCTTTCCTTTGTTGTGTGGGTTTATTGAAAAACTTGTATTGAATTTTTAAAAATCTTTTATATACACTCTTTTGTAATAAAAGGGCACATAAAGTCAAAGTCTCTCTGTCTCTCTCTGTCTCTCTGTCTCTCTGTCTCTCTGTCTCTCTGTCTCTCTCTCTGCTCTCTCTCTCTCTCTCTCTCTCTCTCTCTCTCTCTCTCTCTCTCTCTCTCTCTCTCTCTCTCTCGCCCCCTACTGGCTGTTGGTACGTTGTTGTGTACTGTCATGGCCGCTCCTTGCTTCGTGTCGTGAGTACCCCTCCTCTGCTGTGCTGTTTGGTGTTTCCACTTTCCCCATTTTTCGTTTCCCATGTGTTCGTTTTCTACTTGTGGACTTTTCCCGTGTTTTTTTTCCTTCCTGTCTGGAGAAGAGAGAGAGAGAGAGCCCACGGTCTCTGTCGGAAAATATAGGCGAATGCCTGGCATGGCCGCCGGGGGAGGTTTTTCTCGTTCACTGCGACCGTGTTCTTTGTTAATTCTCAACTTTAATCGTTGATTTCTTGGTGTTTTGTGAAAACGCCTTATTTCTCTCGATAAAATTTACTAACTTGTTTTCTTGAGTTAGAATGGCGGGTGAACGTTTCGTGTCGAGATGTTCGAGTCACTAACTCGTAAACACGCTGTTTTTTGCTTCCCTCCAGTGAGGTGGAACTTAACGATGTGCTTTCCGCCATGGTAACATCGTTGGTTTACATAATATTCGTGCTGCTTCTCGCATGAATAAGAAGTTTGTGGTGTTTGTGTCGGAGAACACGTGGCCGCCACGGTGGTTGAGCATGGCCTGTTCATCAAACCGAACACTTCCCTCTCTGTGTTAGCTTTACAGGCCCCAACAGTTAAAGTTAATATTAATAATATTCTACCTTTATAAGGAACCAGGACTTGTGTAACCAGTTAACAAGTTCGGTAAGGTTGTGTCGAGGATCTCAATGGTGCCGATGCGTCATGTTAGCGATAAATTTAAACACGTCATGTCCTTTAAAAGAGTGGTTTATATGATACTACCTGAAAATGGAAAAACACTGCATGTTGTACTCAGTGTAAAAATCGACGGGTTTGAATAAAAATGTTTGCCTCCTCAGAGGTTATGACGTGTTTTGGGTGTAAGAGTGTTTGTCCCAATGCGGTTACACCGCAGAAGAAGTGAAGGTGCGGTGAGGAACGATTTTCCTCACCACAAACTAATGGGGAGAAGGTGAATCGGGAGCCTAGCCCCGCCCCACCGGCTGAGGTGTACAACGAATTGGACTCGTCCACCCGACCGGCGTTGGAGAGAGGGGGTGTAATCGTGACGTAATTAATCCACCCCACCAAATGAGGAAGTGAAAGTGGTTGCTTCCTCTCCTTTACCATCCACTGTACAGGACAGTGTGGACGATATGGAGGTATCTGATGGATACCAGGAAAAAGGCCAAAAACGTCAAATGTTGATGCCTTTGATGCTAAGGAGCAGAATAAGGTCCAGATCGTGTCAGGCTCGGTGGACCTCCAAGGGACGTCTCACATTGGAAACCCCTTGGGGTACCGAGTCGTGTGCGGATGTGGAAACTCGCTTGTTCCACTGGCGACTCTGAGCAGGACACAGAGAACAGTGAAGTTTCTCAGGATGTTTTAAGTGTTTGTCCTGTTAGCCAAACCTGTTCAGACGAGTTACAGCTATGTCTGACAGTGATGGAGAAATAGATAAAGGGGAAAATCCCTGTGAGTTAAATGTCAACCCCTCCCTCACAGATGATGATGTTAGGGATGTGGAGGGGAAGGACATGGACAAGGCAAATTCGGAGGGTCCGAAACAGAGCAGAACTTTCTGTTGAGCCCAAAGTAAGTGTTCCGCAAGTAATAGGAGAGGCCATAGATGAAGTACTTGATTCAGATGAAACCTTCTACCCCACATTTTAGTGCTTTAAGCTCTCAGAGGATGAAGGGGGAAACGACACAACCTTAGTGTCTCAAGAAAATGTGATTAAATTCCTGGATGATACATTCAGGAAAAGATAGTAAAAATCAAAGATTACTTCCCGAATTTACACGATTTCATTAAAACTGCAAGGAGTATGATTCGTGATCCTTATCAGTTTTAACATGTAGATCCTCAATTCCAAAGGTTAAGGAAATGTGTTACTCGGGCTGGTAAAGAGCTTCAAGAATACTAACAGAATGGAGATAAAAGTAGCATCCGTAACATCAATGGAGGCCGCAGTTGTGTGCGTCGTCTCCAGGTATTTCAGCTCTTCCAAAATGAAAAAAATTGATGTGCTAATGCTACAGGAGATGCATGCAAATCAGTCTTCTGAGGATGAGTGGTGTAAAATCTTTAAAGGTTGTCTTTTTTTTTTCTCGAGTGTGCTTGTTGAGGCCAAGGCTGGTGTGGCAATAGTGTTGCATCCTCGACTCCAGCCTTCGGAGATAACTTGTAAGGAAATTTGCAAAGGTTACTTACTGTCTGTGCAATTTGTCAGTCGTAACCTAAAGATTTGCATGACAAATGTTTACTGTCCTAGTGCTAACTCTGAAAGAGGTGCCTTTCTGTACAAGTTGGCAGAGTTTGTAAGCACCATTGACTTAACCATGTTGTTGTCCGTCAGGGCCGTGCGCTATCAGGCATGCTCTACAATCTATCCGTTGAACCTTTATTAGTTTACTTCGGAACTCTGTGTTAGGAGTCTCTCTTTCACAAAACTCCAAAGTCGTTGTTTCAGCTTATGCTGATGATATGTGTGTGTATTGCAAATCAAAAAGATGTTTCTGAGGTCTTCGTTGCCTTACCCAGTTTGAGCTTGCTTCTACTGCAAGGGTAAATTGGAAAAAAAGTGTATCTTTTTGGGTGGACGTCAGATCGCCTTCCTCGTCCCTGCCTGTTTTACCAGGAGGAATACAGTGGAGTAGTGAGGGGTTTAAATATTTAGTGATTAAAGATCTCAGTGATCTAGAAAACACTTTGAAACTTAGTTCCCTGAACATTGGTCACGAGTCCTTCATAATTACCTCCACCGCCGAAGGTGAAGGAGGTTATGTTTTCACCCCTTTCTGTCTGTCTGTTTGTGTGCATGATATCTCAAAAAGTTGTGGATGGATTCAGACAAAACTTGGTGGACATGCTGGGTGTGTGACAAGGAAGAATTGATTAAATTTTTGTGAAGTTCCAAATCCGGATCCAGATGTGATAATTTTTTAAAGTGATTCTTCACCTTTGAGAGATAGGGCTAAACTGAGAGATAACAGGATACCTCAAAAAGTTGTGGATGGATTCGGACGAAACTTGGTGGACAGGTTGGGTGTGTGGCAAAAACGAATTGATTCGATTTTGGTGAAGATCCGAATCCTTTTCCGGATACAAGAATTATTTAATTGTCAATTTGATTCTTCACCATTGAGAGGGTCAAAAACTATACATAGCATGATATTTGAAAAATGTATTGGGCCGGATATGTTCTTGTGGATCAGGCATTGAGTGGCGGAGGTATGCGCTCCACGAATGCCCTTCCAGTTGACTCTGCAATAACAAACAGACAGGGCCATGAACCGCTTTGAGTTCTTGGTAAAATTCCCGAACATTTTTATTGTTTGCCTCCTCCTGCAGACATTTGACCCATTCAATCCACCATGTGTCCTTCATCCATTCGATCCTAGCCTGGGCAACTGATTTTACCTGCCAATAGCATTCCTTCTTGGCCTGGCAGTCTTTGTCGTTCACCCATTCTAGATGTTTGCTGTGTAGATGAGACAGGATAGAATGGATTTCTGGGTCATTATCGTCAAACCAATCTTTGTGCCGGCATCTTTTCTCGCCAAGTGTAATCAGAGCTGCTTTCTGTGTTGCTTCCTTCAGCTTCTGCCATTGTATGTCAATGTCAGCAGGTGAATCACACTAATTGGCTAATGATTCGAGCTCTACATTCATGTTTTGTTGCAGTAGTGCCATGTTTACATCAGCCTTCAGTTTGGCCACGTCCAGGTGTGGTGCTTTTGACGACAACTTCGCACGAACTCTCGGGGGCATGGTGACTGCAGTAATGATCTTGACCAGCTGATGACCACACCAGGCTTTTGAGCTACGAACTGTTTGCACGAGGTGGATGTCTGCTCAATCCCTTTGCTGCGCAATGGCATACTCAAGCATATGGCAGGGCTTGGATCTGGGGTGCATCCACGACGTTTTGAGGCTAGTTTTCTGTTGGAAGATGGTGTTCTTGATAACCAGTTCATGTGCAGCACACAGACTCGGGAGAAGCGTTCCATTGAAGTTTTGCTTCCCAACACCATGATGACCTACAACATGGTCCCATGCAGTGAAATCACGGCCAACCCTAGCATTGACGTCAAAAAGGAGAAGCAGTTTGTCTCTTGAGGGAACCACTGCTATTGTCCGCAATTATAATCAATCATAGAACTCCTCCTTTGTATCCTCTGAATAGGTCATCATTTGGACATTGGCACTGATGACAGTGGCATGGTGCCCATTTTAGAACTTAATGCGCAGTCATCAATTTTTTGTTTATCTCCTTCAGAAGGCACACCAGATGTTGCATACGTGATGTCTGGACTGCAAAGCCAACTCCTGCCTGGCATGGCTGCAATTCTGGCTTCCCAATCCAATAGAATGTGTAGCCGGCTCCAACCTTCGTAAGCTGCGATTCGTCAGCAAGACGCATTTCACTGAGTGCCACAAGGTCAACATCATGTTGGCTCAAAAAGTGGGCAACAATGGCGGTTTTTATACTGCACGCACGCACGCACGCACGCACGCACGCACACACACACACACACCACACCACACACACACACACACACACACACACACACACACACACACACACATCTCTTTGACAGAAACAGATAGAAAGGGTCATTGCAATAGGCTCACATCCCCTTTGTGGCGAGACAAATTCTCCTAAATGCTCATTGTTCACATCCTTGGCTTACTGCCGCATTGCACTGGTATGTTTATGACTATTCCTTCTAGTTTTTTATTCCAAACTAAATTTGTTCCAATTTCTGCTGTTTTATACACATCCTCATTGTATGATGCTGTGAGAGTGTCCTTCATCCACATTGTTATTCCTTTCCCCCTTTGATTCGCCCTTCCCATGTATTGTAGTAACCAAAATTTGCTGACTATCCCCTGTCAAACTGTCTTTTACTAACAGCAACCATTTCAGACTCCTCCACACTCATCAATGGTGGATTACATCAGAGATGTCAACAAGTCACTTTGGTCAAGTCTCAAGCAAATCTCACATTTTTGAGGGCACGTCTCAAGTCACGTCTTATGTCACCATAGTATGACTTCAACTTGTGTCAAGTCCCACATTTACTTATAAACCTTGTAGTACAAGCTATCAAGTAATTAATACACACGACTTCATTTATTGCAATGTAGGTTCTGAAAAGGTGTTTAATTCAAGTTTTTATTTGTCAACTTATTACAGTGGCCTTTTTTTGCTTTGTTCTCAGCAAAAAATAGATTTACGTTGAATTTACTTCTCGTACTGTATCTAGTGTACCTTTCTTGAACATATGTACATGAGACTAGTCAGTAACCTCAGTTTATCTTTAAATAGTTTACACATCGAACCAAAGCATTCAATGTGGAACGGGAGAGGAGATTTTAATAATTTACTTGTATATTTATTATGTACGTTAAAATGAAACGTATAATCAGGAAGGAAGGTGGGGAATCAGGAAGGGGGTGGGATGCTTGGGAATCAGGAAGGGGGTGGGACACTGTTGAATCAGAAAGAGGGCAGGACACTGGAGAAAATGAAATGTCTTCACTTGTTATATAATTTACAATTATTGATGAAGTCATGATATAAAAATTACAATTATTGGCAAAGTTGTGATATAATTTACAAACAATTATTGAAGTCGTGACATAATTTACAAATTATTGGTGAAGTTGTGATATAATTTCCAATTATTGATGAAGTTGTGATATAATTTCCAATTATTGATGAAGTTGTGATATAATTTACAATTATTGACGAAGTTATGATATAATTTATAATTATTGGTGAATTTTAAATAATCCAAGTCAAATGCCATTTAAATCATCACAAAATCATTTTGTCGGGTCAGGACGTACATGGGGACAACTTTCCCCGATTCGACACGGATGTTGATGACATGATTGGAATAAAGTTATGCTACCTACGCTAGGAAGATTGGTGCTTGCCACTTAGACATGATGTGCTCTGTGCTGTCTGGAGAGTGGATACTCCCTTTAACCTCAGTGGTGAACGGTATGAGATCCGGCAGATGTGAGTGCTGGCGCCTTGCACATGTACAGTATACATGTACAAAGTATATGTCGTCATTGACCGAACCGCGCACGCTGATGACTGAAAATAATTTACCATTTATTTTAAACCCAGTTTTAATTCAATGTTTATTCAAGAATTATTTTCTGAAAATTGTTAATGTCAATATATACTCGTCACATGTAAGTTGTAAGAAAGTCACAAGTCCCCAGATACCAAGTCTCAAGTCCGAGTCTCAAGTCAAATTCGTCAAGTCCATGTCAAGTCACAAAAATTGCGACCCAAGTCTGAGTTGCCAACTCAAGTCTCTAACTCTGAATTAAATAGGTAGAGCTCGATAAGGTGACTGCCAGATCACAGAAGCATAGCAGTGACATGCTAGTGACTTCAATCCTCACTAAGCTTGGCAAAATATACATCAATGATAAATGAAACAATGAGATCACAAATTATTAAAGAAATTACATTCCACCACTCCCCTTGAAACATAGCAGTATGTTCATTGGATCCAGTCGCTTCTGCATGTAAAAATAAATAAAAAAAGAAGCACTTACTCGAGGGTTTTTTTTATTTTGTGTTTATGTCAAGAGCAGAAGCCTTATTGACATATAAACATTTCAAGGTGTTTTTTAAATTTCAATCCATTTATCACTAAAATTGAATGTAGAAAAGCAGCTAAACAGTGGAGCTCTATTTATTACATTTTTGTGCAATTTATTGATTCCATTTTATTGATTACATTTTACATTTTGTGCAATTTATTGATTACATTTTATTGATTACATTTTACATTTTGTGCAATTTATTGATTACATTTTTGTGGACAATTTTTTTTTTAACATTCATCATGCTTTGGAGATGATAAGCATAAAATTGCAATGTTTTACCACTTTTCACCACCACCACCACCCCAAAAACTCCTTTCTTCCAGATAATATGGCACCTCTTTCCAGTCTTTTCATGCTTCCAGTTTCTCCTTCCACTTCTGTGATTGAGACTTTGTGGCTTTATTCATCGTGCTTGCCCTCATTCTTCCCCACATCCCTTATTTGTCCAAGTCTCCCTCTATTTTGTCCCTCAAACCTGCTGCTGGCGTGTCCCCCACCCCTCCTTCCACTCTCCTTTTTGTTCTTTTCACATCCTGATTCATTCTGTGTTCTAACTCCTCCACGAGCCTCAACACTGTATACAAAAAAAGAAACATCTTTCTCTGTATATAAATGTATCCCATGTGCTGCCAAACTTTGCAGCGAATCGACTGCTTACATTCCAATTGCGACTGTTAAAAATTTCACACACATGGCCTGAGATTGCAACTTATCAAAAAGAGCATTGGTCCAAAACAGACACTCTGAGTCTGCAATCACTTTGAATGATAGGCTGAGTTGTTTTGCAGCCTCCAAACTAAAAAAGACAACAATGTTCTGAAAAACTAACAACTACAAAAAACATTTGTTGAGTAAAATCGAATTTAAAACATTCTTTGAAAATTGCTTCACATTGTAAATACAGCACACGAGTATGTTTCAAACATGTTGTTCGTCTTTCGGCTGCTCCCGTTAGGGGTCGCCACAGCGGATCATCCGTTATGATCCGCATACTGATTTGGCATAGGTTTTACGCCGGATGCCCTTCCTGACGCAACCCTGGTCGCCTCTTACGACACAGGGATAAGGATTGGGTTTTGCCATGATTCCGGGCTGCCCTACACCCTCTCATAGGCCCAGCGCAGAGCTCCCGTCCTCAAGCGATCCTCCAACCCAAGCCTCCGAGTATCCGGATTACAGGCGCACGCCACTACGCCCGGTGAGTATGTTTCAATCATGTGTCAGGTTTATTCGAAAAAAGGAAATAGGAACAATAATATTTACATGTTACTGAACCAGTGGAACCTTCAGCACAGAATGCAGCACAATAACAAGCAAAGTATCCTCCCAAAAGTTATGGGACACAACCTTTCCTGTTGCAACAATTATAATGGAATTACATCGAGAAATGACAATTAACTGTAAGTGATTTGGATAATTTCAATCAATCCCGAGGAACATCATCATGGAGTCAAAGATTATAGACAACACAAACAATGACCATGAATCTGGCAGCTCATCAAAAATATCACCTCGGGACGAAAGAAAACTCTGTGACGAATATTTACACAAAACAGCCGGGACGCTTTACTTACATTAGAGTTCCATAATGTGATGAAATAGCTTGTGGAGCAATTGTGATGTGAAGCAAGCACCAATATAGTTCATCAAGCTCAGTATTTATGGAATTCCATGGAAGAACAACAGTACTTAAGATTTTTTATCAGTGCAACCTATGCATAGAATTGCATGACTTAGCTTAATCTAACTTCAGCACCTCATTTTGGTCTTGCACCCTCTGCCGTCTCTCAGCTCTGTCCCTCCTGGGTTTCTCCTCTTCTTGTTGAGCTCCCAAAATCCAGGCTCATTGCTCACCTTCACTTATTTGTTCTTCTTTTCTCTCACCTGTGGAACCAACTTCCCCAGTCTGTTCAGTCCCATTCTTCCCTTCAGGGCCTTAATACAGCTCTTCGTCACTTCCTCAGGTTATCCACATCTTTACTCATGATCTCTTCCACACCAAACAACCCCTTTCCCAAGCACTCCCTCTTCGCGAAGGACACCTGAGGGATCTTTAACCTCCGGACCTACTAACGTCGGTAAACAGGACACCCAGTTTAATGTCCGTCCGAGGGACGGCACAAACATTGATGATTCACCCAGTCTGTGAAACACCGGGATGACAGTTTATAGCTGGGTCGAGATTCAAACCCAGGCTAGACAGCTTAGAGGTGAGTGTGCGTATATTGAGATCTTCTTGTCAGCCCAAGTCTTGTCGTAACACACTGTTAAACAAACTGTAATCCGATGTTGTATTGATATGTTTAAAAAATATCTCGTTTGATATAATGCTCTTCTTCTGGTTGAATGTTAAGCTTTGCCTGCGTGCGGAGATTTTCAAACGCAACATGGGAAGTGGCTGCTGGAAACGGGAGCCAGCCAAACGTGCGGATGCACAAATGCATGGGCAGACACCACGGTTTGCATTATATAAGAGATAACGATTCAGTGCTGATCCCTGTGGTACCCCACTTCCTGAAACTTCCCATCCAGACATCTTCCCACTATCATTCTTTGCTTCCTATCATTAAGCTCGTTTTCAATCCAGTGAGCTATACTCTACCAGCCATTCTACAAGCCCAAACCTTAGCTAACAGCCTCATATATCGTACCTTATGAAATGCCTTCTAAAAGTCCTGATGTAACAACATCCACTGCACTTCCTTCATCCACCCAATCAGTTACTTTCCCTGGACTTCATGGAACTCCAATAAATACACTCAAACTAACTGCCTTTAATTAGTTTACATCAATCTAAATGGTTCCCCATGTGATCCTGAATTAACATTTTCCCCACAATATGAGACTTTCAAATTGATGTATGAATGCCAGAGGCCTTTTGTGCATGTCGTGTGTGTGTGTGCTCTTTCTATTTTTTAATTTTTTATTTTCAGTATTCTGCTCACCAGCACTTTTAACGTGCAATTGCTCGGACGAAATGTGTAATTCAAATAGTCTTTTTAACATAACGAGCAGACGAAGCCCGTGGTAAAAGTACCACAATGTTGTTACGGTTGTGGGGGTAGATGGAGGAATTTAGAGCAAAGTTAGGATTGCAGAGAGTTGCTTGGTCTTGGGCGTGTAGGTCTGTAGGAGACATCTTGATGTAAATGAAGTAGGGAAACTGTGAGCCTAAGTGTACTTGTCACCACATGGGAGGGGGGGGGGGGTGCTGTGTTAACCAGATCGGGATTAAGGGCAATTTCCCCCAGTATGTAATTTGGCAACTTCTTCCTGGACTTGGCACTCGCAGCAAGGCAATTCCTGAAGTGAGTGGCAAGTTCAGGAAAAAATGCTTCAGGAAGATCACTTCCTCATCCAGCACTCACAACTTGATTGTCCTTTTCTCTTCGGGAGAGAGTGCGTAAGCTCAAAGCCGAGTTGGACAGCGATCACAGCTTCTGGGAGCATGTGCAGGCGAACACACTAACCCTGCAAGCTGAATTGGATGGGCTGCGCCTGCAGCAAGCCGAAAAAGCACAACAAGGGCTCACGAGAGCTGAGAAGAAAGAGCGAGCAAGTAACCAATGTTATGGGAAGGTGAAAGAGAAACATGAAGAGTTGCACGAGGCCAAAACACATCTCAACTCATTCCAACTCTCATCGCAGGTGGCCGAGCAGACGAGCGTTATCAGCCCAGGGTCAGATTCTGGGAACGAATGAGAGAAATTTGGGTCTGCCGGATCCTGGAAGAGGATGCAGGCATCGATCCTGCTGCCTCTCACAAGAAAGCTCATGGACACAGTTCCTGTGGTTGACCTGGTTCTTTTACATCTCCTCAAAGAGAGTATACTTGAAGTCTACAAGTGCACCCAAACATTAGCCATGTTAATCTACAATATCTTGGAATAATAGGAAAATTTAAAAAAGAAAGTATGGAATCCAGGGAGATTGGAAGGGTGCGAAGAAACTTAGAAGGGGTGGATGACACTCTTGGACTCGACCAACCTGCGACGACCTGCACTCAGGGTAAATAAAGTGCCTTGATGCTTACTGTCCCAAGGGTTCAGTTTTGCTAGAAATTGGGACATGGGAAATTAGGAAGGGAGCGGGCGAGAGTGATGCAATGATCAGTAGATGGATTGGTTTGGAAACCAGAATTGTCTTCTAGTGTTGATGTCTGTTATGTGTAGAGAATTGGGTTGTGTTTTGAGAATAAATGTAAGCCTGGTGTTGGCTTAGTGGTTAGGGTGGTCATGAGAAGTGAAGTGGTTGGCATTCCTCTCCTTAACCCCACTGTACAGGGACAGTCGTGGGAGATATGGACCCCGGTTATCTTATGGATACCAGAGAAAAAGGCCAAAACGGGTAAATCGTTGATGCCTTTTGATGCGCAAGGAGCAGAAATAAGGTCCAGATCCGTGTCAGGCCCTCGGTGGGACTCCCAAGCAGGACCGTTCTCACATGAAAACCCCTTGATACTGCGGTACCGGGGTCGTGTGCGGATGTGGAAACCTCGCGTGTATCCACTGCGACTGCTGAGCGGGACACAGAAACAGTAGAAGTTTTCTGCAGGATGTTTTAAGTGTTTGTGCCGTTAGCCAAAACACTGTTCAGACGAGTCTCAACAGCTGATGTCTGACAGTGAGGAAATAGATAAAGGGGAATAGATTCCTGTGATTAAATGTCCCCTCCCTCACAGATGATGAACTGTATAGGGTTGGGAGGGGGTAAGACATGGACAAGGCACATTCCGGAGTCCCCGGAAACCAGGCATGAACTTTCTGTTGAGCCCAAAGTCTAATGTTGCCGCACGAGTAAATATGGATGAGGCCATTAGGCAGTGAAAGTACTTGATTCAGATGAAACCCCCTCTCTTCTTTTACCCCACATTTTATGTGCTTAGAGCTACTCAAAGGATCAAGGGGTGGAAACGACACAACCCTTAGATGTCTCAAAAAAGTTGATGATGTAAATCCTGAGGGAGATACATTCAGCGAAAAGATAAGTAAAAATCAAAGACTTACTCCTCCGAATTACACGATTTCAATTAAAAACTGCTAAGGAGTATATTCTTACTCACTTTATCGTTTTAACGATGTCAGAATTCCTCAATCAAAGGTAAGGAAATGTGTTACTCGCTGCTAAACGAGGCTTCAATAGAATGACTCTAATGCATGACATGGAGATAAAAGCTAGCATCCCTGAACATGCAATGAGGGCGCAGTTTGTGCGTTCGCTCATCCATGGTATATTCATTCAGCTCTTCCAAAAGTCGTAAAAAATATGATGCTGAAGCCTACAGAGAGTGCATGCAAATCAGTCTCTGCGGTTGAGGATTGTCCTAAAGAGACTGGTATACAAGATTCTGTTAGGCTTCGTTCCTTTTTTTTTTTTTCTCGATTGTGGCCCTTTGTTATGGCCAAGTAGAGCACTGGTTGTGGAATATAGTTTGCATCCTCGACTCCAGCCTTCGCATGATTAACTTGTAAGGAAATTTGAAATGATTTGCTCAATTATCGTCGTCTTACATGCACCTTCTGCCATGGTATGTCTCTACAATGCTAATGTACTGCATGTCATAATTCGTATACTGACTAAGTGCTACTCTGAAAGATTGGTGTGCCTTTCCATTCTATGATATCACAAGTTGGCAGGAGTCTTAGTAAGACACATTGACTTAAAACTCATGTTGTTGTCCGTCAGGGCCGTGGCGCTATCAGGCATGCCTCTACATTCTATCCGTTGAACCTTTATTAGTTTTACTTCGGAACTCTTGGTTAGGAGTCTCTCTTCAACAAAAACTCCAAAGTCGTTGTTTCAGCTTATGTTCTAATTATAATATGTGTTTTGCTATTGCAAATGCAAAAAGATGTTTCTGAGGTCTCTCGTTGCCTTACCCAGTTTGAGCTTGCTTCTACTGCAACGGTAAATTGGAAAAAAGAATGTATCTTTTTGGGTGGACGTCAGATCGCCTTCCTCGTCCCTGCCTGTTTTACCAGGAGAATACAGTGAGATAGATGATGAGGGTTTAAATATTTAGTGATTAAAGATCTCAGTGACATAGAAAACACTTTGAAACTTAGTTCCCTGAACATTGGTCACGAGTCCTTCATAATTACCTCCACCGCCGAAGTGAAGGAGTTATGTTTTCACCCCTTTCTGTCTGTCTGTTTGTGTGCATGATATCTCAAAAAGTTGTGGATGGATTCAGACAAAACTTGTGGACATGCTGGGTGTGTGACAAGGAAGAATTGATTAAATTTTTGTGAAGTTCAAATCCGGATCCAGATGTGATAATTTTTTAAATGATTCTTCACCTTTGAGAGATAGGCTAAACTGAGAGATAACAGGATACCTCAAAAAGTTGTGGATGGATTCGGACGAAACTTGGACAGTTGTGGTGTTGCAAAAACGAATTGATTCGATTTTGGTGAAGATCCGAATCCTTTTCCGGATACAAGATTATTTTAATTGTCAATTTGATTCTTCCCATTGAGAGGGTCAAAAACTATACATAGCATGATATTGAAAAATGTATTGGGCCGGATATGTTCTTGTGGATCAGGCATTGAGTGGCGAGTTGCGCTCCACGAATGCCCTTCCAGTTGACTCTGCAATAACAAACAGACAGGGCCATGAACCGCTTGAGTTCTTGGTAAAATTCCCGAACATTTTTATTGTTTTCCTCCTCCTGCAGACATTTGACCCATTCAATCCACCAGTGTCCTTCATCCATTCGATCCTAGCCTGGCAACTGATTTTACCTGCCAATAGCATTCCTTCTTGGCCTGGCAGTCTTTGTCGTTCACCCATTCTAGATGTTTGCTGTGTAGATGAGACAGGATAGAATGGATTTCTGGGTCATATCGTCAAACCAATCTTTGTGCCGGCATCTTTTCTCGCCAAGTGTAATCAGAGCTGCTTTCTGTGTTGCTTCCTTCAGCTTCTGCCATTGTATGTCAATGTCAGCAGGTGAATCACACTAATTGGCTAATTATTCGAGCTCTACATTCATGTTTGTTGCAGTAGTGCCATGTTTACATCAGCCTTCAGTTTGGCCACGTCCAGTGTGGTGCTTTTGACGACAACTTCGCACGAACTCTCGGGGGCATGTGACTGCAGTAATGATCTTGACCAGCTGATGACCACACCAGGTTTTGAGCTACAACTGTTTGCCAGAGGTGGATGTCTGCCCTATCCCTTTCTGCGCAATGGCATACTCAAGCATATGGCAGGGCTTGGATCTGGGGTGCATCCACGACGTTTTGAGGCTAGTTTTCTGTTGGAAGATGGTGTTTTGATAACCAGTTCATGTGCAGCACACAGACTCGGGAGAAGCGTTCCATTGAAGTTTGCTTCCCAACACCATGATGACCTACAACATGGTCCCATGCAGTGAAATCACGGCCAACCCTAGCATTGACGTCAAAAAGGAGAAGCAGTTTGTCTCTTGAGGGAACCACTGCTATTGTCCGCAATTATAATCAATCATAGAACTCCTCCTTGTATCCTCTGAATAGGTCATCATTTGGACATTGGCACTATGACAGTGGCATGGTGCCCATTTTAGAACTTAATGCGCAGTCATCAATTTTTGTTTATTCTCCTTCAGAAGGCACACACAGATTTTGCTACCTGATGTCTGGACTGCAAAGCAACTCCTGCCTGGCATGGCTGCAATTCTGGCTTCCCAATCCAATAGAATGTGTAGCCGGCTCCAACCTCGTAAGCTGCATTCGTCGCAAGACGCATTTCACTGAGTGCACAAGGTCAACATCATGTTGGCTCAAAAGTGGGCAACAATGGCGGTTTATACGTGCACGCACGCACGCACGCACGCACGCACGCCACACACACACACACACACACACACACACACACCACACACACCACACACACACACACACACTCTCTTTGACAGAAACAGATAGAAAGGGTCATTGCAATAGGCTCACATCCCCTTTGTGGCGAGACAAATTCTCCTAAATGCTTCATTGTCACATCCTTGCTTACTGCCGCATTGCACTGGTATGTTTATGACTATCCTTCTAGTTTTATTCCAACTAAATTTTTTCCAATTTCTGCTGTTTATATCACATCCTCATTGTATGATGCTGTGAAGTGTCCTTCACCACATTGTTATTCCTTTCCCCCTTGATTCGCCCTTCCCATGTATGTTAGTAACCAAATTTGCTGACTATCCCCTGTCAAACTGTCTTTTACTAACAGCAACCATTTCAGACTCCTCCACACTCATCAATGGTGGATTACATCAGAGATGTCAACAAGTCACTTTGGTCAAGTCTCAAGCAATCTCACATTTTTGAGGGCACGTCTCAAGTCACGTCTTATGTCACCATAGTATACTTCAACTTGTGTCAAGTCCCACATTTACTTATAAACTTGTAGTACAAGCTATCAAGTAATTAATACACACGACTTCATTTATTGCAATGTAGGTTCTGAAAAGGTGTTTAATTCAAGTTTTTATTTGTCAACTTATTACAGTGGCCTTTTTTTTGCTTTG
The DNA here is from genome assembly GCA_035128595.1 of Eptatretus atami. Taxonomy (NCBI): domain Eukaryota; kingdom Metazoa; phylum Chordata; class Myxini; order Myxiniformes; family Myxinidae; genus Eptatretus; species Eptatretus atami. The sequence goes on along the minus strand of CM068959.1, from coordinate 45,947,037 downwards.
TTCTCAGCAAAAAATAGATTTACGTTGAATTTACTTCTCGTACTGTATCTAGTGTACCTTTCTTGAACATATGTACATGAGACTAGTCAGTAACCTCAGTTTATTCTTAAATAGTTTACACATCGAACCAAAGCATTCAATGTGGAACGGAGGGAGGATTTTAATAATTTACTTGTATATATTGATTACGTTAAAATGAAACGTATAATCAGGAAGGAAGGTGGGAATCAGGAAGGGGGTGGGATGCTTGGGAATCAGGAAGGTGGACACTGTTGGATCAGAAAGAGCGGACACTAGAAAATGAAATGCTCTTCACTTGTTATATAATTTACAATTATTGATGAATCATGATAAAAATTACAATTATTTGCAAAGTTGTGATTAATTTACAAACAATTATTGAAGTCGTGACATAATTTACAAATTATTGGTGAAGTTGTGATATAATTTCCAATTATTGATGAAGTTGTTGATATAATTTCCAATTATTGATGAAGTTGTGATATAATTTACAATTATTGACGAAGTTATGATATAATTTTTAATTATTGGTGAATTTTAAATAATCCAAGTCAAATGCCATTTAAATCATCACAAAACAATTTGTCGGGTCAGGACGTACATGGGGACAACTTTCCCCGATTCGACACGGATGTTGATGACATGATTGGAATAAAGTTATGCTACCTACGCTAGGAAGATTGTGCTTGCCACTTAGACATGATGTGCTCTGTGCTGTCTGGAGAGTGGATACTCCCTTTAACCTCATGTGTGAACGGTATGAGATCCGGCAGATGTGAGTGCTGGCGCCTTGCACATGTACAGTATACATGTACAAAGTATATGTCGTCATTGACCGAACCGCGCACGCTGATGACTGAAAATAATTTACCATTTATTTTAAACCCAGTTTTAATTCAATGTTTATTCAAGAATTATTTTCTGAAAATTGTTAATGTCAATATATACTCGTCACATGTAAGTTGTAAGAAAGTCACAAGTCCCCAGATACCAAGTCTCAAGTCCGAGTCTCAAGTCAAATTCGTCAAGTCCATGTCAAGTCACAAAAATTGCGACCCAAGTCTGAGTTGCCAACTCAATGTCTCTAACTCTGAATTAAATAGGTAGAGCTCGATAAGGTGACTGCCAGATCACAGAAGCATAGCAGTGACATGCTAGTGACTTCAATCCTCACTAAGCTTGGCAAAATATACATCAATGATAAATGAAACAATGAGATCACAAATTATTAAAGAAATTACTATCCACCACTCCCCTTGAAACATAGCAGTATGTTCATTGGATCCAGTCGCTTCTGCATGTAAAAATAAATAAAAAAAGAAACACTTACTCGAGGGTTTTTTTTATTTTGTGTTTATGTCAAGAGCAGAAGCCTTATTGACATATAAACATTTCAAGGTGTTTTTTAAATTTCAATCCATTTATCACTAAAATTGAATGTAGAAAAGCAGCTAAACAGTGGAGCTCTATTTATTACATTTTTGTGCAATTTATTGATTCCATTTTATTGATTACATTTTACATTTTGCAATTTATTGATTACATTTTTGTGGACAAATTTTTTTTTAACATTCATCATGCTTTGGAGATTATAAGCATAAAATTGCAATGTTTTACCACTTTTCACCACCACCACCCCAAAAACTCCTTTCTTCCAGATAATATGGCACCTCTTTCCAGTCTTTTCATGCTTCCAGTTTCTTCTTCCACTTCTGTGATTGAGACTTTGTGGCTTTATTCATCGTGCTTGCCCTCATTCTTCCCACATCCCTTATTGTCCAAGTCTCCCTCTATTTTGTCCTCAAACCTGCTGCTGTCCCCCACCCCTCCTTCCACTCTCCTTTTTGTTCTTTTCACATCCTGATTCATTCTTGTTTTAACTCCTCCACGAGCCTCAACACTGTATACAAAAAAGAAACATCTTTCTCTGTATATAAAAGTATCCCATGTGCTGCCAAACTTTGCAGCGAATCGACTGCTTACATTCCAATTGCGACTGTTAAAAATTTCACACACATGCCTGAGATTGCAACTTATCAAAAAGAGCATTGGTCCAAAACAGACACTCTGAGTCTGCAATCACTTTGAATGATAGGCTGAGTTGTTTGCAGCTCCAAACTAAAAAAGACAACAATGTTCTGAAAAACTAACAACTACAAAAAACATTTGTTGAGTAAAATCGAATTTAAAACATTCTTTGAAAATTGCTTCACATTGTAAATACAGCACACGAGTATGTTTCAAACATGTTGTTCGTCTTTCGGCTGCTCCCGTTAGGTCGCCACGCGATCATCCGTTATGATCCGCATACTGATTTGGCATAGTTTTACGCCGGATGCCCTTCCTGACGCAACCCTGGTCGCCTCTTACGACACAGGGATAAGGATTGGGTTTGCCATGATTCCGGGCTGCCCTACACCCTCTCATAGGCCCAGCGCAGAGCTCCCGTCCTCAAGCGATCCTCCAACCCAAGCCTCCGAGTATCCGGATTACAGGCGCACGCCACTACGCCCGGTGAGTATGTTTCAATCATGTGTCAGGTTTATTCGAAAAAAGAAATAGGAACAATATATTTACATGTTACTGAACCAGTGGAACCTTCAGCACAGATGCAGCACAATAACAAGCAAAGTATCCTCCCAAAGTTATGGACACAACCTTTCCTGTTGCAACAATTATAATGGAATTACATCGAGAAATGACAATTAACTGTAAGTGATTTGGATAATTTCAATCAATCCGAGGAACATCATCATGGAGTCAAAGATTATAGACAACACAAAACAATGACCATGAATCTGGCAGCTCATCAAAAATATCACCTCGGGACAGAAGAAAACTCTGTGACGAATATTTACACAAAACAGCCGGGACGCTTACTTACATTAGAGTTCCATAATGTGATGAAATAGCTTGTGGAGCAATGTGATGTGAAGCAAGCACCAATATAGTTCACATCACTAGATTTATGGATTCCATGGAAGAACAACAGTACTTAAGATTTTTTATCAGTGCAACCTATGCATAGAATTGCATGACTTAGCTTAATCTAACTTCAGCACCTCATTTTGGTCTTGCACCCTCTGCCGTCTCTCAGCTCTGTCCTCCTGGTTTCTCCTCTTCTGTTGAGCTCCCAAAATCAGGCTCATTGCTCACCTTCACTTATTTGTTCTTCTTTTTCTCTCACCTGTGGAACAACTTCCCCAGTGTTCAGTCCCATTCTTCCCTTCAGGCCTTAATACAGCTCTTCGTCACTTCCTCAGTATCCACATCTTTACTCATGATCTCTTCCACACCAAACAACCCTTTCCCAAGCACTCCCTCTTCGCGAAGGACACCTGAGATCTTTAACCTCCGGACCTACTAACGTCGGTAAACAGGACACCCAGTTTAATGTCCGTCCGAGGGACGGCACAAACATTGATGATTCACCCAGTCTGTGAAACACCGGATGACAGTTTATAGCTGGGTCGAGATTCAAACCCAGGCTAGACAGCTTAGAGGTGAGTGTGCGGTATTTGAGATCTTCTTGTCAGCCCAAGTCTTGTCGTAACACACTGTTAAACAAACTGTAATCCGATGTTGTTGATATGTTTAAAAAATATCTCGTTTGATATAATGCTCTTCTTCTGGTTGAATGTTAAGCTTTGCCTGCTGCGGAGATTTTCAAACGCAACATGGGAAGTGGCTGCTGGAAACGGAGCCAGCCAAACGTCGGATGCACAAATGCATGGGCAGACACCACGGTTTGCATTATATAAGAGATAACGATTCAGTGCTGATCCCTGTGGTACCCCACTTCCTGAAACTTCCCATCCAGACATCTTCCCACTATCATTCTTTGCTTCCTATCATTAAGCTCGTTTTCAATCCAGTGAGCCTACTCTACCAGCCATTCTACAAGCCCAAACCTTAGCTAACAGCCTCATATATCGTACCTTATGAAATGCCTTCTAAAAGTCCTGATGTAACAACATCCACTGCACTTCCTTCATCCACCCAATCAGTTACTTTCCCTGGACTTCATGGAACTCCAATAAATACACTCAAACTAACTGCCTTTAATTAGTTTACATCAATCTAAATGGTTCCCATGTGATCCTGATTAACATTTTCCCCACAATATGAGACTTTCAAATTGATGTATGAATGCCAGAGGCCTTTGTCATGTCGTGTGTGTGTGCTTTTTTTCTTTTTTTTTCTTTCAGTATTCTGCTCACCAGGCACTTTTAACGTGCAATTGCTCGGACGAAATGTGTAATTCAAATAGTCTTTTTAACATAACGAGCAGAAGCCCGTGGTAAAAGTACCACGATGTTGTTACGGTTGTGGGTAGATGAGGAATTTCAGAGCAAAGTTAGGATTGCAGAGAGTTGCTTGGTCTGTGGGGTAGGTCTGTAGGAGACATCTTGATGTAAATAAGTAGGGAAACTGTGAGCTTAAGTGTTACTTGTCACCACATGGGAGGGGGGGGGGGGTGCTGTGTTAACCAGATCGGGATTAAGGGCAATTTCCCCCAGTATGTAATTTTTGGCAACTTCTTCCTGGACTTGGCACTCGCAGCAAGGCAATTCCTGAAGTGAGTGCCAAGTTCAGGAAAAAATGCTTCAGGAAGATCACCTTCCTCATCCAGACCTTCGCAACTTCATTGTCCTTTCTCTTCGGAGAGAGTGCGTAAGCTCAAAGCCGAGTTGGACAGCGATCACAGCTTCTGGGAGCATGTGCAGGCGAACACACTAACCCTGCAAGCTGAATTGGATGGGCTGCGCCTGCAGCAAGCCGAAAAAGCACAACAAGGGCTCACGAGAGCTGAGAAGAAAGAGCGAGCAAGTAACCAATGTTATGGGAAGGTGAAGAAGAAACATGAAGTGAGTGCACGAGGCCAAAAACAATCTCAACTCATTCCACTCTCATCGCAGGTGGCCGAGCAGACGAGCGTTATCAGCCCAGGGTAGATTCTGGGAACGAATGAGAGAATTTGGTCTGCCGGATCCTGGAAGAGGATGCAGGCATCGATCCTGCTGCCTCTCACAAGAAAGCTCATGGACACAGTTCCTGTGGTTGACCTGGTTCTTATCATCTCCTCAAAGAGAGTATACTTGAAGTCTACAAGTGCACCCAAACATTAGCCATGTTAATCTACAATATCTTGGAATAATAGGAAAATTTAAAAAAGAAAGTATGGAATCCAGGGAGATTGGAAGGGTGCGAAGAAACTTAGAAGGGTGGATGACACTCTTGGACTCGACCAACCTGCGACGACCTGCACTCAGGGTAAATAAAGTGCCTTGATGCTTACTGTCCCAAGGGTTCAGTTTTGCTAGAAATTGGGACATGGGAAATTAGGAAGAGCGGCGAGAGTGATGCAATGATCAGTAGATGGATTGGTTTGGAAACCAGAATTGTCTTCTAGTGTGATGTCTGTTATGTGTAGAGAATTGGGTTGTGTTTTGAGAATAAATGTAAGCGCTGGTGTTGGCTTAGTGGTTAGGGGGGTGTCTTGGGATCCTAGGGTCCTGAGTTCAAGCCCTGTTGGACGCTGAATTAATACACCAGGAGGTTGACTCAGCCTGTCATCCTTCCGAGGTCGTGCCGAGGTCGGCAAAATGAGTACCAGTGCACTGGTGAGGGACACTGCATCAGCGGCATAGCCACGTCCCAACCAGTGATGCAACCAGCAGCCACAGGCTGCACTAGAGAGAGAAGAGAAGAGAGAGAGAGAGAGAAGAGAGAGAAGAGAGAGAGAGAAGAAGTAAATATGAATGAATGAATGCGGATTATAATATTTTATCTGCCAAAACGAAGTTTTGCAAGATATGTTAGTCAGTCTGTATGTTTTTTTATTTTTTTTGTTTGTCTGTAATCACGAAAAAAAATTCTGCAGACCACATTTTCATTGGAAATTTTTGAAACTTCGCATATCAGAGGCCTATGGAGGCCCTTTTCAGGCCATAAATTTGAAGGTCAAGGTCAAAGTCAAGGTCACTTTTTCGCAATCAGTGTAATCGACAAAACCCTCATTTTTTGAGTAATTTTGATCGGATCGTCTTCAAACTTCATGGGATATAGTTCATGGTCTGGCGCTCAGCTGATTAATTTTTGGTGGCGATTGGCCTTGACCTTCATGTGTTTTTTTGTTTTTGTTTTTTTTTTATCTGTAATCACGTATAAATCACTCTGCAGAGCACAGTTTTCATTGGAAATTTTTGTAACTTCGCATATCAGAGGCCTATAGAGGTCCCTTTCAGCGCATAAAATTTTGAAGGTCAAGGTCAAAGGTCAAGGTCACTTTGTCGCAAATTCAGGGGAGTTGACGAAACCTTATTTTTGATATTTTGATCGGATCGTCTTCAAACTTCATGGAATATAGTTCATGGTCTGGCATTCAGCTGATTAATTTTTGGTGGCGATTGCTTGACCTTCATGGTTAACGCCTAAGGTCAAACATTTGACCAAAGTCAAATTTTCAAGTTTTAGGAACCCAATCGTGTAGTACCTCAAATTGACAACTCGATGAGTGCTTTCTAGATATATCAAGCTGAGACATTATGACGTGATTTGTTGACGTTATGAGGCAACGCATATTTTTTTCGATGTTACTCTGTAGAACGATTCTCATCGAATCTCTCGTAGCAGATATTCCTCAGGAGTCGCTCTGGTGATGCACTCTGTTCACCTCATGTGATCCTAAAATAGTCACACGTGAGTCACCTTTCCGCAAGATACGGCATCACCCTACGGGTTGCATTTTA
>CM068959.1:45917103-45926030 GCA_035128595.1 Eptatretus atami | reverse complement strand
CTGTACTTGAGATTATTTCAGTGTACATGTAGTGATTAAATGATTCAAACACAGTTCATATAATCAGGGTTAAAACAGAGCAGTTTTTATTATTATTTTTTTATTTTTTTGTGCACATAAGTATTTTGATTCAAAATGGAGATATTGAATGAGTATTATGGAAAAAGGGGTCCCCACCCATCCAGCATGCTGTGGTGTTTATCTTTGGACAAACAGAGCTCAGGTTGGCCACACCAGCTTGCGAGCGACGCATATCTTTTCGGTGAGAACTAAATCAAATCATAAACGAGACTTGGATTTCCACTGATATGCTTTCTTTTCATAAAAGTATTTTTGGAAAGCTTATACACTCAAGGTAATATTTCTTTACTTGACACAACATGTGTTGTTTTATTTGACTCGTTCGTACATGTTCTGTTACAATAATGCCAATTAGTTATGTTTTATCCTACAGACTTGGAACCAGAGAAAAAAAACAACAAAAAAAGCCATTTTTACAGCCATTTTTCCCTGCTGTGCAGGGGTTAGCTTTTATTGAGGCAATGTTTTATGGCCGGATGCCCTTCCTGAGCCAACCCTGGTCGCCTCTTACGACACACAGGATATGGTAAACCTATTCTAACCTGGGCATACACCGGGACCAGTACACTGGTACTCATTTCGCCGACCTCGGAAGGATGACGCTGAGTTAACCCCTGGTGTTAATTCAGCACCAATGGGACTTGAACTCAGGACCTTAGGATCCCAAGCCAGCCACCCTAACCACTAAGCCAACACCAGGCTTACTTAGAACCAGAGAGAAGGGGAAAAAATTGCCCATTTTATTTACGCTTGCAAATCTTTTGCAAAGAGGAAGAAATAACCTTGTCAAGTTACCAACCATTCAAAGTTTAGAGAGGCGGTCCTTAACATAAACGATGCGTTGCCAAGATGAACTATAGCTGGGGGGAATGTGGGCTGTGGGGTGTGTGGGGGTCTTTCTGTATCCTACTATTCTTCTTCCTTTTTATTTTTTGTTTTCCTTTTCTGAAACGAGAAGTACGCCTTGGGAATATGTTTTCAGGAGTGAAGATTTAACCCCAGAGAAAAAGGATATATTTTCAACATGTTCTCCATTTTGGATATAAATTTGTTTCTTCTGCTCGCCATTGTAAAGATTCAGTTTGTATTGGTTCATGCTCAACAAGAAAGCCGTAAGTCAATATCTTCTTCATTTCAACAATATGACGTGTCACGAGATGAAATACAAGACTGATTTTTCGTATGTCTGTGGCCCGATGCAAAAGTCAATAGTTCATTATAATGTAGTTTCGTATCCTTCTGTAAAGGTCTTGCAACAATTATGGCATAATTTGCTTTCTCGTCTAATCCTTTTAAAATACGTTTATCCTCGTAAATAAATTATCGTTCTTATTGTTATACTGTACTTTAATGTTAGGTCATGGACTTACTGATCAAGCCTTGTGATAATTTATATACTTGGATGAAACAGCTGAAAGTTAAACTACAGTTTATTATGTGCTGAAAATAAATTATGAATTGTGAAGAAACTAGACTTTTTCTTCTCAAAACATTTCGCTTATATGTTGGCTACCTTATTCCAAATGTGTCCAATATTTATACCGTTATAATCATAAATTTTATGAATGCAATTTGCTGAAAAACGTTATCTCCGGTAATGAGTTAATGAAAATGTTTAAAAACAGACTCGGTGGTGTAATGGTTGGACCATCCTCTCTTGAGTCTGGGAGGTCGGTGGTTCGAATCCCGGCCAAATCATACCAAAGACTGAAAACGGTATGTGCTGCTTCCTTGCTTGATGCTCAGCATTTAAAAGGATAGAGCACAGACAAAACAACACTGGGAAGGCAATGGCAAACCACCTAGTATAACCATTGCCAATAAACTCCTTCGGCAACATCAACGCTCAGTAAAGAGTACGGTGCATCAAATCAAATGAATACTGTGGCAATTTCATGCTGGAGCATTTCGTGTTTAACATGACCGCTTTATTTGCAATTGGGTGAATAATTAGGTGAGTTACTCTCTCTCACTACCATTGTTTTTGAAACGTTGAATGGGATTGAACAATGAGTGAAACTGACCTTGTAGTGTGCATACCGTGTTTCAGAATTACATGACTTATTGAGAAAATCATAATAAGTTATTAAGTAATTAAGAGACAATGATGTGCATTCCTGACACAAAACTGTAAATACAGCAACTGTCTATCAAAAAAACCCTTCAGTATTGGTGGCTATCTGAAAGTATGGCTTGAATAAACGATACATGTGTCATTCAATTCTCATGTATGATGGACAGTATTACTATAATGACATAAATGATTGCTCACCTTCATCTCTAATTTTGTTTTACTTTTATATGTATCAAATAATAGGAATAATTATATACTCTCCACCATAAAAACCGAACATTTGATTGTTGTTGATCGATTTATTTCTACGACATCATGGAACACATGAGGTGCAAACTTCTGTCAGAGATAAATGCTCAATAATGGAATGTCCATTTCATTTGGACCAAATCATGTAATGCTACGTCGTGGAAAATGTTTTTATATTGGGATTGAACGTGGAAGTAACAATCTCAATACAGGGTATGTCCACCTCCAGCAGCAATCACCTCATTGAGGTCCAGTGTGTTTTCAGTACTCTGGAAGTTTGAAAGCAATTGCTTAGATGGGTCGTGCGAATGTATCGGTCCTGAGCGGGAGTCGTTACCCAGAGACGTCCACTTCTTGGCATATCCCTTGTAGATCCAGTGGTTTGACAACGTATTCTGAGGTCATAAAAAATTCCTCTCGTCACGTTAAAGAGCCATGCAACATCGCTAATCGAAGACCATGCTTGAAGGTGTCCAATGATTCGATTCCTCTCATTTTCTGTCAGACGCAGTGTTTTAATGGATTATTACCTCTGCCACCAAAGGTGAGAGGAGGTTACGTTTTCACCCGTCTGTCTGTTTGTTTGTTTGTCTGTTTGTTTGTGTGCAGGATATCTCAAAAGGTTGTGGACGGATTCAAACGAAACTTGGTGGACACGTTGGGTGTGTGACAAGGACGAATTGATTCAATTTTGGTGAAGATCTGAAACCGGATCCGGATCCGAGAATTGTTTTTTAGTGATTCTTCACCATTGAGAGATAGGGCCAAAAACGATATATAGCATAATATTTCAAAAAAAATTTTTTTGCCCCGATATGTTCCACTGGATCAGGCGTTGCATGGCGGAGGTATGCACTCTACTGAGTGCCCTTGTCGTTGAAGAATGTAATCATTATGTTTCTTGGATGATCCAAATTCTGGTGTCTCGGAAGGACGAGCTTTTTCGACTTTTCTCAGAATGCCACATGACACCTCTAAAAACCTAAGGGTGCATGAGTTGCACGTGCTGAACAATTATTGCATGAGACAATTTTGATATGTGAAACTTGCAATCGTGTGTTCTGCACATCCCTCATGCCAAAAAGGTCCATGGAATGAATGCTCGAACAGTCCTTCAACAATGACATTATCAATTCTACATGTTTTATTTTTATGGCGGAGAGTATATCGTGGATTATAATTGAATATAATGTAATCGCTATTGTATTATCACATTTTTTCAAAATTCCTTGCCAAACAATATGCCATTTAATTTCATTGCAATCTCGGTATAGTGTTGAATGACACCGTGCATTCTCTCAATAATGAACTTCGCCGTATTCATTATATTATTTTCTACTTCATTGTGCACAATGCATAATGCACGTGTATTGCATCATGCACAATAACTGGATCACTTGTAAAGCCAATAAGAGATATAATTCCATTTAATCACAGCACAAATATATAATGGAAGATACAGTCGGCCTTATTGCTGTAATTGACAGAACACACATGTTAAACAGATGCAGGAAAAGGAATAAATAGACGTCTTTGGATGAAAACGTATTTAGGGCAGTTTTAGGAAGCTCCACCCTGGTTGTACATGTGTCAAACACATGGCATATGTTTATAAGTTCCACGTGGTCCAATGCTGTGCATGCACTGGCAAAGGCACAAACAAAATGCTTTATAAGATATGGCATAGAGAATAGCATTGACTTCTCATGGAAACAAAAATTTACAATGCAAAAGATAGTTCATAGTTCTGAAACACAAATCAGCTATAAACAGACATAATCGTGTTGCTTAGCATATATACATTGAGCTGTTTGACTTTTGGTTGCATATTTGGTTAGAATGTGGTGCCATCATGGAATGCTCAAGTGTATAACATTTGATCTTTTGGAAAAGGACATTGAACGAACTCGTATGGCTCTTCCTCACCTCAAGCGCTCTAGTTTTATCAATCAATCAATCACTGTTCCATACTCTTTAAAGAGTGTTGGTGCTGCCGAAGCAGTTTCTTGGTATGGGTTATGTTGGATGGGTTGCCATTGACTTCCCAGTAGTCAGGGCAAGAACTTGGAATTTAATCAGGGTGCCGGCAATACCTCGCTTACTCTTCGCCAGGGATTTTGTGGGATATTTAACATCCACCAAATTATTGCAAGCAGATGGAATGCCCAATTTAAAGTCCATGTTTTGATGCCTCGCCCTACCTGCAAAACACCAGTGTCAGTTTATAGCTGGACCGAGATGTGAACTCAGGCTAGACAGCTCATAGACGAGTGTTCGTACCTCAAGGCTATCCTGCCAGTGCACGAGTTTTACAGCACATTTTAAAAGGAAGGGTAATGAAACTTCACGATGGATGGACGCACATTAAAGAGTCACCCCCTACGAAAGCTGCCACACATTATTGTGATTGTGACAATGCTCAAATGTGCACGTCCACATTAGCCTCAAAGTAAGAGGAGAATCAAAAAAGTGTTTCCCTTTTCCTAAAAGTTTGAGCCAAAAACATAATTTCTGCTCAATGAGGGACACCCAACAAAGGCAAACTTTTTTTTGGATCACAGGTATGTGAAGCACAGTGGAATAGAGGTGCTTTGCATCACATGATCGTGTGATCACACCTGAGGATAATGCACATACAATGAACATGAAGTGTTATCACAGACCAACTGATACACAAAATACATGATACCACCTGGCACATTGAAAATACCACTTCACAAGGCGCTATTTTCAATTATTATACTCCACAATTGCGATCATCATTGTTGACCATTATTCTTTGAGCCAATGTTAAAAGATCCGCTCTATTATGTCTGACGCAAAATGTTGCACGAATATGAAGAAGTTTAAAAAATAAACAACAGCTCTGGAGACTGTACTTATTGCAGAGTTAAATCAGAAAACGATTAAATTGAAAAATTATCAAAGCAGTCATTCTGCAGGAACAAAGTAAGAATTTTTGACTTTCCCCAAGTTCTTTATCCTGCTGTAGGTAGTCGGCCAGTTTATCGTATTTTCTGGTTCAGACAGAATCCAACTACTGCCTATTTGTTACTGAATTGAGGGTTTCTTTGACATTGAGTGCAATCTTCAGTGAAGTGGTGTAAAACATTTTTTTCCAAGGACAAAAAGGGGTTGCGTATGCATATCAAGAATAGTACTATTGTTTCCAAAATTGAGAACGATAGTACTATTTTGCAGCTGTAAGAAGTACATTTCATCAGAAGTTCAATGGAAAATATATAATCAAAAGCAATACATTGCCCATCTGCCTCAAGGAAATCTGCAAGCCAAGTGTCAAGATGGACTTTGATGCCAAACTCAGAGATGTTAGCATAGAGGGCTGGATGCCAGATTGGCAAAAGCCAGAAATGCCTGGAGAGACCACTATAGCCTCTGGCTTGAGGCTCAATGCAATTATTTATTTCGACAATAGACCATTTTCACTTCAGTTATAGGTCTTGGATTCCTTGTTTATCCACAATATGAAGTGATAAAAGCAGCAGCAGAAAGGTTATAGAGAGGCTGTTTTTGGTCAAGTTTACAGTGGGGAAGAATTTAAAGTTTTATTCAGCCGAGGCTGAGCGAAGCGAGGTAGAGGCCATTTATTCTTGACTAGCAGGGGTACCCAGCATTGCCCGGAGCTGTTATAATCCTGTTGGCATTTCGAAGAAATCCTATTTTGTTTGTTTCTATTTTTGTGGGTGGGGGGAGGGGGGGTCTAAAACACTTCCCTTTCACATAGCTACAAACGCTCTGGTACTATAGAGTGATTAAAAAAAACTTTTTTTTCAAAATTAAAAAAAATCAATGTTCCTAAAACACTCGTGAGCATGCACTGATCAACCTCTGTACGTTTGAGATCTGTTCGGCAATCTCTGAGAAAAATAGCGACACAGACAGACAGACAGGCAGTTAGACAGACAAACATCTCTCTTGTAGTATAGATATGTGAAACACCCTTTAACCCATGCCGACAAAAAAATCAGACATTTTGGAACGCCAGCCACATTTTACATCCAATCATTATGTTACTTTGTTTGAAGTAGAACGACACTTTTCGACGTTGTGACATTGCCAGATATGCCTCCGCCCACATTATTACATCATTATACATACTTGTACCAAGTTTGATTTAAATCCCTGAACCCTGATTCAATATATTAAATAATTCTGGCTGCTAGACCATGCGTCTGATCAGGTTGAAATTTAAAACATATATTCCCCATGACTACTTGATCATAACTGAAGTTTCACATCGATTGATTAAGCAGTTCAAGAGAAATAATTTTTTAAAAGATTTCCATTGAATTCAATATGGCTGCCAGACTATATGACCTCATGTATTAATTTTTTAGTGAACACCCTGATGCCCCCAAGGCTTGGGGAGCATGTGCGTGAATTTTTCCCTCGATCTGTAAAGCCGTTCTGGAGAAGAAAAATTTTAAAGGTTTATTCTTCAAAAAATCATAGCTGCCAAACCATGTGACCTATGACGTCATAGGTGGAGAAGTTTTTGTTCCTCATGGATAGGTGATCATACCTATAAAGTTTTGCCTCGATCTGTTCAGCCATTTTGGAGAAGAAGATTTTTGAAGGTTTTTTTGTTAAAAACAATTTGGGTGCCAAGCCATGTGACTGATGACGTCATCAAATTTTTTTACCACCATCTAATTTAGCCCTAGACGACCCTCAAAAATGTTCATACTGATCAGATAAAGCATTTGACGTATGTAATTATGACGTCATAACGAAACCACCTATGACATCAACAACAACAAAAAAAATCACAATTTGTTCCCATTGGGAGTATTTCACATTTGTCAAGTTTCAATTTTTTTCCATGGAGAGGTTTCGGAGATACAGAGGTCCAAAGTTTTACTTTTTCCAACATGGCTGCCACACCATCTGACCTATGACATAATTATCATTAAAACATTCTACATCAGTAGTCACACCTATGATGAAAATTTTGTGTCAATCGGATAAGTGGTTGCAGAGAAAACAGAAAATTAGCATGGACGGACAGACAACCCTAAAACATAATGCCTCCGGCAACTTCATCAGCGGAGGCATAAAAACACTCCATCAGTAAGCACTCCTATGTTGAACGTTTTTGTGTTAATCGCTTAAGCAGTTGTGGAGAAAACAAATTTAAAAGCGAATATAGGTGAAAAAGTGAGGGCGGAAGAAAGAAATTGAGGGCCTCGGCCGACATTCCACAACATGGTAAAGGGTGGTTGTGGAAGTCTATAACTACTGTAGTTTTATTTTTTACAGGGTCTAAATCTTGTGGAGCAGCTGCAACACAACACACACACGTGCAGACAAATACACGAGGCAACACCTTTGAATTCAGACAGTCACAGCCACTAAGCTTGGGGGAAGTGATGTAACTTACCCCAGGCATTTTGTGTGATGCTATCTTTATGACCTTGCTTTTCTCTCTGCACTCAGCACGGCATGTACAGAGAAATTTCCTCCTCTCAATAGATTCCATCTTATGGTGTTGGTCCTTGTCTCTATCTTCTAAACGCTGATTGTCAAGTCAGGAAGCAGCATGGACAATTGAAAAGTTTTTGGTATGACTCAATCAGGGGCAGAATCGAACCAAGGACCTCCAGACTGAGATGCTACCCTCTAACCATTATGCACCTGAGTTGCAGCGATGACTAAAATGACCGTTTTTTACAGCCATTTTTCCCTGCTGTGCAGGGGTTGAGCTTTTTCTTGAGGCAATGTTTTTTTTTTATGGCCGGATGCCCTTCCTGACGCCAACCCTGGTCGCCTCTTACAACACACAGGGATATGGTACACCTATTCTAACCGGGGCATACACCGGGACCAGTACACTGGTACTCATTTCGCCGACCTCGGAAGGATGACAGGCTGAGTCAACCCCCTGGTGTTAATTCAGCAGCCAACGGGACTTGAACTCAGGACCCTGGGATCCCAAGCCGCCACCCTAACCACTAAGCCAACACCAGGCTGTTGCAGCGATGACTGATATAAAGAATTCTCAATGTTTCATTGACATCTGTTGAGATATTTTTCAGCAACATCCGTAAGTCTTTAAGCCTGGTGTTGGCTTAGTGGTTAGGGTGGCTGTCTTGGGATCTTCGGCTCCTGAGTTTGAGCGCCGTTGGCCGCTGAATTAACATGATGTGGGGTTGACTCAGTCTGTCATCCTTCCGAGGTCGGCAAAATGAGTACCAGTGTACTTGTATAGCATCAGCAGCATAGTCACGCCCCGACAAAATGGTAGCTACCCGGCAGCCAAGATGCCATACACAAGAAGAAGAAGTAAGTCCTTGACTTTGCATACAAAAATAAGTGAGTGGGGAAGGGATGGAGAGTGGGAAGAGATTGACACTTGTATTAAGGATAGGAGGGAGGAGAGAAATGATCGAGTACAGTAAAGTAGGAGTGGTTAGAGAGGGATGGAAAAATATGGAAGGTGTGAAAAATTCCAGCATTTTGTGTGTACAATTTGGAAATGTTCCACTTGTAAATATTAAATTAA
>CM068959.1:45904603-45912103 GCA_035128595.1 Eptatretus atami | reverse complement strand
AGAGAAAAGGTTAGTCCATAATCTTCATGTGGTATTACCTTCTCAACCCACAACTCGTGATGCTCTGACCTCGGATTCAAATCCCATCCATCTACTGTATTAATTTGTACATTGGCTACAAACTCATAAGAAATTCATTCATAAGAAATGATTGCTAGCACAATGGCCTAGAGGTATGTACACTCGCCTCTAAGCTGTTGAGCCTGGGTTTTAATTTTGGCCCAGTTATAAACTGTTATCCTGGTGTTTCGCAGGCAGGGTGATTCATCAGTGTGTGTGCTCCCCCAGATGGATATTGAACTGGGTGTTCCATCTGCCAGCATGAGTTGCTGTGCATTAAAGATCCCACAGTGTCTTTTGTGAAGAGTAGACGAGCTATCGCCGGCACTCTTCAGTAGTAACTGCACACAGCCTCTCAGGGCATTATCACCACCTGTCTCTTGTGAGCCTTTCGCAGAACTTTGGCTCTGTTGTAAGCTCTTGGGGGCAGGCAAACTGCCAAATGAGAGTCATTTCTGCTTACGGTTCCGTTTCTCGTTCCGCAATGCCTGCTGGAGTTTACCGTTGATGTCAGTGTTCCCACAGACTTGCTTCCAGAAAGCTAGGTGCCCCAACCCAGGCATAGCAGCTTGGGAGGCTGCCTCATCATCTGGAGCACCATCTTGGGTCTCCTTCTCTGCTTGCTCGTGACTGAAGCTGCACCAAGAATGGGATTCTGGGAGGCTCTTCTGAGGCCACAATAGTTTGCATCGAACATGCCACCTAGAATGCTTCTTGTTTGGCTGCAGAGTCCCTTGAAGCAACTCGCCCTCTCTTTTCATTTTGTTTCACTCATGATGCATGACAATAAAAATTATCAAGATTCTACTGTTGAACAATTATAATATGCAGCATCCCCATCCTGCTCAAGTCAATCCAATCTCTCCTCTGCCAAAATATAAGGTCTTGGTTCCAACCTCAACTTCCCACCATCTGTTGCAATAATCTAGACCAGATCTCCTGTTCCTTACTCAGACTCAGATTGCTGAACCAATCTCTACCATCCACCTTCAGTACCCCGACTACATCATGTACCACAGTTTCTGCTCCAAAGCTGGTGGTATGCGCCTCGGTCCGCTTCCATATCTTTGTTGCTCACCTTCCCTATTTTGAGCTTTCCCACCCTGATTTTCAACTTCTCTGGTTCAAAGTCTCCCTCCTCAATCTCAGTACGTAACACAGGCAATGAGGTTCAAGGTCTACCTCCTCAATATGCTGCCTCCACTACTCACCCAACTCTAACAATTACATGCAGCTATTTGACCACCTCACTACCTGTGTTGACCAAATACAACAATCCTCTCCATCTTCTGAAATCATATTATTGTTGGGGATTTCAACATCCACACCTCTTCCTGGCTTTTTTACTCTAACCACATTGACGAGACTCGGATTGAAATGGAAGCCTTCACTCTCCTCAATAACCTCTGTCAAACTCATCTCTGAACACACCCACATTTCTGACTGCTCCTCTAATGGATCCAACACTCTGGATCTTTTTCTCACTTCCAAACCTCATCCTTACAGTAATATCCTTGTTGCTGCACCCACTGGACCTTCTTGTCAAGCAGTGTCAGTATTCTTAGTCTACCACCTACATCATTTGGCATTATGAGTCTATCAACTGAGATGACCTATGCCAATTTTTTGCAGACTACCCCTGGCAAGACTCCTACTTCTCGACTGATCCCTCCATTGTAGCAGGCCAAATCACTGAAATCATCTTTCTTAGTAGGTCTCTTCACATACACCACTCATCCAAATGTGGAGAAGCCTCACTCGCCAAGTGATTCTCCCATCATTGTTTTCCTTGTCTCCTTTAAAAACCACCTCTTCAAAGCCTGGACAGCTTCATTTTCAGATCATAGTCACATAGCTTATGTGCGTACCCACAACAATTGCAAGTGCATCATATCCACAGCCAAAGTCACCTTTACCCAGCAGACCTTTGACAAGCTCTCCTCTCTCCCCAGCAACAGTCAATCCTTCTGGGCTTTGGTCAAGTGCATCTCCAACAACTTCTGTGAGTCTTCTTGTCCTTCTCTTAACAGCCCTGACAGCTCCATCTCCAGCTCTTATAAATCCAAAGCCAACACCTTTGCCTCTCAGGTTGCAGCCAACACTACTCTGTGCACGACATCAATAGAACTCCTCCTGCTTATATTACAAGTTATAAATCTTATAATATAAGCAGTTATAAATCCCAGTGCATCTTCTCCCAGTCCCCTGATACCGATCACCTCTCAACTGTTGCCTTCATAAATTGTGATCTCAATCTCATCTTCCAATGGGGCTCTGACAACCTCATCTTTCAATCAATACAAGATTCAAACTCTCCTTAAATCCAGCAAGATCAACACAGCCACATGGTCCTCATTTTCTCATGTTCAGCTCTCAACTCCAGCAGTCCTCCTCTATTATTATTCTCGGTGTCACCATCTCTGGCAATCTTTCCTGGCAACCTCACATATTTAATATTGCTAAATCAGCCTCCAAGAAATTTGGTTTCCTCTTCAGAGCAAGCGAATACTTCAACCCCATCGGCTACTCACCCTCTACAAACCCCAAGTCAGACCGATGGAATACTGCTCTTGACAAGATGATGATGGAATACTGCTTCCATGTTTGTGGTGGTGCTCCACCATCAGTCATCAGTATTCTGGATTACAACCAAGCCAAGGCTGCCTGATTGATTAACGATACTACATTGCCTAGCCATCTCCAACCTTTGACCCACTGTTTAACAGTCTCTTCCCTGTGCCTCTTCTCCCAGGACTGTCAAATATGCTGTATTTCTGTCCTTCCTCCTTTTCACTCTGTTCATAACAGCCATCTAGCTTCTACTCGTTGCCCTTTCTTCGTTACCCTCCCTTCCCTCTGTATCAATTGTTTTGCCTCCTCCTTCCCGCGCACTGTCTCTCTTTGGTACAGCCTCCCCAGCAGCGTGTTCCTGACTTTATCAACTTGCAGCAATTCAAGTCAGAAATCAATCATCTAGATCTCACTTAATTGTCACTTTTTAATCTTTTTTTTTACCAACTTCTTTCTTTGCTTTTTCAGAGGGGGCTCTTATTGGTTTTTGGCTCGAGCCTTCCCCTGTGGTGTTGATAATAAAAAAAAACTCCAGGCTAAATTCCAATTTCCTGCATTCTCAGTTGAGTATTCCATGTCAAAGTGGTGACCTGGCTTTATAGAACATGGTACATGATGATGATGATGATGATGATGATGATGATGATGAATGCATTTTTTGAACATCTTACCCAGCACAACTTTACTTGTAAATTAAAATGTAAACTGAAGTGAGATTGTGACATCATAAAAACTGGGAAAGTTGTGTCTTACTTGACTTCATCACATTTACATGAAACATTTTACTGTAGTTACAGTAGTAATACTGTATTCTGATTATACTTCCCTTCCACTCCCTACAGTTGGCTGTGATCAGGATGGTATTATGTATGCAGACCGCAGTGTCTGGAAACCCCATCCTTGTCAGATATGTATCTGTGACAAAGGAACTATTATATGTGAAAAGATAACATGTTCAGCCATCACCTGCCCCAACCCCATCTATCCTGAGGGTGAATGCTGCCCTGTCTGCACTGTTCAATGTGAGATCTCACTTATCAGTTTTTTGAAACTTGATTTTTACAACCTTTTTAAAGTCACATCAACTGGTTAATTTTACATTGTTTCTATTTCCTCTGTTTTGATTAAATTGCTTTAAAGACCATATTCAAATTAATTAGAAATTCCTCGATATAAATTTGCCAGTTGGTGGCATCATAATTTTTTTCATGTTTGATCATTTTTTTCATGTTTGAATATATTTTCGACAAGATTGGAAATAATATTGGCAATCATAAAAGGTGAAGATTAGTTAAGATTTGTATCATCTGTGTGACAAAACTATTATTTTTCAACATAAATGTTTACAATTTCAAATTTTCACTAATATATAATCATTCTTTAAAAGTTATACAATGTTAACCCACCGACTTATTAATCAGCTCTCAGATTATTGTTGTAAAAATTATGTATGACAACTCTCAGCTCTTAAATAGTGTATTCTGCAAACTCTCTAGATTCATGATTTTGTTTTTAAATTTATTCTTTTCAATTAAGCAGAATCTGTTTTTGTTCTAATGTACATTTTGCAAATAGCGATTTTTTTTTCATCTGCAGCAAAATGACTGTCTTTCTTTTGTTTATTTAAAAAAAATCTTTGTTGTGCTTTTGTGTTTAAACCTCTGCTTAAGCAATGGAGAGATTGATGAAAATACCATTAGAAATGGAAAAGGACATGAAGTAAGGGAAAGTAGAGTCTCATGATATCCTGTTCGTCAATCATCTCATTATAATCAATCAACAGAGCAACCTCATTATACTGCTATGAAACCATAGAGGATCCTACTAAATACCGACCAATATCTACTCATACTGACCGGGCAAGAAATGTCAAAATATAATTTTCCTGGGTTTTTGCTGGTTTAAGCTATTTCTGACAAAAAATACAAATGATCTTTCACTAACATTTACAATTTGTCAACAACAATCTGAAATAATAGTTGCGATGTGACCTGAATAATTACTCGACAGTGGACAAAGATAATTTATAAATTTATGTTAAAAAATATTTTTTCGTGAACCAATTTTTATATGCAACCATAACCCTATAATCTTTCCTGCCTGGTCAGTATCGGTTGGTGATTAGTATGGTACAATAACTATGATTTCTGATTGTTCTTAGTGTGAGCGAGACTTAGTTCCATAGCAAGCTAAATGCCAAAAACGAAGTCACTTCAACATAATTGAGATAATTTTTAACTTTAAAATGTTATGTTTGCATTGAACTGAAAATATGTTCATTTTGCAGATACACAAGGGATCAAGGTGAGATTCATCAAACTTTACTCCATTACCCGAATAGGGATATTATTGATTAAACACGATGTGTGAACTTAATACCTAACGTACAAATGAAAGTTTTGTTTCTGTTTAGCAATTTCATACTTCATAAAAGTGCTGGAATTAAAGTATCCTTCTTTAATTCTACTTTCATTCCCACAGGGTGAGAAGGGAGATCATGGTGTACCTCCACAGGTAATTACATGAGGCAAACCAGCATGTTACACCATCACAGGTTAGAAAGAATGACTTTACCTGTGGTGAATTAGTGACTGTATCTTTGATGAAACCTTGAAATCTACATGGTAATCTCAAAAATTCCAGCATTAAATTTGCAACAGTATTAGACACAAACCAAAATTCCTTACCACTCACATATAACTCCCAAAGTATTAAGTAAAAAAAACAACAGAACAAAGCTGCAAAAGTCACTTTTTCACACAATTTTGTTTCTCTGTGCAAAATATTCACTTTACTGTGCAATCTTTGTAGCTAGTGGCACTCACAGACTTAAATAGTATACAGTCCATACAAGCACAACATATACCATGATATGCAGGTAGAGGCCTGATATTTAGGTATGTGTCAGGATTCTGTCGGCATGCAGGATGATTGTGAACATCACGGAGCAAATGCAAAAACATAATAATATGTTGCCATTTTTTTAATTGTATGTACACACAAATGAAAGAAAACAAATTAATTTAAAGGAGGAAAAAAAAATTAATTGTTAGTATGTTTACATGTCTTGTACTGTAACTCACTGTTACATTTACTGCAAAATAAACTCTCAAAGACTTTTATATGTCTTTGTCAGTATCCTCTTGAAAAACTGTAGCAGTGCATCGATATTCAGATGAGCGGTGTATACAAGCAAGCATATTGTTTTGATATACTGTTTATTTCTTCCTTAACTATAATGTTACAGTGATGTGGTCACATGGTGAAGTTATATTTAAGGATATGGCAATCTTTATTGTATTTTCAAGTATGCATGGTTAAACAACAAACACATGACAACTATACCACAATGATCATTGTGTTGTTGGTATTTAACCATTAATACATTAACATCCAATAAGGATTGCTATATTTTTGATACCTACTTCTATTAACTTGTAGTAATTCCAAAAAGAGTAAATGCCACTTGTGGTATTGATTAATTGATTCAATGGCAATTTACCAGGAAAATAGTTTTCATCAAATTTATTAACGCTGTTCTGATGCTTTGGGTTTAAACCACTGATAAATAGCAATTCCAAAGACAGATTGTGAAGCAAATCTTTCGGGTTGCTAAACAGCCAGGACTAAGTTTCTCAGAGCCAAACCTGGTGAATAGGGGGGATGGTGTAACAATTAATTCCCCTTTTCCATCAATAATTCCATCATAAGTTTGGTTGTGTATGGTGGGTGATGCATTGTTCTGATTTCAGATAAAATTGCCATTGATTGAAATTATAGCATTTTACCACCACACGACAAATCAGCTCTTGGGGAAAAATGTGCACTGAACTTCTTATATTATTGCGAAAGTAATGCACTATTTCAGGTCAAAGGGAAAGTAGTATTGATGACATGATCAAAAGTTAGTTCCATGCATACAGTAGCTGTTTGTAACCCCTACCAAATATTTGTAACTCCATAGGGGTATGGGGTTACAAATATTTGGGATGCACCCTATAGTTGAGAACTTCAAAGGTAATCATAAACATGTTGTAACAATCTATGTGCATCACTTCCTGTGAAAACCAGCATTTACTGGTCATGCTCTGACATTGTATTGACATAATGCCAGAATTCCAATTTACATTTCTCTAGACAGAAATAACTCTTTAAGTCAGACCTCATTGAGGGAAGCAGTGGCTAATTTATTTCCCTGGTAACAGATATAACAGCCAATTCATATTTAACAAACTTTTAAGTTCACAAAGATAATAAAAAAAACAAGTAAAAAAAAGTTAAAATATCATAGCCCACGTTGTTTTAGTAAATTTGCTGTGTGGAGTTAAAAGGCTAGCCAATATTTATGTACAACTAAAATGGCTGCCAGTCTACCAATTGGCCATCTTTGATTAGATTGATAAATAAAGTGAGGGTTACGTGTATGCCATCACGTACTGTGCCTGTGCCAAGTTTGAACAAAATTGGACCATGTATATCTGAGAAATGGTTGGGGACACATTTAAGTTACAAAATTTCCACCAGTCGGCCATGTTGGACCTAATCTCGAAAACAAATGACGTGCATATGTAAGCCATCATTACATTGATTACAGCTTTTGTCATAATGTTTGAAGATCAGTAAATGCATGTCCGAGAAATGGTTGAGGATGTGTTCAACATCGGGTTTTTTTTTACAACTAAAATGGCCATCAGTCGGCCATCTTGGATCTGATGTCGAAAAAAAATGACGTGCATATGTATACCATCAGGTGTTGTCTTTGTGCCAAGTGCGAATATAATTGATCTATACATGTCCGAGATATAGTTGCGGACGCACGCACAGACACGAAAATCGAGACCAAATCTATAAGCCCATGTTTCAGACTAA